>WELB01000052.1:372475-397037 GCA_009602725.1 Spirogloea muscicola
AGAGAGAAGGCGCGCGGTGCGCATGAACTTGAAGCGAGGCCAATTCAAGCCAATACATTGTTCAGGCAGAAAATGCAGAAAGTGCAAAGAATGCAGCGCAAAGAATGTGGCTACATGAAATGACGCCCTATACTAGGAGGGCCGGAGGTGCCACAGAGCGGTGGGAGCCGTGCTGACGGGGGCCATGTCGACTCGACCTGTACCGCCTGTGTGGCAGCTGCTAGAGGAGGTTGAGGAAGCAGCAATGGCAGGAGGGAGGGCGGGTGGGGGAAAGGAGGGCCGGAGGTGCCACAGAGCGGGGGGAGCCGTGCTGACAAGGGCCATGACGACTCGACCGGTTACGCTTGTGGAGCTCCTAGAAAAGGTTGAGGAAGCAGCAATGGCAGGAGGGAGGGCGGGTGGGGGAAAGGAGGGCCGGAGGTGCCACAGAGTGGGGGGAGCCGTGCTGACAAGGGCCATGACGACTCGACCGGTAGCGCTTGTGGAGCTGCTAGAAAAGGATGCAAAGCAATCGCCTGGGACCGCTGTAGGCACATAGACAAACGCCCGAAACAGGGCGACGTCTTTCCGCCACGGCGGCGGCGGCGGCGGCGGCGCGGGGGGCAAGCGCGGGCGCCCCAACGGTCCAAAGGAAGCGGCTGCTGATATCATGAAATGAACGGGAGGCAGGAAAAAGGCTCATCATCCAAAGGGGGCGGGGCTGTGAATGGCCAGCCCAGAAAGAATGAAAAAGGGTCAAAGGCGCAAAAACCCTCAGCTCTGCAAGAGACTACAGCGATTGGGAGCTTAGAACCCCCACTTCGAGGCCAATTCGAGCCTCACAAAGTCCAGCTAACTTCAGCTGGCTAAGGGGGTCCCTAGTACCTGCGATCTGCACGCTCATCCAAGTCGGTGGTGCCTCATGGAGGACGGAGGCAGGCGGGCCTTGTGGCCAGAAGGCCGTTCATCTGTCCAGCGAGATGAATCGGTGGTTTGCCAGACGCCCGGAGCTCATCTTTGCAAAGCATGGACTGTGCACGACGTGCACTGCACTTTGTCACACAGGTGCTGACCGCACCCGCTGGAGGGGATCTATCCATGAGGCCGTAGATGTCGAGCATAGCTTATCAGGCTGTGATGTGCGCCTCGTCTAAGAAGCAACAGTCTCACCCCCAGTATTGTACTCATTCAGTGCTGCTGTGCATGTTATTTTTGTAGGCTTGCATGAGTGTGAGACCTCGGTTGTAGCAAGGCATTGTTGGGGCCCTCTCCTTCGCTCTGGGCTCATAAGCTTCAGCTCGCTCATTCTTAGATTCCTTGAGGCTTACGCTAATTACTTGGCCTGGAGGAGGATCCCTCTATCCTCAAGTGCCACAGGGAAGCTCCAAGATTTGGGGCTCATATCTGCTGCAGTAGAACTTGACTTATAGCAAGACACCCGATGTGGCCCTGCGGTGAGTATTACACGTTTTTGACTTATAGCAAGACACCCAACGTGGCCCTGCAGTGAGTATCAAACGTCCAAAACCCTCACACATGCACATCCTGCAAACATGAGTAGTGGCGTTTGCTGCTCGGCAACTCGGGGCAGCTTCATTCTGTCTCCAAGCTGCTTCGCTGCTGCAAAGAATGTGCTCACTCACACGAGCCATCCATGCAGGTCCACACAAAACCTGCCACAGCCATCTATGCAGGTCCATGCACATGTTGAAGGACTGCAGCGGCAAGCTCAGCTTGATGCTACATGTCTGCACAGGGAGCAGCAGCCACTCCCTAATGTAGGGCAAGAAGCTCCACAGTGTAACCATCCTGAAAGCTCCCGCCAACTGCATTGTGGCTATTTCCTTGTTGATGTTGCTGGTCCCGCATGTGGGCAACGGCCCCAGCCAGTGGTGCTAAGCGACTAGTGAGAGCCACCTGACATGCCACTAGCTGCTGGAGCCGCAGGAGGTGTGGCAGGCTGGCCCGCGCAAGCACCAGCTGTGCAAAGTGCGCATCTAAGATGGTGCTAGTCCATGCGAGGACCTGCGACAAGTGCAGTGCTCAAATGCAAGTGAGCGCGACTGAGCACTGGCAACACTTAAATGCCGGTCAGGCGGGCAACAATACAAAGCTTCGTGACCTTAGTGCCTGGCGTTTGGGCAGTTCCCTTACCTGACTCAGCGACGGGACAGGAAAGCCTGGTTGTGACGTTGTGGGGCCTCGCAGTGCAGAACTCTGCAGCGGGCCACCAAAGAGCTCCACCCACTTGCAGAGGTAAGCCACCATCGCAGAAAGCTGGCCAGCGTCCAGCTTGGTGACAGCCGCCGACAGCACAGCCTCGTCGATATGCGGCGCTGCCACCACGGCATGTAAACAGAGCTCCTGCGGCGAGAACCCCTCCAGCGCTGCCACGGCCATGACAGCCTCTCGAGCAATGCGCGGCAGGCGGTCGCCAGCCACGTATACACCACCACCCCGTGCCTGCATGTGCACCGCAGCCTTGGCAACCACAGCCGCCGCCAGCCGCTGCCGACTGCGGACCAGAGGCACTAGACGCTCGCCTGCAATTTCCTCCTCATTGATCAGCACAAATTTGAGGAAATGGACGAGGTCAGAGGGCGGCAGGTCCGGCATGGCCGCAAAGCAGCGCTCCAACAGCAGCACATGGCGCTGCTCCACCAGCGCAGCAATCAGGCCTGGGTGCACGGCGGCAGTGACAGCGCCAACTTCCAACAGGCAGCGTAGTGGGGCCCAGTGCGCCGAAGTGAAGCACCACCGCACGACTGCTGACACTAGCGCCGGCGAGAGGGACGCTGCAGCTCTCCGCCACCTCTTTTGCTGTCGGCTTTCCTTCTTGACTGCACTGCTTCGATTGTCACCAGAGCCGTTATCAGCATCAGGCCGCAGCCCATCTCCCCCAAGTGTGTCACCAACTTTGGTGGCTACGCCCTCCTCCACATCAGCTTCGTTGGCCCCATTCCCATCCCTCGATTGCCTGCCGGCCGCGCCATCATTGCAGGCCAGCCTGCAGACTTGGAAGTAACGCTCAAAGATACTGTAAAACTCATCCACGCCTACAGCCCCCGGTCCGCTCTTAAGCAGGTTGGTGATGAGCCCCCGCTCCGCTGCTTCCGCACCCTCCAGGTGCTCCGCGTCCCACGCCAGGCCCTTCCGCCGGCGCACAAAACCGCTCCCATTGACAAGGTCGAGCTCCTCCACTCCAGCCTCATGCCCCCTCCCTCTGCCGCCTCCCTCCTTGTCCTCCTCTCCTTGGTGCTCCACACGGGGCGATGCCACAGACACCAGCGGAGGTCTCGCTAGCGCAGCCAGCTGCTCTGTCCCCAAAACCTGCATGCCTGCCCTCGCAGCTCGGCCAGCCACGCATGGCCACCCGGCGCGGTCCACGCCAGATCCGGAGAGGGCGCCAACCACGCTGGCAAGTGAGAGCGGCTCGGTGGCAATTGTAATGGCCACCACACTGAAGATAGTGCTGACAAGCAACACATTGCTGACTGCCCACTCCATGGAAACCAGTCCGTCGCCAGGCGACAGAATGTCATTGGCATCCTCGCCAAGTCCAAGGTCGTGGATGGCATGCACGCAGCCATAGAGGGCGTCAAGCAAGGCCAGCGCCAGATGACTACGGCCACCTTCTGTCCGCTCCCTCCGGCGGCCCACAACCACCAAGTACCGGCTGCCTGGGAGGAACTGCATCGTGGCGGGCCGCATGAGAGGTGGCAGTGGCGCAGTAGCTGCCCCTCCTTTCCGCGGCGTTGCAGCACCATTTTCACGCCTCTTCCTCGACGCAGTCGGCGTAGCAGAATGACCTGCAATGTCCACTTGGCTTGCAAGATCCAAGTGCTGAAGCTTCCGCTGCAGAACCTGCCGCTGCCTCTCGCCAGGCAGGGCGCCGGCTCCTGTGGCGAGGAGCCGCCGATGCAACTCCCAGGTGCCATCAGACCAGAGGATCTGCGCAGCAATGGGCAGGGCTGAGAAGCCTGCTCTCAAGGATGCCCTCTGCGAGCACTCACAGATGCGTGGCAAGGCTGATGGATTATACAAAGCGGCGACCAATCTTGAGATGGTGACCCACTGTGACAAAAGTGCCGGAGGAGCTTACCGCAGCATCGCCATCCTGGCCGCAGGCCGCAGCCACCACCCGGCAGCTCGGCCCAGGGGCCACGAGCTCAGCACTGAGCACCAACTCGAGAAAGGCACCCTTGTCGCCGCCGTCTGCGTCCTCGTCTCGGCCTTGGCCAACTCGGACCACCGACAGCCGCCAATCCTTGCCGCGTCGGCCGGCCGTCGCCAGCGTCACTGTGCCCCTCGGCACGGGCGGGACATCGACGAGCAGCACGTCTCGCTCCGCTGGCGCAGGCAGGCTCGCGAGGCAGTCGCCGAGCTCGGGTCCGTAGAGCACGAGCTGCCCTGACTTGAGCAGAGCCAACACGCCGCCGCCGCCGTCGACCCCAACGTGGCCTTCGTCCTGCATACCGGACCCCACCGCCGGGGCAGGCTCGGGCAGGAGCCGGGACAGCGGGACGAGGAGGGTCGCGGGCGAGGCCAGCGGCGCCCGGCGCAAGGAGGAGACGCCCGCCAGAGGCGGCACGGGCCCAAGAGCAGCGCCGTCGGAAGGGGCGGCGGGCTCGTCCTGCCAGGAGACGAACTCGGCGGCGACGGCGGCGCCGCCGCCGGAGGCCCGCTCCACGGCGGCGTACAGGCGCCGCGACAGCCCGTCCCACACCGCGCCGGCGGTGAAGCTCACGCCCGGCCCGGCCGGCCAGCCGCGCAGCTGCCGCTGCGCAGAGAGCGGCCGCCACGACGTCAGAGTGTGAGAGCTGGTGGACGCGGCGAGCTGGGAGAGCGCCTGCCATGGCGGCGGCCGACGTACCTGCGTGCGAGGGCAGCAGCAAGCCACGCCGTCGCCCTGGACCGTCACCAGCACCTCGGCNCGCCGCCGCCACAGCCGCCGCCGCCCTGCCGAGCCCGGCGCTCCGGCGGCCGGCGGGACGGGCCAGCCGGCTTTTGTACATGGTCGGGCTTATTTAACGCCGCCCAAGAGTGTGGTTTAGGGTTTGGGGTTCGGGGTTTAGGAATTTCGTGAAACAAACGAAGGCCAAATGGCCAAGTACAAAGGCAAGCACATCTAAGACCTACATAACATACAGCAGAATGACCCGCTCGGTAATCGCGGGTCAAAACATAAAGGTCGATAAGCGACCTTTATGCCTGAATTTTTGCCTGAATACTAGACGTCAGATAAGAAGCCCTTCTGCCACCAGCTAGAGCTCGCCCAGCTTTCTGGTGCAAGGGGTTTAGGGAGGTTTTGAGGCAACACGATGTGGGCCTGTCGCGACGCACGAGTGCCAGATGAAGCGGCGAATTTAGTGAGTTCCGTGGTTGGCGTCCCCACTCAGGTTAGCGTTCGATTGTTTCTAGAATACACGTATTCTTCCACTCACCACGAACAAGAAGAGGAGGAAGAAGTGGCACTCCCAATGGGGGCAAGGGCTGCAAAAAGCCAGCCCAAAAAAGAATTGACAAAAGGTTCGAAGGGGCCGAAAAAGCATTGAGCAGCTACAAAGGGGTCGGAAGATGCTACGGTAGAGCAGGGGGAGGATGGATCACTCAGTAGTTACGAGTGAGGAGCCTCAGATCCGACAGACTAGCTGCCGGAATACTATCCCCCTGACGAGAGCCAGAGGCCGCAGCGAGAGCACGGCCAGCACGCAGATGCAGAGCGTGGGCCATGGACCGCTGAAGGGATACAGACAGTCTCATACGGTAGACCTGGGCCCAGGAGCCAGGGGCGTTGAAGTCAGCCGGTTGAAGTCAGCCAGCTCGCCGCGCCTGCGGGACACAGCCCGCCGCGCAAGCCTGGCCAGCAGGTCAAGCCACTGGGACCCGAGAGCCCCGTGTAAGTCCACAGCCAAGGGGACGAAATCATCAGCAGGTGGGTGGTCGGAGTGCTTGGCCGCCTTGCTGCGAGCGGCCTTCGTGGCCGCGTGGCCAGCCCGCGAGGCAGAGAGCCCCGGGTTGGAGCGGTCGACCACATCGGTGGTGACCACGTCGGCGATGATGCGCGCGGCACCGCCCGGCGTGGACGCCACCAGGTCGACACGGCGCGTATGGGGTCCGTCAGCCCTCTGGAGGATGTGCATAACAGATGTGTTCTCCATTGCGTACAGCGGCTCACGATCTTCTGCGTGATGCCATGTTCGGCATCTTCCAGGAGGCCGGCTACACGCAGAAGATCGTGAGCCGCTGTACGTTCACCTCCAGTGGCGCAGCGGAGGATGTGCGCCGCCAGCTCCGCCGCGTCCGCCGACCGCTCCCCACCCTCGCACTGCAGCACGCCCAGCAGGCAGGGCGGGGGGAGGCCCAGCAGGCGATGGGTGGCTGTGCGGAGCAGCTCATCAGGCAGCCGGAGGGCATCATACAACGGAAGCGCGGAGAGCCAGGCTGCCGCGCCGGGGGAGGCAGCCGATAGCAGCCGCGCACGGCCGCGCACGTCGCTGGCCGGGAGGAGCTGCAGCGAGGCCGTGAACGACGCCGTGTCGACGGCCGCCATGTAGCGCGCCTGCGCCTGCGAGTCGGTGGTGTGGGCAAGGTGGGCAAACTGGACCACGCTCTCTGCAAGGGCAGGGTGCTCCGCAAGTAACCCGTCTTGGGCTGAGCGGAGCGCCTCCTGAAAGGGCAACGAGCCGG
Organism: Spirogloea muscicola; assembly: GCA_009602725.1. NCBI lineage: Eukaryota > Viridiplantae > Streptophyta > Zygnematophyceae > Spirogloeales > Spirogloeaceae > Spirogloea > Spirogloea muscicola. Next base: position 379,145 of record WELB01000052.1, read on the forward strand.
TCGCCACCTCCTCCACAACCTGCTGCAACAGGGGCCGCCCATCATGGAGGAAGCGCTGCGCCACTGATTTGGCGAGACCTGGGCCCAGCTGCCGAGGAATGCTGGCCTGGAGACGCGCGCGAGCGAGCGGCAGCCGAGGCCGCCCTGGCCAGGGGGCAGAGTGGCCTGGAGCGTCGCAGCTTGCGAGTCGAGGAAGCCAGGGTGGCGGATGAGGGCCGCCACGCCCTCCGTGACTCCCGCGTCGAACGTGGTGTAGGCATCCAGCACCTCGGGGCAGGGGGGGGTCGTCCGCGCCAGGTAGTGGGGACGCTGCACAACGCATCTGGTGAGCATGGCAAGCGCCAGCTGCATGTCCTGCAGCTCGGGGAGGCGGGCCACCGGCTGGAGGTGCTCCTGGAGGCGGACGCGCAGGTGCCCGTCGACGAACGCCGGCGTGCTGAACGGGACCCCTAGGATGGTGAGGCCACTTGGGGGAACAACGAACAAGGGCTAATTCACACAACAAGGGAGACGACAGAAGGGCGCGCGGTGCGCTGGAAATGTAAGATGGAGGCCAATTCAAGCCAATACATGGTTCAGAGTCTAGTGCATATCAAACAAGGCTACATGTACTGGAGTCCTGTACTAAGGAAAGGAAGTGCTCGCCTGTACTAAGGTACCCAAGGTAATAGAAAAACAAAAACTAAAGCAAGCACATCTGAAAATTTGCAGCACCTACAGCAAATTGACCCGCTCAGTAATCACGGGTCAATACATAAAGGTCGTAATCGATGCCTGAATACGAGATGGCAGATACGAAGCCCTTCTGCCACCAACTAGAGCTCGCCCAGCCTTCTGGGCATCAGCCTGGGCGGCACGCTGCAAACAGGCCGAAATTCGTCGTCGCAAGAATGAGAGATATGCAGCTGGCAAGCCCATCTCAGCCGGAAACACATCTGCATGTCGTGCATAGCCTAGATTGGCAATACTCTGAAGGAGAGTGTGAAAACGACGACCTAAACAGCCAAAGATGTCGACTGCAGCTGGCAGGAGCTGATCGCATTTGGGGGTAATCGACGTAGTGCTGCAGCTTTCTTTGTTCTGCACTGCCCACTGCGTGGCCAGCGATGTGCGTAGATGCTGGACCTAAGCCTCCGTAACAACAACCAGGCCAGGGGACCCGCTACCAGGTGACCAGTTTTCCTACCTGCGGCTGCTTTGACAGGGAATACTAAGTGTTTCGTAGCTACTTGATTCCCTGTGTGCTTTAGCACATTCCCTGGCCCCTTCGAACTTTGTACATCTTTCATCTGGGCTGGCCTCTCCCAGCCACTGCCTTCTCCTGGAAGCGTCTCTGGAGCTGCTAGAGGAGTGGAAGAGAAGAGAAACAGCTCTCCCAAAGTAAGGCAATGGCTGTGAGCGGCCAGCCCAGAGGAATGTTCACAGCCCAAAGGGCCGAAAGGCGCCACTGAACAAGAGCTCTCTCCTCCTCCACCTGCCTGATCGGAGTCCGTCATTCTGGCTTTCGTGGCAGCGCTCCAGCTGCCCAAGTTAGCTTGTCAGATTTGTTTGTGCTCACCCGTGGGTATTGATGTCACCTTAGGCACCTTACTTTAGGTATATTTAGCCTTGTTTAGTCTGCAGTAGCCTTCGCCTGAACAATGTACTGGCTTGAATTGGCCTCCCTTTCATTTCATGCGCCCCGCGCGCCTTCTCTCTCTGAGTGGCGGCTATCGCGTGGATGGCGGTCACCTCCCTACGCACATGTTGCAATGCCCCACAGGACCTGAAGTGGTGGCCGTTCACAATCTCTTCCAGGATTCCCTGGCGGACTTGATGAGTGACGCCAGCTACCACGCTGTAGTGGAGGTAAACAACATCATCTTCATCTCCACGAAAGTCCAGGGATGCCAACACCGTCGCACCCTAGACATCGTTGGTGTACAACGTTCTGGAGAGTCCACGAGCCTTGGTTGTGACGGAGATGTGGTTGTGACGGAGGCGTAAAAGTATTCAGCATGGACCACATTGCTGGCCATACAGTGGGGAGTGCAGAGCAGAGAAAGCTGCCGCACTTTCTGACTACCCCCGCATCCATCACTTACTACTGGCCGTAATTGACATCTTAGGCTGCATGGGTCCTCGCTTTTGTACCCTACTTGAGAACACTGCAAGTCACTGATATGCACGATGTGGAGGATGTGCTTCCAGCTGAGATGGGCATTCCGGCAGCAGATTTGACGTTTTTGCGCATCGTATGCCAGCCTGTTTGCAGCGAGCTGAGGCTCATGCTTTGAACCAGAAAGCTGGTCAAACTTTAGCTGGTGATAGAAGGGCATGTCAACTGCCGTCCGCTGATCGGGCATCAATCATCGACCTGAACGTGCTGACTCGTGACTACTGAGCGGGTCAGCTTAGCAGAAGATGACCCGCTCAGTACACATATTAGTGTGTTTGCCTTTGTACTTGTCACTCAGGCCCTACATTACTCAAATCACGCTCCAAGTCCTTTGACAGGCGCGGTCGCTGTGAAAGGCCAGGAGGTGTGCGGTGCGCTTGGAATGAAGGTGAAGCCAAGCCGAGCCAATAAACTGTTCATGCAAAAAGCTAAGGGAACTGCAGAGGATGGGACAATTCAACGCAAAAGCCTAAGGCTTTCGTGCTGTAACCCGCCGTCATGGATAGCAGAGCGAGCAGCGCAACTATAATGTCGTCGGGTCGCCCACTCAGGTGTGCAAACTGCGCCTTGCCATACCTTTGCAGCGTACCTTGGCCTTTGCGGCACCTTGGTTGCTGCCTCCAGGTCTCAATAGGGCCGCCTTCTATTTACCACGATCTGCAGTGTTTGTCTGGAGGGTCTTGAGCGTCCTTTTGCAGAGGTCGGACATTAGTTTCTGATAAGTTTCTGCGCCTTCCAGCCCTTTCGGTCCTTGTCCACCTCTAAAATTGGCCCCTCACAGCCACGCCTTTCCTTGCAAGAGCTATGTTTGTGTCTTTCTTTATGAAGGCCCAGGAGGGGCTGCTATGGAAGGAGGGCAAGGCTGAAGCGGATACAAGTAATCACGAGCACAGGGTAACACAAGAGCCCGGAGCCACAGGCTAACTTGGGAGCCTGGAGCACCGCGCAATAAGTGGTGGCCTGGCTTAGGGCGCGCCCAGCACGATAATGAAGGGCCAGGGCCTGCGAGCTCTGAGAAAGATGGAGCACTGTGCATAACTGACAAGGAGGCCAGACCAAGCCGAAGCCAATGCAGTGTTCAAAATGCTAGTGCAAAACTTGGGGCTATACAAAGCGAAGCCTTATACTAAGGGGGACTATGGGGACTGTGCTGAAGCCGGCTGAAGGGCTTCTAGTACTTACGAGTGAGCTCATAAACATCCGACAGGCTAACTTGGGAAGCTGGAGAACAGCCACGGAAGCCAGGGGCCTGGCTTACTGTGCGCCAGCACGCTGATGGACAGCCAAAGCATAGGAGCTCTGCAAACTTAGCGAATGCCAGATACTGTGACATACAACCTACAAATGCGGAGTGCTAGTATGCCTCAAGCTGCCCACCTGACTATGACGACCCGCAAAAAGAGGAGTGTGAGCTCCTCCAAAGGGGGGCGATGCTGTGAAAGGCCATGGATAGTACGAACGGGTGCTCAACAACCTTGCCATAGATGGCCGAAGGGCGTGGGGCTTGGTGGCTTGACCTTCTGCACCAGCTTGACGACGAGCGGTGTCCAGATGGCAGCAAGGCGAGCAGCCAATGTCCATGCGCGGGCTATCTACGCTCTGTGTACTGCATGCGCCGTCTTACTGTAGCGATACTTGGCTCATGCATTACATCTGCGTGCTGGCCGTACTCTGGCTGCCGCCTGAGGCTGTTGGCGGGGTGACGCCATCCGGGCTATTGGCTGCATTGCTTCCTTTCATATGCAGAGCGTGCCTTCTCTATATCTGGCTGCTAATGATTCCAACTTGCGGCTGCTCAACTGGGGTTGTTGAGCGGCCATCCTTAGTGGTCACATTGGCGATACTGGGCGTCGTGCTGGTGATGCAAGGGCCTACATCTCCGTCCAAGTATCTCTCAACTTCTACTCTTGCCGGCGTCTGCCTCGCCACGACCTCTGGTTATGCACTTGGTGGGCTGGCGTCTCGGCAGCCTCTGGCCTCAATTTCGACTATCACAGCACAAGTAGCGAGCCACCGGCGGCGACCACAAGTGGACTCCCTCGTCCTATTACGCTAGACACGACAGCCAATGTCCTCCTTTCCATTAACGTATCACTTTACCACCTCGCCACTGCGACATCAGACGTTGGCCTACATCTGCCGCACTACTGCGTCCACCAACAGCATTTCTGATGTGTTGTTGCAAGAAGCCATCTTATACTTTTCTCGAACATGTCGGCCTTACAACAGTTGACTTGGGGCAACTCAGGGGCTGACATTGACAGGCACCATAAAGCTTGGAAACTTGTACTACCATCTGACAGTAGTTCAGTATTGCAATCATTGAGCTTACACCGTATAAGTTTACGAAAATCTTGCCCACTTCATCCGGTAAAATCCAGCTGGCTTCCCACAGCTTTCATTCCATCCGCATGAAGTCACATTAGTGCCAGTATATTATCGGTTGCTTTAACGCCTCTACTCCAGTTTCTAACCTTCATAGATTATTGCTTACAAGTGACAGTAGGGTATGAGCAGCACATGTCGAAGCTAACCATTTATATAAGTCAACCATGCCCATGGTTATTGTGGAAAGATATTCTTTTCCACCCTCTGGCCTCTTGTGACTGTGACCGGACTTGGCCTCACCTCTGTCCTCGTAGTGGCATCACCAAATGACTATGCACCTAAAACATAATCATTACAGTTGCCCACACTGACTACTAGCAGACATCGTTGGCGATGTAGAGTGGCAAGAAGCCATATGTGCAGGTGTAAAAGTATTACAAGTATTTACCTAGTGTATGTTGGATTCCAGAAGGATAATGTCACTGACTCGAGAAAGTGCAGCGGTTTGGGCTGGAAGCTATGTCCAGCTAGCTCCAGGCATCTCTTCCGGGCTATCTAGGCATGACATAAGGATACAACCTTCGTGTGCTACGCTCCCTGTTTCATGCAATGGTTGCACAAGTTGCAGCCAGCCAATCTTCAGCACGTGCTTCTTAGGACTACTACTGATGCTTGTGCACATGACTCTGGCTCACATCACATTGACGTGGGCAACCTCCTGCTCCATGTTATGCACTGGTCTTTCTATGCAATGCAGAATAGCTAGGCAAGTATGACTTCCCCAGTGCATAGTCAAGCTTCTCTGAGTGCTCACAGTGCAACCCACGGATCAATAGATGGAAATTGGTGGACATCGACTAAACCCAAATCAGACGACCAAGCAGTATTGGCAAAGCCGTCTGCTGGGGAAAAATTGGACAAGCATTTGAACACTAACTAGTGTTTGCAAAGTAAGATGCTTCCTGCAATGATGCCAGACAACAGCCAATGCAATTCACATCAGATTGAGTTCAGTTGAACTTTGGAAGGTCAAAGAAGCTCGAGAACTCTTAACCACAGTACAAATGACTTGCTTTGAGTCAGCAATAAGAACCGCCACAGGCCTTTCTGACTGACTGATCTTGACAAGGAAAAACACGTACAGCTGGCAGATACTGAATTTTGGGGCTGCCGCAGGATCACATCTGGATGACATTTGGAAGTTATCTCTGAAGAGAAGGTAGGGATAATCAAATCCCAGCTGCAACGGCAAGTAGCATGCGCACTATAGGTTCTGATGTGCATTCATTGATGACCTCAGCCGTCAGCGGCCTGCATACAAAGATCAGAAAGGCAACTTGTCACGATTGACAACTTTGACGTACCAACTGATGCATTATATCAAATGGTGTGATATCTACCACTTGTATATGTGATGAGTATATGTGATGAAAGTCACAAGTCGGTGCATGAGATTCAATCGGAATTTATGTACGCATAATGCGTATGCAGAAAATGGAATCTGCCGCAGACAGGTTCAACACATGCGCTGCGCCAGATTGTTACGCAGTACTGAATATAGGGAACGGTGAAGGCCAAATCATAGGAACTGCAGAATCCTTGGTGCTGTCGACACCTTCGCTTGGTGAGGGTTTCTACCCACGAAGATGTCACAATGGCCTCTCTCAATGTTGGGAAGAGGTGCATGCACTCTGTGCATGCTGCAAACATAATGAAAGCTCTTGTCATGTATCCAGCAGCTATCACATAGCAAGACCTTGTGTTGATATGATCATGACACAATCTTCAGTGCCAGAAGCCAGAAATACAGTCTCGGCAGCACTATGACCATAAGGTAGTGCACTTACAAGTCACTGTAATATCCCACAGATCACGATCCTTGTCCATACTACCTGTCTCGCTTATTGCCTGCAACAATTGCAGATACTCCTATTCAACAGAAAGACGAAATGTGACTTGCCGACGACCTAAGCATGAGATATGATGACGATTACTACTAAGTCCAGCTAAGCATTCGCCCTTCAGGGCCTAAGCTCAATATGACAACCTCGGGGGCAAGTATTCTGGGCAACACCAGCTCTGCTACAGCCTGTTAGGGTGCTGCAACTTGCCTGATGACCGACCATGATAAAATGGACGATAAGATGAGCCACACTAGCAAGCTTCCCAGGCTCTGCCATATATGGTGACCTCAAAATTGCCTCCTCTTCTGTCAGCTCAAGAACAGAAGCAACTACACAGGCCGGAAGACCAACTTCCACTGGGGTGCATTGTCCAGCGGCTGTGCAACAGCAAACAGAAGGTGTGGAAGATGAATAAGTAAAGCACAGGGAAAAGCAGTTATGATGATTCAGAAACGGGGGCATGCAGAACACTTGAAGACTGCACCTGTTGCATCTCGCCAGGCCACCATGGCTGGTAACAGTGGAATGTAGTCACTTGCTTCTACAGGCTCTGGAAAGTCCTCCCTCTGCAACAACTAAGTCATTGGCCGAGCTTTAATTGCTGTAGGCACACACAAGTGCATGTGCACTATCTGAGGTCAATGTTCATGGGCAACACCTCAACACACAGGAGAACTTTACCAAGTTAGTGCCTTGCATATTTCAGCTTCAGGACTTCTGAATAGCCATTACACTTAACGACACTGTTAACTCACAGGGACGATGTCTACGTGCTGGACTGATAAAATGTGATGAGTTCTGTCGGGATGCAACACAGCTGAACTGTTTGAGAGCACCTAGCAGGCAGGCAGACAGGTGCAACTATCGTTTTCGACATATCACAGCAATCTATGTAACTGCATCCTCACCGTGCCTAGTAAATTCAATACAATGTTACTTGCAGCCATCAGAGGCTCCTCATCACCTGCTCCACCTACTAAGCCACCACCGGGGGCTACTCTTGCTAATGTTGTCGCGAGGGCGACAACCCGCTTGTGCCCGTGTTTCTTCACCAGTGCCTTGCACCCCTCCCCATCACTTGTGATGTGAAGAAGTGCAGGCAACAGAAAGCGAACTGCAAGCAATGGTCTGGATGCCGCACAGGTTATCAGGAGGAATGGTCCAAAGTTCTTGCAAACCTATTGCATTGCAAGTAATGGATCAGAAATACTGAAGGCAGGGGTGAAGTGCGCAGCGAAACTTTGTACCAGCAAGCTGTGGAATGCCTTAGTCTGCAAGAAGAGGGATTGGAGACACTTACGTGTCCTCATCTGTTGCTTTCACTGTCAGCATGAAGCCAAATAAGCGTAACACACGCTTTTGGTGTGCCTCTGGGACTTCAGCTAAGAAATGCCCTACCAATCGCACTGCTGCCAGCACACTGTCATCCTTACTCCATTTCTTTTCCTGTTGGCCACAAAGACCTGGTAAGAGTGCATGGCACTGGACGACTTCCAGATTACTTCTGGTGGACATTTGAGCAAAGCGAAGCTGGACCTTCGTAAATATCTAGTCATCAAAGAGGTGCTTGACTTGCCTTTGCCTTCTCCAAGAACTCAAGGACCACAGCAATTATGTCTCCTAATGATGCCACTGCTTTACGTAGTGCAATCTGGCTCACCACACCTGCATCCATTCTGTCTGTCAATGCAGCAGCCTTTACACATTGAGGATACAGGAAGCTGCCCTGATCACAGCACGCAGTCTGATACAAACTATTGGAAGGCATCGTTGACGACCAACAACTGAAACTGCTTAACTACTAGAGGGCCAGTTAATGTGAATTTTCTTTAACTGGTACCCCAGATACTGCTTGCCATCCAAATCATCTGGTGCTTCGTATTTTCTGTTGACAAGTTCCTCACAGGAGCTGCTGAAATGATTAATGCACCACTTGCTCAGGCAGATTGACCACGGATATACCTTGCTTCTCTTCCATCTGCTCCTGAGGGGGATCCGAAGCTGCTGCTGCTGTTGCCGTTGCCTCGATTATATGCTCAAGAAGCAAAAAGTAATCTGAGACTTTCAGCTGCAGTTGCAGAAGCTTGTCCTGATGCACAGTCTGGCCACTTGTTTGCATCCCATGGACCAATTCTTGTAGAAGAATGGGAATCTCAACAGTCAGCGTCTCCACAATCAAAAGGAAGAACCTGCTCCAGAGAAGGCCAGACATCAGTTGCGGAGATGTGATATTATCAAGTAGTTTGGAGCCTCAACTGGAACATGCAGAGTCACCACAGGTTTGTACGGCACGCAAGAGCTTGAGCACCAGCTTGAGCACCTCTCAGGAAGGTATGTTGTCCTTTCTTTCGGCTTGGTCATGGGTCCCAACAGCCAACCCTCGTCACTGATGTCAACAACCTCATTCGCAAGTCGCAGAGCAGCTTGTCTGTGTTCCGGGGCTGTACCAATAGACAATGTATGGTTGCAATGTCGCAGAAGGGGGGTCATGCAGATAGACATCAGTGAGCAATTTTTCAAGCTCGATCACTTCTGCTTTGGACAATCATTTAATCACCTTAATCAGGTCTCACAGCAAAGTGCTGTTTGCAGTCGCTCAACATTCCAGGATTCTCAGGGCTGTCACAAGAATCAGGACACTTGAAAGCATATCAAGTGTCCCGCCTCAAAAGATAGAGCTATCTCACCGACTCGACTGTGCAGGATCTGACCAATTCCTGTCCGCACAGATCGAAGCCAATTTTTGTCATCTGTTGACCTCAACTTGGATTTGATGGCGCTCTGTCACAATCACCACATCCCGGGTATCATATGCAGTCAAGAGTACAGAAAATGCTCAGCAAAGCCAGTCGCTATCTACTGCCAACTCTTTGTGGAGATTTAATGATAGATCAATGTCATATTCTGTTGTGAGAGGTGTCTTTGCTTAGCTCACAGAGTCAGCAGACTTCAGAAGCACCAGAAGGCAGGTCAGTGTGCCAAACTTGAGCTCATCTTGTCTTGCGCCAAATTCACTACCAAGGACAGTAACCTGCAGTAAATGTATGCAGAAGTGCTGCCTTGAGTAAGCTGGATTGCTCATAATGCACTTGTCTCGAAAATTCCTTACTGGCTGTGCTTTTGGCGGCTTAAAACCTGTGCACTAGAGAGGTGTAGCTGCTTGATTCACGTGCTACGCAAGCACATGTAGTTGTCGCTTGATTTTGTCTGATAATTGCAAAATCACAACAAGCAGGTAGGAACGCACCGTGGTGGCCAGGCTTTCTACATTGTCTGATCCAACTCCCTCGGAGTAGCCCTCACTTAAAACAAGCACCAGGAGATGTAGAAGTGGAGTAAACCACGGTGCAGCTGCAGAAAGCGACATGTGACAGTTCAGGCGAAGAAGTCAGCATGTACTCCACTGCTGCACACCTAGACTAGCAGCCGTCCAAGCTGAAGGAGACCAAACTCAAGCAACATGAATCCACGAGGACATGTGCCAGCAACCCATGCTGTACATGCTGGTATCTGGAAGTTGGAGGTATGAGAGAGCCAGACCGGATGCATTATCAGTCGAGATGACCCCGGCTGCCACTGCAAGTGTGTTTGCTGACAAGAGTGCTTGTAAACCTTCTCTCGAGGAGACTCCAAGTGCGAGAAGGTAGTCTAGAGCTTCCTTCTTCTGAAGGTCTCCTTGCCTGCCGCACACAAAGCAAGACATCATTTCCTCATCAGCACACAAGTAACGTAGCAGGCGCGCATTGTACTGCAGTTGCTGCCTCCTGAAGGAGGTTCAAAACTTGTCGCCTCAGGAGGGAGCGAGTAGTGAAATTTGCTAGCTGCTATGAAGGTCAACATAATGCTGCTTTCTAAAGCTTGCACGCAAGACTCTAACATGAAGCATTTGCTGAACGCTACTGCATCGAGTACACTGATCACAGTCGTCACTACTATATCTTGCAGGCTTTAAGTGGCTGACCAGACACTGTTGGACTAGGATAGAGGATAGAGGCGTGACGCAGCTAGAACTCGCCGGTCCCTGCGGCGCTGGCACACTCTGAAGGGGGAGAGTACTCTGCAGGCCTAGTTCAGGTGGCAGGAGACTCAATGCCCCGTGGCAGCGCCCGCTTGTCTGGCAAGTGGCAAGCCTGGGGACGTTGTCCAGATCCATATCACCTGTCACGTCTCCAGAACTGCGGAGGCGCGATCCTGGAGGCGCGATCACCGAGCGGACCCGGACGACAAGAGTGACACGCTTCTGAGGCAGGCAGCTTACTCGCTGCGTAGCACCTCCAGGAACACCGGGATCCTCTCCACCATCTCTGGCGGGGCGTCAGGAGGGGGGCGCCGTCCGCGTCGGCTAAGGAGTCCCTGGCGGCGCCGGCGACGGCTCCAGCGACGGCGGCGGTGTCAGGCTGCCGCGGCCGCCCGGGGGGGGTCATGGGGGCGGGGCGGCAGTGGCGAGCATGTGTGGGGGGGTCGCAGGGATGGGAACCGGAGGCCGGGAGAGCTCCGACATGGGCTGCAGAGGCGGCGCGGGTAATGGGGGCCTCACCGGGGCGGGGGTCAGCATGGAGGGGGCCGCGGACAGGTGGCGAGCAGCGGCCAGGCCTCGGGCGCGCGCCCGGGCCCAAATATCTGCACCCCGGCGTCGCGCCCTGGGACACGCGGCGGGGCCCCGTCGGCTCCGTTAAGCCTCAGCNCGGGGCGTCGCGGCGCGGGAAGAAGGAGTGGCGGCGCATCGATGCCAGCGACCTCGAGGCCGCGGCCGCGGCGGAGGCCGCGGACGTGCGCTGCGGCGGGCCGCTGGTCGCCGTGCCGGACGCCGACCTCTTCTTCCTCGACAAGGCCGAGGCCCCCTCGCCGCCGCTGAGGAAGACGGAGCGGCACCGGCGCCGGGCGCTCCGCTGCGACAGCGCGCTGCAGCGCGCGTCCATGGTGCCGGCGGTCGCGTGGCCCGCGCGCCAGAAGCGCGCGGGCGCCTTGCCAGGCGACGTGACCAAGCCGCCTGCCGCCAAGGCGTCCGTTAGCCTGGCCCGAGCCAGGCCCCCCAAGGTGAGCGCCATGCTCAAGGGCACAGCCGACTGCCGGCCGGCGGTCTAGGACGTCACGCCAAGCCAATCTACGCCTCTTTGTTTGGGCCTCGCCGACAAGCATTCAGAAGTGTCTAGTAGAGACAGAGTAGCACGGCACACTAGAGTGAAGTAAGGCCGAAGCGCTAGGATAGGCTCGACAGAAACCTAGGAAGCTACCTGGGTTGCAGATGTACTTCCCCTCTCGTGCGTGCACGACCTTCCGCACTGTTGCTTGGCCAGCTGTGTGCCCAGTCAATGCCGTCATTGACACAAGGCTGCATGCGAAGGACGGCATTGAGCTGCTCGCGCCGGCTGGCCCCCCACTCCACTCCCATTCCCCACCCTGACCTCTCAGGAGGCTTACTCAGCAGTACGTAGAGACCTACTGTTGAGGTTGTTAGCACTCCGGACTTGCCAGGGCTTTCTAAAAGTGCGCAGGATAGGACTACAAGGGCATAAGATACCTCTGACTCTTCTGACCATTTGTCCTTGGCTGCACAGAACCACACGCCTCTCCTTGCAGTGCTAGTGCATGATTAAGAAGCTCGCCCTTTTGGACGGCCGTGCTGACAGTTTGCATAACTTGTCGGACGACAGCTCCTCCAGGCAGTGTCACAATTGGAGGAGGCAAAGGACGTTTGGAATGGAGCAGCTCCAGGAGACAAACCAGACTTGCCGATATCCGCCAGCACTATCACCCGCAGATTGTCGAAGCAGGTGTCTACGGCTGCGGTAGCAGTGGAGATTGACGTTCCTGGCTGCTCCTACAATCCTTCCCAGGAATCCCACCAGGTAAGGATGTGCCTTGCAGACGGAATTGCAACGTAAAATTTCACGATGCATCAGCTTATTGCCAATCTGAGCATACTTAAGCAGGAGCTCATGATGAGCCCTTTCGAGTTGCGTCTTTGCACCACAGGACGCGCTTGGTGTGGCCGTTGCACAGGAAATGCGAACGATGCTGCAGAAGGAGCTGGAACCTGAACCGGTGCCTATGACTCTGCCTGAAGGCAGACCACCGCTCAGCGAGGAAGAGGTCAGTTTAGGGATCACATTACCCTCTGCTGCTGTGCTGTGCTGTGCAGACTGGACTTCGTGGCCAGTTGCCACCGTCTTGCACAGGCGTTTGCTATTTGCATTACCACTCATTACACGTCTCTCAGCATCTTGTCTCTCTGCATATGGGGAAATAGATGTTTTACCTGGAGACTGCGGAGGACAAAGAAGGGGATGATGAGGAGGTGGACGGTGCACAACCTACCCAAGTCAAGTATGGACTAGCTGCTGACTGGCACAATCTTCAATTTCTAACCCGAGTGTTGGCATCTGCTTTACACATCTGCTTGTCGCTGTGACATGGCAAGGCAGGGTCTGTCCTTAGCTATCTTGTCACCATGACTCTTATTGATCCGCTGAGTCTTTTGCTCATTGCAGAGGTCAACGCCAGACGAAGCTGACAAGAGCTGACTTGAATCGGCGGATGCGAAGAGTTGCTGCTGAAAAGCTACAGGCTGAGCAGCTTGTGAAAAAGCGATCAGCCAAGGACATTGCAAGGTATGAGACAGTTACAGCGTGGCTGACTTGACAATCCCCTTGATTGATGTATGCTCCTCTGTCATTTTGGAACCTTCAGATCTGTATGCTGTTAGCACTCCGTCCACCCTACTGCTCTACCATTCACACACGGAGTTGCCCAATTTCCTAAAGCCTGAAGCCTAAAGCCTAATTCCAATAGCTGACTCCTTGTTGATGCGCTTATTTAGGATTCCTTTCAACAATACAAGCTTAGCCAGTTTAATCACCTCTTTCCATGGAAACCCCGCTATCCTGTATTCTGAACATCATTGGCAGATAATACAGATCATTGGCAATCAAAAATAGTCACCAAGGAGTATGTGAACGATCAAAGAGTCAAGTCATCCTTAACAAGTCTTTGCTGATGATGCTCTGAGAAGACTGCCTGAGTTACTGGAGGAGCTGGAAGGTAATGAACAGTCATTACTGGACCGACGTGTGCGACGGAAAATAGCGAGGGAGGAGAAGCGGCTGGAGGGTCCCCCTCGGTTAGGAAAGCAGAGGTACTTTTCATGCAGCTCTGTGGTGATGGCATCTTGAGCTCAGAATCTAGGTTTTATGGTGCAAATTTGTGAGCTGCTCCAGTTTCTCTAATCTGTTACCTGTTGAGTTTGTTGATCGGGTAAGCCAAGCTTAGTGTGTGGCTGTCCTGCTGTATGTGACTTGTTGCCACCGTGCTTCACGACACTAGGTTCAAGCCAGAGCCTGTGCAAGTACTTCTGACAAACGAACTCTCGGGATGCCTGCGGAAGCTGAAGGTGAATACCTGATCAAATTACTTGGTTTCAGTCACCTTCCTTTTTGTTTCTTAGGTATTCCTTGTTTCAGTTGCTTGCTTGCCAATAGTGTCTGACAGTCTAGTTGCTGTGCCAGGGGTGTAGCACATTAACAAGAGAAAGATTCAAGAGCTTTCAGCGCAGGGGGATCATAGAGCCACGACTTCCTGTCAGGTATGCCAGCTTCTCATATATGTGTGGTCATATTGCTGGCTTTGCTGATTGCTCTGTTTGTTAAAATGGGAGACATTATGTCCTTGTCAATTTCTGACAGCTTTAGTAATGCCTCACCCTATGCGCAGGAGAAAGCTGAGGAGAAAGAGAAAGGAGGTGGTGCAAGGTAGTCAGGGCCAGAAGGAGCGAGAGGGTCATGTCGAAATTCTTGCCATGCAAGAGGCTAGACGACTTCGTGGCAAGGTTGCGTCCAATGTTGGTAGTGATGCTTTTAAAAATCCTAGCACAAATCAGATTAGTTCTCATAGAAGGTGACTATAACAAGCATTCATTTTTTAGTCTTGAGGCCAAATATTGTCACGACGCAGTGGAGATGCTCACTTCTTTGGCTTTGGGTCACTCATGTAGCCTGACATGTGATGATATCAGGACATTGAAACCTCGTCATCTCCGCATCTTTTAACAGACTATGGCCTCTGCATCGTCAGATCCACTTTCAGCAATTGAATGTGCTGGGAGGTTCACGGCTCAGCAATATTGTTGCCAGCAACAATGGTGACAGGTTGCGAGTGGCAGGTGACAGATCCATCCAGGCAAAAGGCCACTGCTGGCTGCCCAAGCTCGGATTGATATCTATGTGGAGAATTCCTTGGAATAATTGTTACCAGCTGTCACCCCGGCTTCACCATCAAAATCGGCAGAAGGTGTAGGATGAGCGTCCTGCTTTAGATTGCTGATGCTGCAGAGCCTGTCACAAGGGCAGGTGTGAGCAGTGCCAACTTTTCTCCACTAGATAGGTCGAGACCTACTTCCAGGAGGCAGCGGATTCGGACTACGAAGGGAGCATTCTACGAAGTAGGAAGTGGAGGTCGAGTGGAGTTTGACAGTGTAACTGAGAGCAAGTTGTATAAGCTGATACTTTCTACTGTTCTTTACCTTAAGAGTAGGTGAAAGTCTAGTCAATCTTGGTAGCGCTGCTTGACCAGAGTGCCAGCTTTATGGACGATAAATAGTACATGTGAAGAGGTACCCAGTCTAAGCGGACTTGCAAGATGAAGCTGACCTTCAGATCAGATTGACACATATCTCATATCGCATTTGGTAGTGGGTTGGTCTTAAGTGCCTCACAGGCAGCATCCCTCAGCCAGTTGGACCTAATACAGGCTACAGCGTGTAAGCAAGTCAGTTATAGATTCTCAGCATTTTGAGAATGTGACGGATAACAGTTCTGCACAAGGCACTTACGATGCCAATTTGTGCTGCTTGCTGGGCAAGACATCTTCTGCAATACCTGATGACACAGCAGACCCCAGAGCTAAGCGAGAGAATGCAGTCAGCCTTGGGCCGCTCGACATCCCTGAGATTGCCTGAGACAGCCATACATAGAGTTGGTATGCTTAGCTCGAAGCAAAGCATGACATGTTGATGACTCTGTGGGCATTGTTTTACCAAGATCTCTGTCATTGACGAGACAAGGGTCGCTGAACCTGGACTAATCCTTCTGGACATACAATACTAATGTGAAGATTAGCCTCTGAGGATGAAACCTCAAGTCAATCCAACACGTATGCATATTGTCACATGTCACACTGCAGGAGCCAAAGGCCAGACATGTACTCGTCATTTACTAGATCGAAGCGGATGAGCTCCGTGGCTGAGAGAGACACTGGAACCCCAGTTGGTCTTTAGACCCATAGCATGACACAGTGGTTTGTCTTATGTTGCGTATCTTTCCGAAGGTAAGGATACACTCCATCAGGGCATGTGTGGGTCGAAAAATGCCTGCAAACACACGAGCCACTTGCAAGAGCATCCCTAGCCATCTGGTGAAGGGCCGAGACTCGAGTATACCGTGAAGCATCCAAAATGCACAGGCGACATACCTACCCTGGCAAGCACATGTCCGCTGGTGGGACGGCGTGCATGCAGCGCATGCAGCGCGCATGCAGCACGGGATCGAGCGCGCATGCAGCTGGTAAGTAAATCAAGCTAATAAAGCTGCGCGAGAGCACTGCCTAGGCTGCTTGGCTGTGCCCGGGACGGTCCTTGTTTCATTACAATAAGTGTAGGCATGTGAGCAACCTCCAACACGTAAGTAAGCCCACGATCTCAAGTACAGTGTCACTAGTAGATCCGCCATCATAGTCCACCGTAGTTACGTATCCCACCTCCACAGTCACCTACCGGGTAGCCAGCATCCTCCACCAGCCTTTGCATTAGAATTCCTGCCATCTCAGATCCACTACGCAATCAAGCATGTAGAGCACGATTGTCTAGCCACGCTTGCCACACAAGCGCACCAGCTGTCAGTTAAGCAGGCAGCTAAATTAGCTGCCGTTACCAGCAGCAAGACAAGATGTTCTCCTTCTGCGGATTGGTGACGCCGTATGCAGATTAGTGACGAAGGTCGAGTTTCGTGAACACCAATAACACATCTGCACCATAATGGGCGACTAGCTAAGAGGAGTCTCTGATAACATAGAGCTGGTCATGATAAGGCATGCAGCGTACATAAATGTCAAGCCAGATTTTCTGCTAATCACTGCAAAATTGACTAAACCCCATCATATGTAAGGTCAGTTCCCTCCCTTTCTTCCACTATCTTGTGCTCGCCCATATATCCTTCTTGACAAGGAAAAGCTTTTAAATAAAGACATGAGTATGCTGCAGTGTCTATTAAGACCCATGTCTATGTAGCATACCAGCCTCGCCCGTGGCTAGTGTGGTCCTTGTGCTCTGCATCGCTTGTAAGAGGGACCTGCGCTCTGCATCAGTTGGAGGAGTGACAGGTAAGAACCACAATACGTGTTAGCAGAAAATAAGCAAGCCTCAGAAGAAGGATTAATATGCAGGTAATATGTGCCCATAAGCGGTGGCCCCATCGTCTGTAAGAACACAATTTGGCCAGTATTGTGTATCATGCTTCACACTTATGCAGCCCATAGGAATAGTAATGTCTCTTGGCACTCCAGAGATGCATGATGCATGCTCTTCCTGTGGCACTCGCAAATTCTTCTGAGAGACACTCTGCAATCAACAAAAGATCCCGCACTCCTGCAGATCGAAAAGTAACCTGTATATGAAGGGTGGCACTTGAGGAGTGAGCCCCTATCTAGCAAGGAAGTAGTTGACAAGAAGCAGCTAAACACCTGTCAGCACTATGCTAAGCTTGCATGGCCAGGGGTTATGAGACTGTCAATGCTTTCTTGGAGTGATGAAGAAACATGAGGTAAAGAAAGAGCTTGTCACAAGGAACACGGGCATGGTTTGACAACATTCACATACGATTCTAAGCACCAGATCAGAGTGCTATGTTGGTAGTATACAGAGAAGGTGGCGCACTAACTGCCAGAATAGCTGCCAGATGGAAGCTCGCTTACATATAAGGGAGAAAGCAAGGTGGCGTGCACAGGGCAGGAGGTCAACCAGATATTGAAGCCTGCTGGTGCATTGGAACGGAGCGTGTATTGAAAATAGAGGGCCTGAGTGGGTAATCACATAGGCAAGCATATCAACAGATGCACATCACCTGCTGCTAAGCTGACCCGCTCGGTAACCATGAGTTAGCACGTAGAGGACGCTAAGTGATGCCCGAATATCGAACAGCAATTGACAAGCCAAATCTGCCATTTGAGGCCACCGCTGGCTCTACCATCAGACAAGGGATGTGGCTCCCTCAGTGTCCTCAAGCCAAGTACGGAAACATCACAATTCATCATAATGTACCGCCAGGCAGCATTGCTTGACTAGTAAGGAACATCTTCAGAGAAGACACAGGTGAATTTGCGGTGAGAGGGCTGGTGCTGGTGTATGAGTGATGCCGTGGAAACTGTAGCCGATAACTTTGGTAACCCTCCTCTTGTGTGAGGAAGAACAGAGCTTCTGACAGATCTGGCCAAGGAACAACCCCCCCCCCCCCCC
>WELB01000052.1:405317-434297 GCA_009602725.1 Spirogloea muscicola
CGCGCCGGCCACGCCACGTCGGCGCAGCCCGTATCTCCCGCCGCAGATCGCGCCCCGCCTCTCCCCTCGGCAGGCGGTGCCCGGGCGCCCCGCCGCGTGGCGCCGCCGGGAACCCGGCCCCCCCGCCCGCGTGGCGCCGCATGTGGGCCTTTCCTTTCCGAGATGCTTCGCCTGGTGGTGGGGGCTCCTCCTCCACTCCCCCACCTGGCCCCCCGCCTCAGTCCCCCTCGGGGTTCAGGCCCGAGAGAACCGCCGATGCTCCGAACCCCCTTGCCTCGTTAACCGCTCACCCTCTCCCACCGGTGCCTTCCTTCCCACTCCATTGCCACTTACATGGCCCTTTTCCATGCTTTTTCTGGGCTGGTCAACTACAGCCATCGCCCTAGTCTGAAAGAGTCCGTCTTCCTCCCTTTCAATTCATGCGCCCCGCGCGCCTTCTCTTCCTCTTGGAGTGAGGAGACTCTCACAACCATTGCCTTTGGCCAGGGCTTACGGTTGCTGGCGCCGCCCGTGGCGAGGACGTCAAGTATGCTGACACCCAGCGGGTGGTCAGCGGACAGCGGGGGATGAGATTCGCGCTCCCCTTTGCGATTTTGGGCATGGCTTGACCAATTGCACCGGCGTGCGAGACGCGCACTGTCCCACCGTCACCAAGGGCGGCAGGGCAACGCCGCGAGCGTTAGTGCCGCAAGCTCTCAGGCCCTGCGGCTTTTGATTTCCCTGCACAGCTTGGCACATGCCTTGCATCTCCGTGGTGGTCTTGCAGTGGCTGCCGCCTCAGGCCCTATTCACACCGAGAAGGACGGACGGACGCTGGCGTCCGCCCTGTCAGGGGGGTTGGACGCGGCCACGGAGGCCTAGGCCGCCTGCACGTGCGGAAAGGGGGGAGGGGGAGGGTGGACGGAACTGGGCCCTCGGGAGGAGGGGCCCGATTCCGTCCGCCCTCGTGGCAAACGGCGCCGTTTCTTCCTCACCAGGGATAAACGGCGTCCTAGTCAGCACAAAAAGTGGCAAACGGAGCCGTTTCCTCCTTAACGGGGGCAAAAAGCGTCCTAGTCAGCGCCCGATGTGGCGCCTCGGTGGCGCGCGTCCCGCGTCCGGGCGCGCAAAAGGTTGTGAAGCTTGGCGTTCCATACACCGCGCGACACGTACCCCTCCGTCCGTCCGTTTGTCCCGGTGTGAATTGGCACTAATTCCTCTTCCCTTCTGCCACAAAGAAAAGTCTGTGATTTGAAACAAACGAAGGCCAAATGGCCAAGTACAAAGGCAAGAACATCTAAAGACCTACAGCAGATTGACCCGCTCAGTAACCACCGGTCAATACATGAAGGTCGCTAATTGATGCCTGAAAACTAGATGGCAAATATGAAGCCCTTCTGCCACCAACTAGAGCTCGCCCAGCTTTCTGGTGCAAAGCATTAGCCTGAGCACGCTGCAAACAGGCCGAAACTCGTCGTCGCAAGAAAGACAGATATGCAGCTGGCAAGCACATCTCAGCCGGGAACACATCTGCATGTCGTGTGTAGCCTAAGTTGGCTATATTCTGCAGGAGGGTGTGAAAACGAGGACCTCAGCAGCCAAACATGTCGACTGCCGCTGGCAGGAGCTGATGCATTGGGGGTAATCGGAGTTGTGCTGCAGTTTTCTTTGTTCTGCACTGCCCACTGCATGGCCAGCGATGTGTGTCGATGCTGGCCCTTTATAAGCCTCCGTAACAATAACATCGACCAAGGCCCGTGGTCCTCCACCAGGTTGCACGCCCGCAATGTCAAGTGTGCGGCGACGATGATGTCCCTGGGCATCCGTGGTGATAGGCATGATGATGTTCACTTCCACGACCGCACGGCACCCGGCGTTGCGCATCAAAACCGCCAGGGCATCGCAGAGGAGGTTGTGGATGCCCACCACTTCCGGTCCAGTGGGGCAACGCAGCATGTGAGTGGCGAGCTCAGCACCCTCTGCACGGAAGCCACACTCACACTGGCGCACCCCAATCAGGCAATCAGGTGGGAGGCCGAGGAAGAGTTGAAGCGAGGTCCGAAAGGCCTCGGAGCTGAAGCTGAAGGCGTTGGCGACGGCGTATGAGGTGATTCAGTAGGTGGCACCAGGTGTGGCGAGAGAAGTAAGTCTTGCTAGGCTCCTTGGATTGTTCTGAAACTCTGGCAGCCTCCTCAACCTCCTGCGGCGCTCATCTTCCACTGCCGTAACCAGTATGGATTGTGCCCCTCTATCAGAAGCTTGGGCGAGGTCTGAGAGTGGTAAAGCAGTAAAGCGTTGCCCTGTGGCAACGCTACCGCTTTACCTCTACTTACTCCGATCTGCATTTGTTGGATGGAGGTTATTGATCGTCCCTTTACAGAAGTCACGGAGAGAAGCTTTCGTAATCTTGCACCTTCCGGCCCTTTGGATATACTTTCTTCGTTTCTCACGGGCTGGCCTCTCACAGCCATCGATATACTTCCACAGAGCTATAAGTTCTTGTTTCTGCTACTACTTTGTCCTATGTGCGGCTGCTAAACTGGGGCTTATTTAGCAGGCACCCTTCGAGACATCTACGTTTCCTGACCTTGTTCAGTTATTTGAGCTGTACTTTGCACAGACCTCGCCCCCTTTGGAAGAGCTGCTTTTTCTATGCTATTCTTAGGCCCCGCTGAGGAGATAGGGTACTGGCTTGGTTTGGCCTACCATTCAATTCGTGCGCACGGCGCGCCTTTTCTCTTGCTGGGGCCTTCAGACCTTGTCCATTCCTTTGCAGGCTGGCTTGTCAAGCCCTCGCGCCCCTTTACAATCTAGGCTACACACGTCGTGCAGATGTGTTTCC
This sequence comes from Spirogloea muscicola, assembly GCA_009602725.1. Lineage (NCBI taxonomy): Eukaryota > Viridiplantae > Streptophyta > Zygnematophyceae > Spirogloeales > Spirogloeaceae > Spirogloea > Spirogloea muscicola. The sequence continues at coordinate 408,139 of WELB01000052.1, forward strand.
GGCTGAGACGGGCTTACCAGCTGCATACCTGTCTTCTATGCGACGACGCGTTTCGCTCTGTTTGCAGCGTGCTCAGGCTAATGCCTTGCACCAGAAAGCTGGACGAGCTCTAGTTGGTGGTAGAAGGGCTTCGCATCTGACATCTAGTATTCAGGCATCGATTAGCGACCTTTATGTATTGACCCGCGGTTACTGAGCGGGTCATTCTGCTGTAGGTTATGTAGGTCTTAGATGTGCTTGCCTTTGTACTTGGCCATTTGGCCTTCGTTTGTTTCAAATGCAGGAATTTTTCCTTGATCCGGTTTTTGCACAGTCATCACAGCCATCTTCCCAGAGGTTTTGCATACCAGCAAGGAAGAAAAGCATCAATACTGTAGCATTCTTCTAATAAACAGGGCTTCCGCTGCGCACCTGCGCTCTCACGCACCATCACGCGCCCTCGGCGCTGGCGCTCCCCCGCCGCCGTCCTGAGGCCGCCGCCGCGTGAGCGCGCCGCCGGCGGCGCCGCCGGACGCTCAGCTACAGCCTTGCACCATGAGCTAGCATGTCTCGTCGCAGCAGCGACGCTGGCAAGCAGCTCTTCAAGGCCTTCATCCTCCGCTCGCAAGTCCTGACGCTCTACCGCAAAGCCCTTTGCGTTGCACGGAGAGCGCCGCGGCCGCAGCGCGGCGAGCTGAAGGCCCTCATGAGAGAGGAGATGGACCGGCATAGGGCGACGACAGATACAGCCCAGATCCGCCACCTGCTTAGCGACGCTTTGCTGAGACTGAAAGTCCTTGGGGACACTCTTCACTCTCAAGGCCATTAAAAGTCAGTGCCGAGGCCAGTCAATACACACCCAAGGTTCAGAGTCAGCTATAAGCTGGTAAGTCGACGCAGATCTTTTTGCATATTGTCAGATCTTCTGAGCTCTTGCTACATCTAGCCAAACATACTTCCAAAGATTGCCACGGTATGCTTGGAAGAGTCCCAGCGAGGAGTAGAGCACCTGCCGAGGATAGTCTCCAGGGAGCAAGGAGATCTGGCATTGGGTCGTAACTGGCTATCTTGACCACCTTGTCCACCTTGTAATGACACGCAGAGGCCCAGCTACAGTCGGCAGCATGAGCTACAGTATCTCATTGTGCAGCAGTGACAGCAAGTTACACGAGGCCTTCATGTACAGATTCCAAGCTTTTAAAATTTGAAGCTCAGTTGCATAGCCCTTCGTGTTGCACAAGAGTGCCTTAGTTATGGTGCACCATGAGCTCAAGGCCTCTCCGTAAGTGACAGAAAGGTAATAGCAATGAGACTGCCCGCATTTGATTCACCTGCTCAGCGTGGGACTCTGTTTCTGAGATCTCGTAAGGACTCCATTCGAAGGGCACTCATAAAGGACGGGCTCCAGCCAGCACATCAGCAACATAGATCCTAAGAAGCCTTAGCTTGGCATGCTGATGATAACCGTTCAATTATCTAGGCTCTAGCCCGCATAGGTTGGCCAGGGACACTTCCAATAGTTGGACAAGTATCGGATGAAGAAGCTTAGAGGACCAATCAAAAAAGCACAAGAAATTACACATTGATTGACTGTGCCACTGGCCAACGTTGGGAGATACTTCAAACTTACTGATCAGCATGTGGTCGGTCAAGACCTGCAAATAAATGGCAAAGAACTCTTGCACACGGGCTGATGGCATGACTTCTTGAGCACATTTAGGAGGCGAGGATCTTCAGGAAGATCTCAGTATGGACAAACCGCTTCAATGTCGTTTATCGGCTTTTCGCATTGGACGAAATACGTGAGTTGCACATGATATCTCTACTCAAGTGTCTTACGTACATTGAATATCGACTTCCACCCCACATTGCCCTACTTTGCGATTGACGTCTGACCACTTAAGTGGGTTCCATATGAAACCTCTACTAAAGAGCCTTTCACACCTTGAATATCCACTTCCATCCCTGATTGCCCTACTTTGCGCTTTATGTAGCACAATCCAAAGTGCTCTTCTGTGTCGCCAACCCTAGTGTAGCTTGTGAGCTTTCCGACCTGAGAAGCAATTGCACAACAAAAGGCAATCTTAATGTTATAGCTAGATCTCACGGCCAAAGATAGCAAGGCATAGCTTGCTACTATTTGATTGCATGAAGGAGGAGCGGAGCAGATCATTGATTCCTTTCAACAGCCTTTTATTAGTATCTCAAGTGCACGGCTGAGAGAGCTGCAACGTAAGCATGTTGTCTCCAAAGGATTCTCAACCAAGGTCCAGATGCAAAAGCTTATCATGTAATGTGATGAACAGATCAGAAGCACAAAAGACAACTGCTTGAGAGCATATCCGAACCTTCTGATCTCCCACAGTGATCACTGTGTTGCACTCAACGGGGCCATCAAGTTGTACTCCCCACAGGTGCTGCTTTACACCGTCATATGTGATCAATCTTGCTATGGTCTCTTGACCAATGTAACAACCTGCAGCGAGAGAAATTGATAAGACATCACCACGCCAAACACTACTTCTTTTGCATACTCACTGTTTGTCCGAAGGATGTAGGTGTTGAGCTCTCAGACCACGAGCCCCACAAAGGGCGATGCTGATCTCGAATCACAGTGGACTGACTAGGCCTGAACGAGCAAGCCTACCTTTGGTGGTTGAGATTGTATGCCATAATCCGGCCTCCAGGGGATTGAATTCCTCTGTTAGCTCCTTTCCTGGCACTGGAACCCCTATAGCTCCGACAGCATAAGCAAGGAGGGATTCAGTCAAGTGCCTTGCCTCAGCGTCCCCTCTTAATCACGCTGGCTCCTTACTCCTAGCAATACGAACTCAATCAAGACGGGGCACAGCCCATCATGCAGCAGCTTACTGAAACCATGATACTGGCATAGTGCATCATGCCAATCCATGTTGTGCACACATCACTGCTGAAGCTCCTCAGGCTAAGTCTGAAGGAGGTGCAATGTAAGGCAGAAGGTGCCCTGCAACACCACCTAGGTAGGAACCCTGCGACACCACCTAGAATGGATACTCAAGACCACCTTGCAGGATTCTGTAGATTTCCCAAGCACGAGAGCCCATTGGCACTGCACCCCCCCGCACTAATGCTCTCCACACCAAGCCAGCTCCTTCAGTTGACAGCAAGAATGTGTAACCACTCCTGCTGGCGTGGCATCCCACAGCGACAGTCACGGCAGTACCCTGAAACTGTGCACCTCAGACGACCCACCAGATCTGTATGAGATGGCAATACTGCTCCTGGCCTTTTCATGCCTTATTTGAACACTGAAAGTGCTCCTGGACTGTGTGCCTCGCGTTGCACATTCTTAGCTCATTACTCAAAAGTATCAAACGGCATTAAGCACATTGGCTCAGGTAGTCCACAGAAAGCTTACCTGGAAGTGCTCATGGCTGCCAAAGGGCCGTCCAACAATGTTGCCAAGATTCAGACTGATGAGGAGCTATATAGGTGCACAAGTCAATTGAAGTTTGGAGAGAAGTCAGATGCTTCTGCAAGCAAGCAAGCAACTTTTGACTCTGACTCTGAATAATCAAAGAGCAACCATTGACGTAACATGTACAGCGGTGCTAAAGCACATGTAAGCGCGAGCAAAACAAGTACCTTGACATCCTGACATCCATGAGAACTCGCGCATCACACGCATATACGCTCTCCACAAATATCATGATGCTTGAATCAGTGGTCCGGGTGTTGGTCAGCGACTCACTTGGTCAGCTTGAGGACCAACTACAGCTATTAGATTTGTCATGAACGTGATATCCTGCACCTCAACCTTGTCGGCAAAGAAAATGTACCTACGAAGTGGTCAAGAACATTCTGTAACAGCTCATCAAGTAGCACATCACGTTAAGGGAACATTCGCTTTGCATGGAGCAAAACTGGTCAAGCATCATTGAGGATGTTGCCAAGGCCTCTATGATACTTCTGATTCTCACAGGAGCCTGCCTGCTACAACTGATGATCTCTCATAAGGCGTACCTATCAAGCATGTGGAGTATCTCCTCGCGCTTGTCAGCTGAGACTGTGATGATGACTGCATTCTCCTGTGGTAACCAACATTCACATGGTCATGCTGTCTGATAACATGACAGAAGGGTCACAATCAAGATTGGTGGTAGGCAAGTCAGTGGGTGGAGCAGACACAGTGGTGCAGACGTGTGCACTAAGGGAATCTGACTGAGAGCATAACACACCATGACCAGTGCCGATGCCCGATCAATTGTCCTTGCCGTATTCGTGATAAACACGGTGTCACAGCCCTGCACACACCAAAGCATGCAGAGGAGATTAATACACGACATTCCACAGAAAGAACACCTTTTTTAAGAAGAAGCTCCAGTCACTTATGTGAGGTTGCCTGTGATCACGACCATGTCCAAGTGCGCACCAACTAAAGCTGTTGTGTGCACAACGAGCCTGCAATCTCCAGCGGAGGAGATTACATCAGCAAGGTCATCACACAGATGTTCAGGAACAGAGGATCCAAAGGATTCGCTCACTTGTCCTTCTCTGAGGGACTGGAAGTCTGCTGTACTCTGATTGTGCAGGAACCTTAATCGATCTTCTCCGGTCACTGCACTTGGCATCCCAGAGCATGCGAAAGAGCCCATCTACAGCCGCAATGCATATTGCACATATGATTCCATTCTACAATCAACCTCTGAGAATGACATTTCAATGATCATTGGAGCTTGAAGATCCGAGCTACAATCTATATAGCACTGTAAGTAAGTAGTACAATTTCTGCACTCCTTGATGAAGACATCATTGAGAATCTAGTGTATGATAGATCTGGGCTGCTGCAGGTCATCACTGCAGCTCCTCTAGCTGCTGCATGATCCTATTGCTGCAGCTTCATAACCTCAGCTAGGGCTAAGTCCACCATTGCACTTACCACGAATTCGACCCAAGCGTGACAAATCAGCAACCTTCACACATGCAACAAATGGGGTGATCTGGTAAGTGAATCTCGGTTGTCCCGCTGCCAAGGGAAGGTTGTCAATTAACAGAAGACGCTTTTGCACATGCTAGGCTCAAAGTCGCACACGGGGCACAACGCCATCGCCACAATCTTCAATGCTGCATGCAATTGAAGAAATGCAAGCTTCTACGTGAAGCTCAGGACCACCAGATTGCCCTCTCGAGCAATGATCATTGAAAGCCGCCACACTCGCCAGTGATTCTGACACCAAACACGGCCCTGCCTGTGAGAGCTATATCTGGGCCAGCACTCACCACGACCGAATCTGCCACAGCGTGGAGCGCCAGATCGTCGTTGCCAAAGGAGACAGCGGTGCCGCTGTCGTCGAGCTGCCCGCCGTCATCCTCCATGCAGCTCTGCAGGCAACGGCACAGCAATTCTGCCAGTCAGAGCAAACAGGAAATGGCTTGACTAGCACTGCCCGCCATGGCAACTAGGGCCCTCAGAAGCAAGGCCGAGGCGCTGTGGAGGGCTCCCAGGGACCGCAGGATGTGCCACACGAAGCCGCTCAAGCGGCGCTCACACCCCTCCAAGGAGCAGCGGCCAGCGAGGCATGCCGTGCCGGCTAGCCACTGATAGTTGACATAGCCGCCTGAGCTATGTCAACTATCGGTGGAAAAAGCTCCACCGCTGGGCTGGGAGCGGGCATTGCAAGCGACTCGTCCGCTCTTGTACGGCTGACGGCGTCACAAACTCAGACCTAGCGGTCGAATGGACGACAGCGGGCCCTCACCAGCAGGTCCTCGCCCACCGGTGGCGGGGCAGGCAGGCTGCCCGAGGACGAGGCGGCAGCTCGGAGTGCAGCACCGCCAGGAGGTCCTCGCCAAGACAACTTTTCCCACCATCCTCCACTACCGCCTTGCACGGCTGCGCTCGTCAGCGGCGCGGCGGTCTCCCAACGCCGCGTGCGTGGCGGCGGGCTCGGGACGAGGCCATGCCGTGGCCCAGAGCCCCCAGCTTGGCGGCGCACGCTGGCGGTCGCTGCCGGGCCCTGCCAGGCGCCTGCAGCCGCGCTCATTGCGGCCGACCCGCCGCGGCGCCGCCGCCGCCGCCAGCGTACGGCGGAGTTCGCGGCGAGCAGGCGGGACGGATGGTGGCCAGGAGTAGGCACACGGGGTCCACATGGACTGGGGGAAAAATAGTGTGTCGAGTGATAATTGAATGCCTGATGATGGAGGGGGCCTGAGTGGCCAAGTAAGCAGGCAAGCACGTTTTACAGATGTACATCACCTGCTGCTGAGCTGACCCGGTCAGTAACCACGAGACCCGGCACACAGACAGCTGACTGGTGCCCGAATACCGGACGGCAATGTTGGCAAACCCCTGTGCCACCAGCTCAGGCTCGACCAACTTAATTGCTTTCTGTACAGGCCACCTTCGCCTCCAGCGCCTCCCCGCCCTCCCCTTCTCCGCCGCCGCCGCCGCCCGCTGGCCCGCGTGCGGCAGCGCCGCCACTGCTTCAGTGGCCGCCCTTCCCAACCTCCCAGCGGCCCCTCCAGCTCCTCCCACCCCCTGCAGATCACCGCTCATTTTCTACCAGCTCCACCGAATGCAGAGGGCCCTTTTAACGAGGGCCGCAGCCCTCAGATCGTGCTCACGCCTGAGGCGACCACAATGACGACGTCGACATCTGAGCCCGAGCCCCTGGGCGAAGGAGAGGCTGCGCCTGTCGGACCAGCCCAGCAGCTTGCGCATCCCGGCTCGGCCACCTCGGACGCACACTCCGAGACCCCAAACACGGACCCCCGAGCTGGCATTGTCGTCAGCCCGCTAGTGACTCCCTCCTCTGGCGGCCTCGGACTTTGTTGCCTCTGCTCCGACCTTCTCTCCCCCCAGCTCCACCCTTACACTCACCAGTTCCTCCCTCCCCCAGTGCCGGCTCCAGAGCCACCATTGTTGCGCCAACTACCTCCCCTGTTACCTCTACCTCAGCTGCTGCCTGGGCCGCTTGTGGAAAGATGTCATCAAGCCGGAAGCCGCGATGGACGCCATCATCATTGGCAGGGCTGCTTTCCTCAACGGCCCCCAGCCCACACTGGCCTCGGAGAAGCCCCAGCCACGCAGGTCCCCTGCCAGGGCTGCCAGCGCTATCCAACACGAGAGGGTTGGCAGCCATGCTCGAAACTGCTGGACGAAGGGGCACAGGCTAGACTCATCGCTGCAGTTGAAGATGAGAGCCGCAAGACGCTGAGGAGGATGCCAGGAATCAGGAACAACCCAAGGAGTCTGGCACGACTTACTTCTCTTGCAACACCTGGGGCTAATGACTGGCTCACTATCCATGCCATCCACAGTGCCTTCAAGATCAGCCCCAAGGCGTATCGGACGCTTGTTCAACTGTCCTTGGCTGCCTCCCACCTGCCTGATCGGAGTCCGTCAGTGGTAAGTGCGGATTTCGCGCGGAGGGAAGAGACCTCACTATGAAACAATTGCTGCAATGTCCCACTGGCCGTGAAGTGGTGGGCGTTCATAATCTACCACGGTATCCCCTGGCGAATTTGATGCTTGACGCCGGCTACCGCTCTACTATGGAGGTGAACATGCCCATCACCATTTAAGCTCAGGGACGCCATCACCGTCGCATCCTAGACAGTGTGTGTGTACAACCTGGCGGAGATGCACGAGCCTTGGTCGATGTGGTTGTGATGGAGGTCCAAGAGTTCACCATCGACCACAATGCTGGCCACGCAGTGGGAAGTACAGAGCAGAGGAACCTGCAGCACTACTCTGACTAACCCCGTAGCGATCACCTCCTACCAGCTGCCATTGACACCTTTGGCTGCGTGGGTCCTCGTTTCCATACCCTACTTGAAAATGTCGCCGCAAAGTCTAGGATGAGCACGTCGTGAGGCTTCCAGCCAGATGGTCATGCGGGCAGCCTTTTTGTCGGTTTTGCGGAGTCGTATGAAAGCCTGTTTGCAGCGAGCTCAGGTCATGCTTTGCACCAGAAAGCTGGTCGAGCTTTAGCTGGTGGCTCAAGCGGGTCAGCTTACCAGCAGGTTATGTACATCTGTCATGTGATTGCCTTTGTAGTTGGCCACTCAGGCCCTCCATCACTCAACACAAACTCCACCTTTCTGGTGCAAAGCATGCGCCTGAGCTCGCTGCAAACAGGCTGACACTCGACGTTGCAAAGCCGACATCGTGTGGCTGCCAGCATGCCCATCTCGGCTGGAAGCATATCCTCACGTCATGCATATTCCAGACTGGCGATGTTCTCAAGTAGGGTATGGAAGCGAGGACCCATGCAGCCGAAGGTGTCAGTTGCGGCTGGTAGGAGGTGATCGCTGCAGGGGTAGTCAGAGTAGTGTAGGAGCTTTCTCTGCTCTGCACCTCCCACTGCGTGGCCAGCAATGTGAGTCGATGCTGAACTCTTGTACGCCTCCGTCACAACCATGTTAATCAAGGCTCGTGGGCCTCCGCCAGGTTGTACACCCACAATGTCCAGGGTGCGATGGTGATGGCGTCTGTAGAGAATCTCGCCCTGAACACGCAGTTAGAGGGAGAGAGTCCTTATTGTATTCGAACATAGTGGGTTTAGGAGCCAACCCACTACACCAGGAAGCACTAGCGCAATGCGCAGCGGAAGACAGGCCCTGTGGCGCCGCCTTGACGGCGACTCCAGCTCCTGGGCGCAGGCCGGCACAGCAGGCCCCGCAGCGCAGTGCGGCAGCGGCTGCGGCGGCGAGCAGCGGCAAGGCTGCTCCAAGGCTTCCTCGGCTCGAACTGATTAATGAGCCTAAGTCCCTGAGGCTCCTTAGTGCTTCCACGTGCCACCCCCCCTCCAGGGGTGTGAGCAGGTTCGCCCCAAGGCCCGCCTTGCGGCAGGCCAAAGGTCCACCCTTGAAAGGGCGGACCTTGGCGAAGGGTAAGTCGGGACGGGCGGGGCCCGCACCCGGGCGGGCCACTTCCCGGCCAGCCAGCAGGTCACCTGGCCCAAATAATCGGTCATGTAATGCCAACAGAGCCATGTGGCTCAACCAGACAGCTGTTTCATTACAGCGTCCCTGAGAATCCGTGGTGATGGGCATTATATTGCTCACTTCCACAATGGCGCGGTACGGCGTCGCGCATCAAGTCCGCCAGAGCGTCCCGCAGGACATTATGAACGCCCACCACTTGAGGGGCTGTGAGACACGAAAGCGAAAGCAGCACTTGCACTGACATACTCCGATCAGGCAGGTAGGGGGCAGGCCAAGGAGCAGTTGGAGGAGCGTTCAATACGCCTCGGGGCTGATTCCAAGGCATTGTGGATGGCGTGAATAGTGAGCCAATTGGTAGCCCCAGGTGTTGCAAGCGAAAATTGTCGTTTAGGCCAAAGTGGCCGAGTACAAAGGCAAGCACATCTGATGATGCACACTTCCCACTGCAAGTTGACCTGCTAAGTAGTAAACTTGACAGACTCCACAGGTCAACGCATGAAGATTGCTACTTGATGCCTGAATACAAGATGGCAAATTCCAAGCCCTTCTGCCACCAGCTAGAGCTCGCTAAGAGAGAGAGGTGAGAGAGGTGTCATGCCAGACTCCTTGGGGTGGTCCTGATTGCTGGCATCCTCCTCAGCGTCTTGGGACTCTCATCTTCGACTGCAGCAATAAGTCTAGCCTGTGCCCCTTTGTTCGGTGCTTGGGCAAGCGTTGAGAATGGATATGAAGGGGTTGCAGGGAGGGGGAGGAGCAGACTGCTAACTCGCGAACGCTCCTCAATTGCATGAATTTGCGATGGAGCCTTTCTCCACCTCGGCTGCAGGGCCACAGCCAAACAAGGGAAGCGAATGAGAGGAGAAATGAGAGGGAGGCCAAAGTAAAGCAGTACAGTTATTGGCAGGTGCCAAGACGTTTTACTCTTAAGTACGATCCCTCCAACAGGCTCCCCTGCCTTCTTCCGCTACATAGTCATGGACACCCTCTCTATGCACCTGGCTGGCCTCCACAGAGTTTTGTTTAATTAGCAACCGCATTCCTCTGTACTTCGACTTCGGGGTTTAAGCCCCCAGCGCCAGACCCCCACCCATTGCCTCCTCGGGGACACAGCTTCAGCCACTTCAGCCTCCGCGGCGTGCCATGGCCGGCCCGCGCGCCGGGGCGGGCCACGCGCACCTCTTCTGCCCGCGTTGCGGCACGCTGCTGGACCTGCCCGCCACGGGCGCCACCGGCAGCTGCCCGCTCTGCCGCTTCCAGCGCGACCTGGCGGGTTCGTGCGAGCCCTCCCACTGCGGCGGCTGCGGCTGCCCCTGCCACGGCCGCGGCCCTCGGGAGCCGCTGAGGGGCCCAAAAGGAAGGTCGCGATGGCAGGCCGAGCCCCTCTAGAGGCCGGACAGTCGCGGCTGTAGTGGCAGCTGCGACTCAACGGCCGTGCCTGCATGTTGTGCAGCCCAAGGCCTGACCGACCATCCCCCGGCTTGACGCACCTTGCCCCGATGTAGAGCTCAGCGGCGTGTCCCTCGTGACGTCTAGCGGGCCGGAGGTGAGGCCCAATCGGACTGAGCAGCTGCTTGGTCCTCAGCTCTGCAAGCCAGGCTTCTCGGTGCGATGTCCCTCGAATGATGCTCGTTCGCGTTGTCGCTCCCAGGATTTCATGCGGCGCTATGGCATCGAGCCTCTTGTGCCGCTGGCGGCCGACTCCGCTGCTGCCGCCTCCGCAGCAACAGCCTCTGACGGCAAAGAGCGTGCCAAGGTCCGTCTCAGGGGCGTTGTACTCTTTCTCTGCGCACTCCTCTGCTGGTTAACAGCTTCACATGGCATGGTGCCTGCCTGGTGAGACTTGAAGCACTCTCAAGTCTCGAGGGCGCTGTCAAGCTCAGCTGCTATTGCCGTTATGCTAATGTCCATGCGCCAAGCATGGTCCCTGGGCAGCTGCCTGAGTGCCTTCAAGTAGGTCATGGATCAATGTGTCATGAGGTGCAGTTTGCTAACTGTGATGTGTTGACCAAAATTGGTAGAGAGACATACTTAGGCACAGCTTACGGCTTAGAGGCAAAGCGAGTGAACTTGAGTATGTAATAATCGCATTGCTACCCTTGATTACAGGTACAAGAGGCTTGCCCCAAGTGTGGAAATCCAGAGATGGAGTACTACACAATGCAGGTATTCGTCCAGAGTCTGTTTCCAGCATCACCACGGCTGGCCTGAAGATACTTAGACCTTGGCAGCCTTTCAGTAAACGACTTTTTAAGCACAACAGAGGGGTGTTCGTGTTATGATGTTACCTTTGATGTGCATTTGGTGACTGCCTGTTTGCTTCAGCTCCCAGACTTACTGTTTGTGGCTCCCTGGTACCTGCCCTTGCAGCTGCGGTCTGCAGATGAAGGACAAACAGTTTTCTACCAATGTCCCAAGTGCCGCTATAAGTACAACCAGAATACATAAGAACACGTGTACAATGATTGAGGGCAAGGGTGGACTAGGTGCGTGGTACTGGTTGTGCCTTGTAAGGTGGCTGATCAACAGGCAATTCATATCATGCTTCTTCAAGAAGTGTAAGGTGTCTGCATATCGTGAAGCCATAAATGCTCCAAGCTGTAATGCTAGGACACAGCTCATGTCTGTCAAAAAGTCTAGATAAAGTATCAGCAGCAAGGTCAATAAGGCAGCTGTGCGCCAAAGTTGCCCCAGTCATCCTAAGGTGGGGCAATCATGTAAATAACTTTGTCCTATCATGCTTCCTAAAATAACTAAGCAACGCCAAAGCGCCGAAGGCAGTTGCAACGTAATTTGTGTCGCAAGTATGAGCATGGGTGGACTGGCAAGTCCTTCAGGACAGGAAGGAAGTTGCAAAGGGTGTGTCTGGCTATGATGCACAACCGCAGTACTCACTTGCATACACTAAAACGACCTTCAGGACACGTGCATTGCTGTCGAGCGCCCACAGTGTCTTCCATTTATGAATCTGTGATGTCCGCAGGCCTGTGGTTCAACAACAGCAGCAGGTGACAATTAGACATACACTGGCACGAGCTATTTGTGACAAATCTGTCCAGCCATGGGACAGGTCTTACATGCTTTGGTCAATGCAGCTCAAGAGGCACAGAAGCACCACTACCATGCTTGCCTGTCTTCAGTGCACCATTGCAGTCTGCATCTGTAGCTGCTGCTTTCTGCGGAAGCACTCGGGACAACTATTAACAGAGTGTTCCTTTCCAAAGTCAATGCACTTCGGAGACAAAGCTCCATCAGGTGTAAACACTCGCACTGTTGTTGGAGGGTACCCCTTTGGCCTGCAAAGTTGATCAAGATAGCTCTATCAATCTGTGGTCGTTACAAAACCTTATTGAGCAAATACAACAAACTAATGCTGCTTGAGGGTGCAGAACACTTGCATAGACACAGCGATGAAAGTGCTGTTGAGTGCTGCTTACGTGTCTGGCCGGATGAACTTGATAACAGGTGGAATTCGTTTCCGAGGGTTGGGCACAAAATAGTACTTCAGCATCCCAGCACGTGTGGTCTGGCTGGAATGAAGGGGATACTCACCCCTAACCTCCCCAAATTGCAGAAGTGCCTGCAGCAGAGGTGAGAGCATGAGTCACTCAGAAGGAAAGTATTGACCATCACTAGAAAACATTGACAATGCCGGCATCTGCGACAGATGTGCTACCTGCTCAACAAACGGGTAAAGGTCCTGAGGAGCCCCAGATACTCCTATCCAATATAAAGCTCGGATATCATCTTCAGTACATGGCCTGATTGGTATTTCCAGCAACTCCCACTTGTATGGTGACTGAGCTAATGCTCGCTTGGCAGCCTTCTCGGAGACAAATAGTACCACTGTCAAAGCAAACAACATGGAGCAGAAAATGAGTAGAGCAAGAGCCTAACAACAGTGCGTGGGGATAGGCACTTGAAAAGCCAACCTCCATCATTAATCTTAACAAGCGGACTACCACTTCTTCTTGACTAACAAGCAGAGATGAGAATCTAGACAACTTGCCTTGGTAGCTCAAAGCCCAAGAACCAGGAACCTCAATAGCAACTTTACTAAGAAACAGTGACCTCATAAGCACCTTAAGCTACGTTGCATACAAGCTGTCACTGAAGCCAGCTGCAAAATCTTGCCTCTACATCCACCTCAAAGACCTAATATCATGACTGATGTGTTGCAAAAGTCACATGACACCTGCACCTCACAATCGAAAGACCTCCCGAAATACTTGATAAGAGGAGGTTAAGTATGGCGTACCAGCGTCTCCTGTGCACGTATATTCGATGTGCTTGATAGGATATGGACACTGCTGGTGTGATATCTGCAGAACCTCGGATAACAACTGAGTGGTTAGGTGTGCAGCAAAATGCCTGCAACAAGCTGTGAATGCAGAATGCTTCACACCATCCCTGTGCAGATGCGTGAGCAAAATTCTGGACTCTTGCAGTGGACACATCAAATCACTGCAACCTGAGAAGCCAGAACTTCAACGGTGCACAGAAACCTTGACCTCGAAGGACTATATACATTGGGCAAAGTATACAGAAACTTAGCGAGTACATAGAGATTCTCAACATGGACATACAAGCACGACCAACTTGCACAAGTGCACCAGAACACATGTCACGGGCTGGTAACCAGTCATCGAGCGTATCAGCATCACAGCATCTCCATAGAGCATAGCGCTTACATCGCCTGTTGCCAGGAGACACTGCCCGGCTCCAGGTGACAAGAGCAGCATGGTGACAGACAATAAAGACATTGCTTATGTCCCTGTATCAGAGACGGGCCGTACCTGTTGATCCAGCCAGCGCGTCTTCTCTCGCACGCTTGGGGGCTTGCTGTTGCTGTTGCTCTTTTCTAACAGCGCCGGGAGCTTGGAGAGGAGGACGACAGCCTGGCGGTCTGGAACAAAGGGCATGAGCATGTAGTAGGCGGGGTCGTCGAGGCTCAGCAGCTCGGGCTTGCTCTCAAAGTGGAAGCTCTCGCGCTCGGCAGCGGCCGCAGCGGCGGCAGCAGCCGCGGCTACGTCCTGCTGGCCCTGGCCGCTGGCGGCGCGCAGGCGCCGCAGCTGAGCCTGGATCTGCAGCTCCGCCTCCGCTTGCCTCAGGATCTGCGCTCCAACCATCGATTGGCGCCCCCTCCGCGTAGCACAGGGAAGGTCGACGGCCCCGTCAAGAGCTGAGGAAGGCGCGCTGGCAGCCCGCGAAGGAGGAGCAACAGCGAGGGACGAGCACCTGCACCTCCGCTCGAGTCTACGCAGGGCGGCCGAGCGGCGGGCAGGGTGCTGGGGGTTGGAAGGGCGGGGGGTCAGCGGCCAGCAGTCAAGATGGTGGGGGGGCACGAGTCTCATTCACATGGGCTGCGAGGAAATGAAGGGCTGTCGTCTGCCCATTCGGTGGCTGCTGCTTGGGACCATATCGGGCTGACACTCTTCTCTGATTCATTGCCTTTTTGGGGCTGGCTTTTCAGAGCCCTCCACCCCCTTACAAAAGAAGAAAGCTCATCCAAAGAATGGAGTGTGGCTTGAGTGATGGAGGTCAGAAGAAAAGATTTCGTGTATTTGAAACAAACGAAGGCCAAAGGCCAAGTACAAAGGCAAGCACATCTAAAGACCTACATAATCTGAAGTGGCCGAAAAGCGCCATGAGAAGCTGCAATTTTCTCTCGTTTTGGAGCTTGCGGCTACTGACCAGATATTGCATTGTGCTTTTTTTTTTATATAGATGATTTTAAAAAAGGTTGACAAGGGCTCACTTAGCGGCCATTCGAGTGACTGCTTCATGTCCTGCGTGCTATCCGCGTTCCGTTTCCGTGGGGTCGGGTGGTGCTCCGGCCGAGATTAGTCTGGCAGATAGGCACGTGCTCATTCGTGGGTACTCGAGTCCCCCGTCAGTTGTTTATCCCCGCTTTGTTACTATGGCCTGTTGCAGCCCTCGGCCCCTCGGTTGGAAGAAGCTCACTTCATTCGGTATTGGCTTGAATAAGCCTCCCTTTCAATTTCATGCGCACCGCGCGCCTTCCTCCTTCGGTCAAGCGCCACTTCCCCTTCGGAAGTGGCGCTTGACTCGCAGTATGCTTTTTAGTACGACGCTTTCTGCGACGTCGAGTGTCAACCTGTCTGCAACGAGCTCAGGCGTATGCTCTGCATCAGAAAGCTGGTCGAGCCTTAGCTGCTGGCACAAGAGCTAGTCAATTGCCGTCCGGTATTCGAGCGTCAGCTAGCGACCTCTATGTGCTGACTCGTGGTTACTGAGCGGGTCAGCTTAGCAGCAGGTGACGTACATTTGTCCAATGTGCTTGCCTTTGTACTTGGCCACACATGGCCTCCCCATCTCTTGATATACACGCATTTCCTTTTTAGTACTTTTCTGGCCAGCTCTTCTTTATGGGCGAGCACTCTCTCCCTTAGAACTCCGTTTATTCTTTTTCTAAGTTGAGGCAATCACAGCCATCGCCATCTTCTGGAATAACCACCTTTGGGCTCTGTACATTCGCCTGTCCATATCACTCCGCGGTCCATGGCCACACCTTGCATCTGCATGCTGGCCGTGCTTCAGCTGCAGCCTCTAGCTTTCGTCTAGGGGATTGCTTTCCAGCGGCTAGTCTTTCTGACTTTCGGTTCATAACTAGCATTTGGAGAAGGCGAGTGGTGCACATGAAATTGAAAGGACTATCTAAGTGACTATCCAAGTGATTATCTAGCGGGAAAGCCTTGGGAAAGCAGCTGTTCAGCCACTTCGGACCCTGTCAATCATTTTCGGGCTGGTTTACAGCCCTTGCTGTGACCAGCCAAGAGCGTCTTTGAGAGAGCCACTTTCTTGTTCATTCTTTCTGGGTTGGCTTTTCACTGCCCCTGCCCCCTGTAGTAAGAAGAATTGGCACTCCCAATGGGGGCAAGGGTTGCGAAAAGCCAGCCCAAAAAGAATTGACAAAGGTTCGGAGGGGCCTTCAAGCGTGTAGCAGCTATGAAGGGGCCTGAAGATGCTATGTCAGAACAGGGGAGGATGTAAGAGAGAAGGCGCG
Source organism: Spirogloea muscicola (assembly GCA_009602725.1). Lineage (NCBI taxonomy): Eukaryota > Viridiplantae > Streptophyta > Zygnematophyceae > Spirogloeales > Spirogloeaceae > Spirogloea > Spirogloea muscicola. The sequence continues at coordinate 424,070 of WELB01000052.1, forward strand.
CGGGGCGCATGAATTGAAAGGGAGGCCAATTCAAGCCAATACATTGTTCAGGCAGAGTCGAGTGCAGACTAAACAATGCTACATAATACGGAGACCTAATCTAAGGTACCTAAGATGACATTAGTACCCACGGGTGAGCACAAACAAATCTGACAAGCTAACTTGGGGAGCTGGAGCGCCGCCACGAAAGCCGGAGGCCTGACTTAGAGCGCGCCCTGCACGTTGATGAAGAGCCAATGCTTGCGAGCGCTGCAAACTAAGCGAGAGCCGCATTCTATAATATGCAACTAAGGCCTGCGGAATGCTGGAGTGGCCCAAGCTGCCCCCCCGACTTCGACGACGCGCATCAACCAGCCGGGCCAGATGCTGGATCAGGGAGGACCATTTCACGCCGTAGCCTCCATAGATATCCATGGCACACGGGTAAAGATGGTCCCCTCGAGGATGATCATGGTAGTGCCGCTCCTTCTTGCGCTCCGCGCTGGACGTGGCCCAGCCAGACACGGTTGACGTTGGTGCGCCAGCCTTGTATGCGTCGATCAGTACCACGTCCAAGAGCAGACGAGGCCCACCGCCCCGCGGGGTAGCGACCACGTCCAGACGCCGCACGTATGGCTTGCTGTAACAGAGAAGAGAGAGAAGGCGCGCGGGGCGCATGAAATGAAAGAGAGGCCAATCCAAGCCAAACCCTTTGGAAGAGCTCACTTTCGTCTTTTGGGCGGGGTAGAGGGGCTTTGGGTAGGGCTGGCCATACTGTGACGAGGACCTCGGGGAGTCTCTGGCCTCTAGCAGCTGAAAGACGCGCTCGCTTTTGCGCCACCTCGGCTGCGCCAGTGAGCCCGCCGCGACAGCGGCCCCTCTCGTCACGCAGCGGGCGGGCGCAGCCCCCGGAATGGTGCGGCTCAGACGTTGTCCCTGAGCACGACCCCGCCGCAGAAGTACAAGGAGAAAGCCCAAGCATGGGGAAGAAGGACAAGAGCAAGCGCGGTGAGGGGAGCACCATTACCCCCGCCAAGCCCGGCGAGACGCCGGACCTGTCCAGGTGGCTCAATCCTGCGGAGGAGATGACGGCCTGGGACAACAAGCACGCCCTTTACCAGCGCGCTGTCCAGGTAGGCGATCCTCTTGAGGATTGCTCCATGCCTGTACCATTCATTGCCAGGACTGCTGGCTTCTCCAGGCCGATCACGTACGCCCTTGAGGCACAAACTTAGGCTTGTACGCCATTTTCAAGTAGGCATCTCCAGCTGAGCGCAGTAGTTACCCTGATAATATAGGTACCCATTGCTATGCTCAACATAACAATGACTTCAACACCTCAATCTGCTGGCCTTGACAATGCAGAGGCCTCGTGGCGACATTAGCTACCTGCTAAAGTTTTTCCTTATGTATGTGGGTGGGCGCGTACCGCTGTGCCTACGCGAGGACTTTTGTGGTACTGCACTTATTTGGTCAGCCCCCCGGACTAAGCTCTTGGTAGGCCTGCGGAAGACCAGCCTCATTGGAAGCAGATGCTATCTTCATCAATGGCTTCCTGAGTCTAGTCAAGAACAAGCGACATGTCTTTCATTGAACCCCATGGCGATTTGTTATGTGCAATTGCTGATGATGAGTTGACCTGCTGATGCAGCGCAGAGTGGCTGAAGGCTGATGCTAGGCGCACAGCAATTGCACTTGACTTGGATGAGGAAGCACTGCGCTGGGGAGCGTGCCAAAATCTGTCCGCCTTCCAAGACCGAGTGGCTCTTCTCCATGGCAACGTCCTTGCACCTCTCCAAGCTGCTCGGATGATACACGTGTCACATCCTGAAGAAGAAGTGCCTGCTAGTGGTGCTGTTGAAGGGAGGCTCTGGGGGAAAGAGGATGCTGATGCTGGCCATGCAAACGTTTCTGGCAGCAGCAATCTTAGTAGCTTGTCAGTGGAGGCGTCACCAAAAAGTTCTTCAGAGAGCAACTTGCACCCTGGACTAGGAGCAGACAAGCTCGAAGAGGCCGAGTTGTGTCACGAGACTGGGAAATTGCTCGATTCCTCTGCTTCCATGGTCACTTCAAGCAGCGAAGATGATGCACTGCACAATAGCCTGCAGACTTTCATAAGGCACCACATGGAGTCCAGAGCCGATTCGGAGCAAGTCGCGAAGGGAGCAGACATCACGTGCGCCTTCAACTTCAGTATCTGCTGCTTGCACAACCGGCAAGACCTTCTAAAGTATTTCTGCCTCGTGCAAAACGGCTTGAGCCTGAAGGGGGGCGTCTTTGCTCTGGACCTATATGGTGGCACATCCTCGGAATGTGCACTGAAGCTGAAGCGACCTTTTGGTGACTTCACTGTCAGTGTGGCACAGCCTTTACATTCTTTTCAGCTATCTTCATGCTTTTCTGGCTCACAGCCAGTGAATTTTGACTTTAGACTCTATGCAATGCCAGAAGAGAATTTCAGCCTGGTAACTCCTGGAGCTTGTCGTCCTGCCGTTGCATGCAACTATATAACGACCTGCAGCTTGGGCAGGTCGACAGTACACGTGGGAGCAGGAGGCTTTTGACGCTCTCACCCGAATGACGCGCATCAGCATCCACTTTCACCTTATCAAGTCCAAGCGCGTCATGCGGAGAGCATTCACCTACCAATGGCGCCTGTAAGATGCATCTGAAACTCTGTAGAGACACTTGTCAATGTCGTGCATTTCTCTTCGTACTGGGCTTATGAAATATTCCTACTTTGACAATCTGCTGACATGAAAGTGGCACTTGTAAACAGGTGGACTTTGCCAGAAGTGAAGGAATGCCTCCTGGAAGCGGGTTTCAAGCAGGTCCATTTCTGGATGAAGAACATGCCAGATTTACAAGGCCGGGAGGCAATTGAGGAGCGATTGGATGCTGATGTGACAACAAGGTATGTGGAGGTGGAGCACTTCGAGCAACAAGATGCTTGGAACGCCTATGTTGTTGGTTTCACATGACCAGTGCTTGGCATATTGATGGTGCAAGCTGGCAGCTGTGGCCACAGCTGGTTTGGGTCATGAAGCCAGATGCCCGCCGTAGATGAAGAGGCATTGCCAGCATCGTGTACACCAGCAATACAAGAGATAGATTCGTAATTGTTGGAGAGGGTTGAGAAATTCATTCGAGATATAGGTGATAAGTTGGTTGGAGGCGTTATTGTACATTGAAGATGACATGCTTGCTAGGCAGTGGCAGCTAGCTGGTGTGAAGAGCTACTACTGTTAAAACTTGCAGCTCTACACTCCACTGTGTAGCCTCTTCCTCGAGGACAAAGGGGCTAGCGCATCAGGAGAGTAGCAGGCCCCTGGGTTGTGCAGAGTTGTGCAGAGCAGCTGCTTAGTCAAGGCTCACCAATCATAATCCAGCCCCTTCTACAGGTCCTTTCAGTGAGGACACACAGTGACAGCGTGTGAGTGACTGCGCAAGTTCACATTTGAGGCAGCAGGTGCTGGGAGGCTGAGAGTGCACAGCCGTTACCCGACTGCCAGTCCGTTTGGCCTCTGAACTTTCTGGAGAAGAGTCTCTTTTCTTCTTCTTTCTTTTTGCACTAGATTCTGCCTGAACAATATGTTGGCTTGAATTTGGCCTCCCTTTCATTCCAAGCGCACGGCGCGCCTTTCCTCCTTTCTATCCTCCCTCATCCAACATCTGGCCCGGCTGGTTGACACGCGTCGTCAAAGTCGGGGGGGCAGCTTGGGCCACACCAGCACTCCGCAGGCATTAGTTGCATTTCATAGAATACGGCTTTCGTTTAGTTTGCAGCGCTCGCAAGCTCTGGCTCTTCATCAGCGTGCAGGGCGCGCTCTAAGTCAGGCCTCCGACTTTTGTGGCGGCGCTCCGGCTCCCCAAGTTAGCTTGTCATGTGCTCACCCGTGGGTACTAATGTCACCCTGTTACCTTAGGCACCGTAGCATAGGGCTCCGCTTTTACGTAGCCTTATTTATCCTGCCCTAGATTCTGCTTGAACAATGTATTGGCTTGAATTGGCCTCCCTTAGATTTCATGCGCTCCGCGCGCCTTCTCTCTTTCTACCTTTCCTTCTTTCACTGCGGTCGTCCCTTCCTGTAAGAGAGACAGCGCTTCCAAATTGACTGGTGGCTGTGAGAGGCCAGCCCAAAAGAATGGACAAGGTCTGGTGTAAGAACGTTCGTCCTCCGACTGGGCGCGGGCAAGCTGGCACTGTGAAGTTTGGTGCCGGATGCCCAGGGTCGGCCGCGGTGGGCCACGGTCGACGGCGGTGCCGAGGGTTTGGGGTTTCGGAAGGGCGGGGGGCGCGCTTTCTGTCGGCTCGGCGGGGTCCCGGAAGCCGGGCAGGGCTGTGCCGCTCCGCTGCCGTCAGCCCGCGGGACGAGACGGGCTTCGCCGCGGGCGCCCATCTCCAGAAGCAAAGGCGCTCCCGTCTCCAGAAGGGGCCAAGTCGCCGCTTAGCTGCACCCAGGAATTCGTCCCATACTGCAGACGCTGCCGTTCACTGTGGGCCCAGCATCAGGACCCCCCTTCCCATCCCTGCGCCGCGCGCGCCGTGAGCTCGCCGCCAATGGCCGCCACCGCCGCCGTCGCCGGCACCGCTGGGACAGGCAGTGCAGGCCCGTGCCGGCCTAACGCCGTGGCCACGCCTCCGTCTCAATCACGGCCGCTCAGGTTGGGCCGACTCGCCGTGCCTCCAGCTCCATGCCGAGCTCTGCCCGTCGGCATCGCCCGCCGCCTGCTCTGGGGCTCTGGGGCTCTGGCAGGGCCAAGCTGAGCGAGTCGCTGTCGAAGCCCTGACCATGCAGCGTGAGCTCCCGCAGGCTCGCCATGGGCTGCCTGCAGGGCGCGCCGTCCGAGCTGGTCGCCGCCTGGCAGGGCGGCGTCCACCCGCGGTGGCGGGCCAGCCCGCGGAGCGCGAGGGCGAGCGCCGCGCCGCTGCGCACGGCCGTGGCAGCTGTGCGCAAGGAGGTGGACGTGGCTGCGCTGAACAAGGAGGCGCGGCTGGCGCGGCTGGACCACCTGGAGGCTCAGGCCATGGACGTCCTGCGGCAGACCGTCGCCAGCTTCGAGCACCCGACGTTCCCCTGTGCCCTCATCACCGGCGACGTCGTACGTTTCCGCTTGAAGTAGTGGGATGTGCTTGTGCGCCTGACCCGGCTGAGTTTCTATGTTCAGTTGCTCTTTACATGTACGTGCTGGCCAGTAATAGCATGTCATTAGAGACTGAGGGTTCCGGGTAGACAGGGATCTCAGGCCGCTGTTGGCACGCAGGTCATCTTGGACCTGCTGTCCAAGCTCGGCGCTTTCAAGGACAAGAGCGTGAAGGTGGTCTTCATCGACACGTTCCACTTGTTCCCTGAGACCCACAAGTTCCTTGAAGAGTGCGAGGTGAGCAAAGCTGCTGGCCTTTGGGCAGTGCTGGCTGCCCCTGGCAGAGCCAACTCCGCGTGCAGCCCCTCCGGAAGCAGCTGGCAAACCCAAGCATTGCATCGCAACAAAGCATGTTGGTTGCACTCTAGCATTCTCTTGCCGACTGGCCGTGACCTGCACCACCCACACTCGATCTGGTGATCATGCCTGCAGAACAGATATGGCTTCAAGTCTGAGGTCTTCCACGTGGACGGCGTTGCTGACAAGGACGAGTATGTTGACAAGTATGGTTCTGATCTGTTCATCAGGGTAAGCACACCCCCATTCTTTCCAGCTATGGTTGTACACCCTCACACACAGAAACTTGCCATGTTCAGCGTGACCGGAAGCCACGGAAAAGTGTGAACTTTACTTGCCCATACACACTTGACGATCCTGGAGACCCTACATCTGCTGAGGACCCTTGATTTGTATATCAATATATAATCTATGTACAATCATATACGCAGGACATTGATGAGTACGATAAGCTCTGCAAGGTGGAGCCATTTGGCCGTGCCTTGAAAGTGCTGGAGGCAAGTATCTTGCTGTGAACCTGGGTTGAAGTGTGATCAGAAGTCATATTTCCCAGTGATTGTTCTACTGTTTCTTGTCTTCTCGTGTGCTAAGAATGTTTCCAATGACCTCACACAATCTGATGTGGAAAGGCCAACTTCTTTTGTCATCCAGGTTGATGCTATGATTAATGGCAGACGCAGAGATCATGGTCAGGAGAGGGCTCACCTCGAGGTGTGCATTGTCTTACACTTGACTTCCAAATGCAGAAGCTTATAGAATTTGTACATGATTATGTGTCGTGCAATAAGGCAAACATAAGAAGAATGAATGCGTAGCCGGTGTGATAGCATTGCTCTCTAATTGACAATGGCACGTGCATGTTGAAAGGCAAGAGAGGTCGGGCAAGCAAATGAATCTGTGCAGATCCGTATCGAAGGTTGATCGGCTGATGGAATGACATCGTGCTGCAGTGCTTCGAAGAGGGGAAGATGGCCAAGGTGCAGCCTCTGGCTTATTGGGAGTTCAGGTAAATTGCTGGCTTCCCTTTGTAGCTTACATGACATTGTACTCTTACTAAGCCTATGTAATCTCAAGTTTGAGAGAAGACATGCAGGTCATCAAGCATACTAGAAGCTGTAGGTTGTCAGGCATTCTTTGTGCCAGGCTGTGTATAGAAGTGCTTTCTGAGTCCAGGGAGGCCTTGCTGAAAGTAACTAATACTGGTACACTGCGGGTGCTGAGCTGCTTGCAGAGACTGCTGGGACTACATTGACAAGTACCAAATTCCTTACCATCCTTTGCATGACGAAGGCTACCCCAGCATTGGCGATATCCACAGCACACTACCTGTTCCTAAGGACAAGTGGTTTGAATATGGAGGAGAGCGGTCAGGCCGCTTCCAGGTATAGCTACTAAGACAACTACCAGTGTAAATCACTTACTGCCTTCCACTATGTGACTACGTGTAAGTCATGCACATGCTTGTGTATGTGCATATTGTGTCGTCCCTGCAAGGTCAGCTATTTCAGGGCTCACCCTTGTGGAAACCCTGACTTTCAAGAGTTGCACGTGTTCCACATCTCACCTATAAATTGCACGGTATGCAGGGTCTTAAGAACAAGGATGGCAGCGAAAAGACTGAGTGTGGAATTCATGTTGGCGACCCAGTAGCGGTAAGTGCTTTGCTCCTATTCCAGCTGCTTGCTTGATGAGTCTACTACAGATTTGCACTCCTACACATATAGTGACAAGGTCGTTCTGTCAAAGCTTGCCGGAAGCGCCTGCTTGTGAACTTCTGGCAGGAGTTGCCGCTTAGTGCATTGTGAAATTTCTGTAGTATACTCATGGGCTGAATGAGGTTGCTAAGATCTATGTGGCAGGTCGCCAAAGTCTGATTCTGTGGAGTATGAGTGCCTCCTCGCAAGACCAGTATGTAACTATCAGTCCATAAGGATGAGATGAACTTGTAACCATAGGTTGACTGACTCAAGCACATGTCTTCGAGACAAATTGAGATTTCACTGTAGTGTGAGGAGCACTCGAGTAAAACCAGTCAGAATAGCTGTCAATCGCATCTAAACAGTAACGGCTCCCAGTGAGAACTGCGAATATCACTATTACCTAGTGCACCTCCCTTGACATGTAGCGGTCTGCCCTTCATCATCATATCTGCTCGATTGATTTGCACTTTGAGAGCATCTTGCTCCCACAAAACAAGTCTGTACATATGAGGTAAAGGTAATGTCAATGTAAGAACAGTCTAGAGCTAGGAGTAAGACCAGTATATACAGTACATCAGATGAGCTTGCGTCATGCTCCAATTAATAACATTCCTACTCAACGAATTTGCTAGACGTTGCACCTCAAGTTACTCTACATTTTTCTGATGGTACTACTGCAAGCTTGTCCTCCTCCGAAATGCTGCCCTCCTGAGTCCTGTACTACATCATCATCCCTGCCATCTTGACCAGGCTTGAGTGCATCCGCACTTGTGCAGTCCAGGTCATCAGAAGACAGACTTGGGTGCTCAACAGCCACAATTGTAATGGTCGACGTTGGCAAGAATGTTGGACGGAATGGTGCAATTGGCATGTGAAGATTCCCACTGGATGCTGATCTTGTGCCCAGCACTTGCTGCCTGGCCACTATTACTCGAGCTTGGGCCAGCTCCGCTCGGATGTCATTCTGCTTGGGCTGAAAAGTGATCACAAGCATCGGTCTACCATAAAAACATTTCTTTCCAGGAATCAGAGAATTGATGCAGCCACTCTGTAGCACTCAAATTGCAGCCAAGGAAGTGGAATAATACGTAAGCTGAATTGCATGATGATTCAGATGGCCATCGGACACTGCTTTCATATCATGGAGCACCTCAAAAGACTTAAGAGTCAGAGGCTTGACTTTTAAATTGAAGAGATGGATAAGGTTAGAGGTTATACATCGAGCTGCAAGCTGTGCTGCAAACTGAGGACAGCTAGCGAGGGCTCCCCATGGTTCAGTTGCGCTCGGGCAAGTGTCAGCCAGGCCTGCGCACATGCATGTATGGGGCGTCAGGACCAGTACCACATGCAATATTGCCTGCCCAGTAAAGAAACAAAAGGTCTGTCCCTTGAGGCACTGTACGGTCTGCCTCGGTCTGCCTACTGGGCCAGGAAAACGATCATCTCAGCCGTGTCCGCACTGCTGCAACATTAGAGGGTAAAGTAGTTGTGTCATCTGCAGTGTCAGCTGCGACTGGCACGGGCTGCCTTTGTCCTGGGGAGGAAGTACCTCCGCCCATGTCGGGTTCAACTCAGTCGCACCTGCAAAACACCTCAACGCCTCTGAGCACCAGTAACACCTGGTGAACGGTCTGAGGAGGTTGGGCAAGGACGTGATGCAACACAGTAGCAGCCTTGAGATGTCACTGCACAGATGCCTCCATTTTACCAGCCAATCAAGCAAGTGGAAGCTCTGAACTCTGGACCTTGGCCCAGAAGGCACCCTCCAGCCCCCAATCCCCCTCGGCCATGAAAGCAAGACCCCCAATCCATTATTACAACAATAAGAAATTGCTGATTAGCCCAAACCTCTGGACCCTGTAACCTAGGAGCTGAAGGCAAACAACGACATTACGAAGCAATATCATATAGGAAGACAAGGCGGATCCACAATGTTGCACAGCGGCAAGGCTTGCCTCAAGGCAAGGACGGGAGCCGTACGAGTGGCAGCTTGGATGGACCCCCACGAGTTAGCCCATCTCCAGAAGCAGCTGCGCTTTCTCCTCGTGGAGCACAGGCTGCTCCGGGGTCAGCCGGATGGCAGCCTCCCACTTCCCCAGGGCCTCCCCGAGCTTGCCTGCCTTCAGCGCGCGCCAGCCGTCAGCACCGGCGCATGTGAGACTTGACCCAGTGCATGGCGCTGCTCCAGCCGCTAAAGTTGGCCACAAGCCCCAGGGCATGAGGATGCATGGAGCAGCAAGGCCACTGTCAAGATGGCCAGGCGATTCGCCGCAGGCCATGGCTGGCTAAGTGTGCTCCCCTGCCGACCTCTGCCAAGCTGTTGCCCTCCTCCTGCAGCGCCCTGGACGCCGCATCGATGTCTTCCGAGTCGGCATTGCTAGCGTCGTCGGCGGCAGCTGCCGACACCGCCGCCTGTCGGGGTTTTCCGACCTCCGCTGCGTCTCCTGAGGCCAATAAGGTGGCAAAGAGCTCCCAGTGAGGAACGACGGGACGAGGCTGGCGAATGGTGGCACTGACTGGCGGCGGCTGCAGGGGCCGCAGGGCTCACCGGCGTCGTCGTCGTCCAGGCGCAGGGCGGGGCCAACCTTGCGGCGCTTCCTGGCCGCCGCGGCGGGGCTCCACTTGAGCATGGCGCCCGCCCCACCACCCGGCAGCCGAGCCTGTGCCGCAGTGGGCGCCCACGGCGCCCTGGTCGGGCAGGCCGTGGGGCTTTGTGGGATTATTGCGCGGCCACCTCAGCCCGCGATCGCCGCAGCCCCCGGCAGCGTTCGCTGCCAGCGGCAGTCTAGTCCGAGCGGCACCGCCGCAGCCAGGTGCCGGCGCCCAGGCGTGCTGCGTGACGGGGGCGCTTCTGGCGGCGGCTCTGGCGGCGGCGGCGCAGGCGCCACGTGGCACGCGCAAGTGCTGTGGCAGCGCGTGCGGCGAGGCAAGCCTGCAAAGTGGCATCTGACGTCACCGTGGGGAGCGTGCTCTGGCTGTAGGCTAGACGGTGACTGAACCGGGGTGCCCACCTACCGGGGCCGCCGGCTGACGGCTGACGGCTGACGGCTGACGACTGACGGCTGCACATGCTGTAGCGGGCTGACGGGCGGGCGGGGGAGGGGGGG
>WELB01000052.1:434778-490409 GCA_009602725.1 Spirogloea muscicola
CCCCCGCCGCCCCAGGCGCCGCATCCCAAAACCCCCCTGCGACCTCCCGAGCGCTCCCCCCTGCTCCTGGCTGGCCATTAGAGCAGCCGCTCCTTCGATATAGCAGCCGCACTCTTTCGCTCGTCTCCCCGGAGCTCTCGCCCTCCCGGCCCGCCCTGCCCAAGGCCGCCCGGCGCGCGCGCACTACATGCGCCGCAGCTGCCCTCTGTGTGCCCCGGCAGCCTCGCCGCTGGTAACAGCCGTTCGAGTCCGACCACTCGCCGCGCCAACCGCGCCAGAGCAGCGGCCAGGGAGGTGTGAGCACGAAGCGACGAAGAGGGCGCTCCGTGGTCTCGGCCCTCTGCTTCGCCCCCCACTTCCATCGCCATGAAGCCGCTGGACCACCCGACGTCCTGGAATGCTCGCACCAAGGGCCTCAAGTACAGTGTGGGCGTCGACCAGCTTCTGCTCCTCAAGTCCCTCGTGCCCATCGAGGTAACTAACGCGAGGCAACCCGGTAACCTGCTACTGCCGTGCCAAGTGCCGCCCTTGTTGACGGCGCGCTTCGGCTCTTGTTATTGCTTGCCACTCAAAGACGTGCCTGTCGTACATTTGTAATGTGCCTTGCAGGCGATGATAGGAGCAGGCGCCCTCGTTGCTGCAATTCTCCCCCGCTTCATCGGCGCACTGCTCGCTGCCATCCTGCTGCTGCCGCCCATCGTTCGAGTTGCCATTCGGCAGCTGAGACATCCCAAGAGCCAGGAGGTATGGCATGAGCATGGTGACTCTTATACACGCAGTTCTCCTCGATGAGGCGAGCTCCATATCCGCTCAGGAAACGCCTAGAAGTTGACAGTGCACTTGAGCTCCCTCGCAGATGGAAGGGGTCCTGAAGGGACGTATGACAGCGGAGCTTGATGGCGACTTTTGCATATTCCTCATCGGATTCAGAATCAACGCCCCCTGGAAGCTTACTCCCGAGCTCCAGTGGGCAGGCGGCCAATTTCAGGCCATCATTGATGAGCTCAAGTCCCTTCCCGAGAGCAGTGGTTTTATGGGTTGCCACGGCCTCAGCGGCGACAATTGGGTCAAGGGCCCACAGGTCTTCAACATCAGCTATTGGCGCTCATTTGATCAGCTCCTGGCTTACTCGCGTGACAGCAAGCTGCTGCACTCCCCAGGTGAGCGCACACCCTCACCCTCTCAGGTGACAAAATCGGCTGTGCTGCTGTACTTGCCGCTGTGCTTGCTGCTTCTAGATGCTCATGACTGTGTGTACCAGGAGCAAGGTGAGGGCATGCACATTGTTTCAGGATGACTCTGAGAGAATCAAAACGTCGGCCTGGATGGCCACGGTCCTTGCATGCCTTTCTTGCCTTCCTGTTATGCGATCTGGACCATTGTGAGCGGAGCTTCTATATGACTGGTAGCACCCTAACTCACACTGTTTATACCGGATGGACTGCAGCTTGGAAGGTACTGAGCAAGGTGGCCAAAGGCAAAGCGGAGGTGGGCTTCTGGCACGAGGCCTACAAGGTTTCAGGTGGGCAGCACGAGAGCATCTATGTCAACTGCCCGCCCATGCTGCTGGGCCGGGCTGGCCGCCTGGTGCCGGCGGCCGGCCCGATGAAGACCTCCAAGGGTCGGATGGACGGCTCTGAGCACGAATGGCCCAAGGAAGCACAATTCGCCAATGAGGACTATGACGAAAATGATGCAAAAGCCCCTAGCAGTTGCCCATTCAAGTAAATGACGCCCTCACGGAGGTTGAAGTTCTTGTTGTGAGGACTCCTTGATTGACTGTGAGCAGCAAGCACAGTCAACTAATGATGACTTCTTTCACTTCAAATATATATGAAATCAGGCACCCTTGCACGGGTGCCTAACTAGCGCTAAGTTATAGACAGGGTGCTTGTATAGTGGTCAAATCGTACAGGGGTCAGCATCAAAGCAGAGCTTGATTGCTGGACATCGTGTCCATTGCTTAACCTAGTATAGAGTCACATAATGTTACTCTGTTCGTGTTAATCAAAGGTTTCTTCATATGACTCGTATACAATACCCAAGCATAAGTTTGATCTTTCGTGTAGCGGTCAATCAGCTAGTGCACGGGCAGCAACTCGAGGGGCCACCAACGAACTGCAAGCTCTGGGAATCAGAGACCACAGAGTCCAAGCATGCCAAAAGCTGGTACCACGTCTTTCGTTCTCGCATTCAAGCAATCATCAGGTGTAAGCTGGGAGACTATGCACAAGAGGGCAGTCATCACACTGCGCTGTTGACTTTGACTCATGAACAGATGCTGAGGCCTGTTGGGGCAATGGCTGTGAAAGGATGGGAGCTCTTCCCATTAGGGGGCGGTGGCTGTGAAAGGTCAGCTCAGAAAGAGTCAGTTATAGGGGTGGGGTTTGGAAAGAAATTGCTCGCACATAGAGAAAGAGGGGTTAACAAAGCCAGCCCAGAAAAGAATGGACAAGGTGGGGTTCAAAGGAGATACAAGAAACAAGAAAAAGATTATCCCAGCACTGGGCGATGGCTGTGATTGGCCAGCCCAGAAATTAGAATGAACAGAGTTCGAAGGGGCCAGGGGAAGAGATTTATTGAAAGGAGGCGAGAGCTGTGTGTTATGTATCACGTTTGGAGAGCTAGTCAGAAAGCTGGTCGAGCTTTAGCTGGTGGCAGAAGGGCTTGTCATCTGCCGTCCCGTATTCGGGCATCAGTTAGCGACCTCACGTGTTGGATCGTGCATACTGAGCGGGTCAGCTTAGCAGCAGGTGATATACCACAGTTGGTGTACTTGGCCACCCTCCATCGCTCAATGCACGCTCCCACCTCTTCCTTGCTCAAGCTGGCCTCTCACAATGATTTGCCTTGCTTTGCAGATGTTGCTTCATCCATGTGAAAGTCAAACCGTGGGGAATATGCCAGAGGGCCAGAGGGCCAGCTTGCCCCAAGTACAGTGGCCTATTGGGGCGGACAACTTGCCAAGGTAATGAGTTACTCGTTATAAATCAGCGCGGCCCCCATGAGATTTAGTGGGTAAGTCACAAAACGAGTTAGGCTCAGTACCGAGCTGAGGTCCTGGCGGACCGCCGTGGCCGCCATGGCCGCGTGCCAGCAGCCCAGGCAAAGGCGGCCGCGGCCGCCGCGGCAGCCGCCGGCGCACAAGGCCGAGGTCGCCGAAGCGATCGTCAACAAGCGAGAGGACGCAGCCGCCGCTGTGCGGCGGTCCAGACGTCCACCTGAGCGACTGCCGAACATGGCGGCAATGGCCTCCGAGGCGGAGGCTGGCGGCGCGGACGCGGCGGCGGCGCGGCGGACGTTCCGGCTGGAGCACGGAGCGCACCCCTACGGCGTGCAGCCTCGCGGCAACCTGCTGCTCGCCGCCGGCGCCGCCGACTGCCGCGCCGCTGGCCTCGGAACCCTGGCGGTGCTGGGCGACGAGGCCCTGCTGGACGTGCTGGCGCTGCTGCCGGCGGCGGGCCTGGCGCGCGTCGCCGCCGCCAGCCGCGCGCTGTACGTGCTCGCCCACCACGCCGACCTCTGGCGCCAGCTCGTGCTCGCCGATCTGGGCGGCGCCTTCCGCTTCCACGGCTCCTGGAAGCAGACCTACGCTGCCGGCCGCAAGCTGACGGCCGCGCCACACATACCACTCAAGGTATGAGTCTCAGGGTTTAGGATTTTAGGGTTTGGGATGCAAGGTTTAGGGTGCTGCGAGTGTCGAAGTGATGCTTAAGTGAGCAGAACTATTGGCAATCAGGCAGGCTACGAATGATTAGCACCAGGGGTTGATTCCCGCGCCACAGAAATGGGAGCAGCAAAGGTGCTCTAGATCCAGGGTCGAGGTGTGCCGCCTAGAAAACTGCAATGTGTCCAGCTGGCTGCTAAAAATGGCAAAGTATGGGCTGAAGTCCAGCTTGTGGCCCGCTTAGTTGGAGGCGACCTCTTGAGGTCCCGACAGCTTCCCATCCTGGCCTGCCCGAGCCTTGAATAGCAGATGTACTGCAGACTCCCCTCAACCTGTACCTGCTGACCTGTGATTAGTGAGCGGGTCGGCTTAGCAGCAGGTGTGTATGTGCTTGCCTTTGTACTTGTCCAGAGGGCTCTCAACTAGTCAGTGCAAACCTCTGCTCTCCCAAGCGTCAATGGCCAATTGGAGCACTCAGCGCCGTGTCACTTCGTACTGTCTCTGCAAAGTGGCACAGCGCTGACAGAGCTGTGCCTCTTTCTCTGGTCCTGCTTGTTATGGACGAGCGCGTAGTCGCTGAACCCTGCAGCTTGGCTGTGCAGGTGGCGGGCTTCTACTCCGACCACCTGTTCCAGAGCTGGCTGTGTGCCAGTTTGCAGATGCGCCCAGAGTGGCTGCAGGCAGAGACCGTGCCCCGAGTTGCCGGTCTGTCGTTTGCTGACTTTGTGTCGCGCTTTGAGGAGCCCAACCGGCCCGTCATAATCACGGATGCACTGGACGGCTGGCCAGCGCTCAAACGGTGGGACCGCCAGTACCTCATCGAGCAAACGGGCGCTGCCACCTGGCAAGTTGGGCCTGTGGAGATGGCCCTTGAGGATTTTTACGCCTACATGGACAAGGTCGAGGAGGAAAGGCCACTGTACCTGTTTGACCCGAACTTTGTGGCCAAGGCACCTGCGCTGGCAGATGACTACAGTGTGCCAAAGTACTTCCAGGAGGACCTCTTCTCCATTCTTGGGGACAGCCGGCCTGATCACCGGTGGCTAATCATTGGGCCAACCAGGTGGCTGCTCTGGTGCTACTACTTGCATATTCGTTAGAAGACCTGCTCGATTTATTCCTCCTCCAACTTCCGTCACTGTCGTACAAGCTTCCACTTTCGGAGCGGGCTTCGCACTTCCATGACATGTCTGAGATGGAGGTGGGCACCCTGCACGTGGTAGGTCCGGGTCGTCATTCCACATCGACCCCAACTCCACTTCTGCTTGGAATGCTGTTGTGCGTGGTGCCAAGAAGTGGATACTCTACCCCCCAGAAACGATCCCCCCAGGCGTACACCCCAGCGCTGACGGTGCAGATGTGGCGGCGCCCTACTCCATCATGGAGTGGTTCATGAACCACTATGAAGAGGCAAGACAGGCTGCCGCGCCCCCTCTGGAGTGCATCTGCAAAGCTGGGGAGGTCATCTTTGTCCCACATGGCTGGTGGCACCTTGTTGTCAACTTGGAAGACTCTATTGCCATCACCCAGAACTTTGTCAGCAGGTGACATACTGAATGCAGGATTCTTCGTCCACTTGCTGTGTGTTGCTTTCGTTGTAGTTGTGACAGCAAGCGTGAATCTCATGTCCTGCGCTGCTATTTTCGTCGCGAGCTAGCTGTGCACTCTGTTCACTTGACAGACATGTAAGCCAAGTACTCGCTGACAGGAGTTTGCTCCATTGATTGCCACAGACGAAATATCCTGAGTGTTCGTGACTTCCTCAAGCACCCCAATGCATACATCCTCGTCTCTGGGACCAATGAAAGGGTGTCACTTCATGACAGGTTTGTAAGCAGGTTCGAAGAGCTGTATCCAAGGGAGCTGGAAGACCTGCAGAGGATTGCTGACGAAAAGGCGGCAGCACGTAAACGCAAGTCCTTCTTTTGGGATACTGCAAATGATAGCTTCAGTGGTGGATTCAGATTTGGCTTCGTTTAACAGTATCTGTTACAGTATCTGTTATGCTGTCAGGTAACAGATGCGGAATTTGTTGTCATTCATTGGCATGCTCTGTGCTGCGCAGCTATTTGCTGTGCAAGGCTGTGCTTATTTATAAGGATTTACCCTCTAGTGAATGCATGGTGCAAAGTATTTCCTGCCCTCCAAGTACGCATTGCTGTAACCGAGATCAAGTGCTCCAGAGTATACATGAGCCTCTGTCCACAAATTTGTCAACAGAGTGGCAAAGGGACTGCAGAATGCGCCTCAGCTATCGCTGAGCTACTGCTTGCAAATAATCAGAGCACACATAGTCCCACTTCGTTACATCAGACACATCAGCCTGAATCTCTCAGCACATCTGTGAGCAGCAAAGACGGAGTAGGACTAGCCCCGTTCTATGGAGCCCACATCGGTGACACCATGTGAATGGCTTTAGTCGCCGCCCGTGCCGTACATGTAGGTGAGGCCGCACTTCCCGCAGTAGTGGCGGTCAAAGTGGTTGGCCATGAAGGTGCCAGCACCGCACTGTGGGTTGGGGCACTCCTTGCGCAGCCGGTGCACCTTGCCGCTCTCGTCCACCTTGTAGTACTGCAGCACCGCCAGCTTCACCTTCTTCTTCTTATGCTTGAGCTTCTTGGGCTTGGTGTACGTCTTCTTCTTGCGCTTCTTGGCGCCGCCGCGCAGGCGCAGCACGAGGTGCAGCGTGGACTCCTTCTGGATGTTGTAGTCGGCGAGCGTGCGCCCGTCCTCCAGCTGCTTGCCGGCAAAGATGAGCCGCTGCTGGTCGGGCGGGATGCCTTCCTTGTCCTGGATCTTTGCCTTCACGTTGTCGATGGTATCCGACGACTCCACCTCCAGCGTTATTGTCTTGCCCGTCACTGCCACCCCGAAGCTCAGCTACAACTCAGAAACAAACGCCCACAACCAGTGCGACGCAAAGACCCCGGCCTAGGACACGACGTTCGGCAGGCGCCGGCTTGCGCGCAACGCAGGCAAGCGGTCGCCACGCCCGTGGACAGCGGCTGGCGGCGCGACGGCAAGGAGCTCACGGGTCTTCACGAAGATCTGCATGGCTGCCTCTAGCGCGCCACCGCTCGGGCAGGCGCCGCCGCCACTCTAAGGCCCCGCCGACGTGCAAGGCCGCCGCCGCCGCCGCNCGCCGCCGCCGCAGCGCCGCGCCGCCGCGCCGCGCTCCGGACTTGTCCTTCGTCGCGCGGTTGGGGGGCGGGGTTATGGCTGCCGGGTGGAGACTGCGGCTGGGAGCCGCGGCCCTGAAACCCTGGGCACCCTAAAACCCTGCCCCTAACCCCTCCTCGGAGCCTGACGACCGTCAGATCGCCAGGCCATAAGCCAACATCTTTGGATGCGTGCATCGCTGCCATCCAAATGTGAGGCAGCCGGCTTTTGGGGCCCGTCGAGCCAGTGGTAAGAAGAGAGAAGGCGCGCGGTGCGCATGGAATGGAAGGGAGGCCAAATCAAAATGAAACGTTGTTCAGGCAATATTTAGTGCAAAACAATAGGGCTACATAAAACGAAGCCTCCAAAGGGGGGCGAGGGCTGTGCAAAGCCGCCCGAAAAGCCAGCTGTGGTAGGCTGGGCAGGGCTCAGCCTACCACTCAGCGCCTGGCCGCGATCTATCTCGTGCGAGTGCAGGTGCAGCCGCGTCACGCTTTGCCCGCGTGCCCGCAGGCATTATTTGCGTGCTAAAGAGTGCGGGCCTGGCAGCGCTCATCATCGCCGCACATTTGACATCGTGGGGCGTGCAACCTGGTGGGGGACCACGGGCCTTGATCGATGTTGTTACGGAGGCCCATAGAGAAAGCGCGGCCAGATTGACTGGTGGTTGTGAGAGGCCAGCCCAAAGGAATGGACAAAGTCTGAAGGAGCCGGATTGAGCAGAAAGCAAAGTACTAAGAGCTAAGACGGCAGCAAGGGGACTCTTAGAAACCTCCAGTCAGTAGATGGCCTACAACGGGTCCAGCATCGACACACATCGCTGGCCACGCAGTAGGCAGTGCAGAACAAGGAAAGCTGCAGCACTACTCTGATTACCCCCAATGCAAATAGCTCCTGCCAGCGGCAGTCAACATTTTTGGCTGCTGAGGTCCTCGTTTTCACACCCTCCTTCAGAATATAGCAAACTTAGGCTACACACGACATGCAGATGTGTTCCCGGCTGAGATGGGCTTGCCAGCTGCATATCTGTCGTTCTTGCAAGGACGAGTTTCGGCCTGTTTGCAGCGTGCTCAGGGTAATGCTTTGCACCAGAAAGCTGGGCGAGCTCTACTTGGTGGCAGACGGGCTTCGTAATTACCATCTAGTATTCAGGCTTCGATTAGCGACCTTTATATTTTGACCCGTGGTTACTGAGCGGGTCAATCTGCTGTAGATTATGTAGGTCGTTAGATGTGCTTGCCTTTGTACTTGGTCATTTGGCCTTCGTTGTTGCAAATACACGAAATTCGCATGCAGGTCCTGGCCATTCATCAGCGTGCTGCTCGGCGCGAAAACTGAAGAAGGGCTCCCCCTTAAGCGAGGCCACTGGCTTCCATGGAGGTGCTCGGCTCCCCAAGCTAGCATGGCTGAATTGCACGTGCTCACCCGTGGAAAATGATGCACCCCTCCAGCGGTGCTTTCGCCCTGCTACCTTAGCCCCTCCTAAGCCTGTGTCTTCGCTTTGGCTAGACCTTTCCCTTACATTCTGATTCTGCATGTATTGGCTCGGGTTGGCCTCTGTTTCAGTTCATGCACACTGCATGCCTCTCTCTCTTTGCCGCACTTACTCGTAGCCCTGCACCAATCTGTCTACCCCATGCACAATCTGCTACTCTCCCTCGCTGGGTCCTCATACACAGTCTTCTCGGATGGCCCAATCCTCTTCTGGCTGCCGTCTTGGTGACAATTGCTGGCAATTATAGTCGCTTGATCGCCGCTGCTTGATTACCAGCACTGGCTCCTGTGCGAGTACCGTCCTACAGCATCAACATGTGCATGATGATGGGGCTGGCCACAGCCATTGCCTCTGAGGCAGCTGTCACAACGACAGTGTGAGTTGACTTCACAGGTTGAAGAAAGAAGAATTGGTCAACCAATGCTGATTACAGTGGCACTGAAGAACAGAATCTCTCGCAGCAATTCACTAAAGATCGCCACAAGCTTGATTGGGTGGCTACGCATGTGCTTCGCTACTCTAATTTAAGGTTGCCGGAATAGTATCAGGCCTGACTTGGTCAAGCCTGCACGTGTTGCGCTACCATCTTCATAGCCAAGGTGCTCGTTTATGTGCATGTCAAGAGTCTTTGACGTGCATGCCAAGAGACAATGGTATGAAAGTGCGCATAGGCGACGAGAAGCTTCCCTTATGTGTTGGCTCGCAACAAGAACGGACATGATGACAAGCTCCATATTGCTACACAATGCCATCCAGGCTCGTGTATTGCTGCCCCAACCCTGCACGGTGTGTTGCCACCCCGACCCTGCGCCTATCCTGAAAGTGGCAATTGCCACAGTATATACAGCACTTGTAGTCTGCTGTACACTACTTCGTGACAAGTCAAGGAGTTGGGACTGGCATGGGAGTCCATGATGGACCTTGCTATCCGGCAGTTACTGCAGTAAGATGATGGGGGACTCACACAAGCTCGTCTGGGAGGCTTATCTGCCACGCCCTCAGCTACCTGCCTGAACTTGCAACAGTCCGGTTTCTGAGAGCAGCCTGCAAATTTAGGTCAAAGAGTTCGCACCGGATGGGCATTTCCACCTCGTAGAAGGGATTCTTGAGCACGTAGTCTGCATAGAGGTCATAGATTACTCGCAATAACGTGTCTACCCCTGGAGCACCTGGCTC
The DNA here is from genome assembly GCA_009602725.1 of Spirogloea muscicola. Taxonomy (NCBI): domain Eukaryota; kingdom Viridiplantae; phylum Streptophyta; class Zygnematophyceae; order Spirogloeales; family Spirogloeaceae; genus Spirogloea; species Spirogloea muscicola. The sequence goes on from WELB01000052.1 coordinate 444,276, forward strand.
TGCAACTATGAAGAATTTGGTACCTGCAACAGAACAGCTTTAATTTGCTCAGTTGCCATTACGTCCAGTGTCACGCCAGCATCTGCATCAACATATAGGGCATGTTTGTGTCAGCACCTGTATGAGTCTGGAAGCAATGGAGGTCGAAGTTGTCAGCTTCCAGGAACTCAATACCCTTGCAGCCTGCTACTGGGGACAGTTGGCTGGAGATGGCATGAAGAGAGTGCCAGACGCTTGCAAGCCTCAGGCTTTCATTCGTATCCAGCCTGACCATGGAGCCAAAGTCCTGCATAGAAAAGGAGAAGTAAATGTAACTCTGCAAAGAGGAGTCTGCCACCAGATGAGAAGAGGAGAGAAGTCCTGGAATGCTAAACGGCAAGATGTCACCCTCACCTTATAGTAGATGAGGCCGCCGGACTTGTTGATGACGAAGAGATTGAAGATTGTAGTCATTGCTGCCTCTGGCAGGGTGCTAAAAGTAGCTGCTAGATGCGGCCAGCTCCGGTGCTTCTATGGCGTGAGCTTCTCGCTCTTGTCCCTCATGATTATCGTGGGTGGAGCTGAGGTGACGACTGTTCCATTGACTTGTGCAGAGCAGCACGAGCCTTGCGCCAGAGGAGTGAGCTAGGCAGCGACAAATGCCTGGAGACCCGACGGCCAGCAAGCAACGGACGCAGGTGGTGCCAACACAAGATGATTGGGTTGACGGGCGCAACGCTCCGCGCTTGCAGGCAGCTATCAGGCGGGCCGCGCCCGGCGGCAGCTGCGGCACCGGGCGGCTCCGGACTGCTCAGACCGCCCGCGGGGAGGGGGGCTCAATTGCGAAGTGGAAATTAGGTCGTGGGTCAGGAACGACAGGTCCCCTAGACAAGCCGTGGGGACAAATAGCTGGGCGGGCTGCGCGGAAGGAGCTAGTGTGAACGGGGATGTTATGGGCGTGGCGTGGGCGCAGGGTGGTCGGTGGGCGTGGGAACGCGGGTCGCCACATGGCGCCGAATGGAGCCGGCTCGTGGCACAGCGGCGCAACGTGCGCCACCACCCGCCCCCCCAATCCCAAAGCAGCGTGGGGGGTCTACAACATGTGTGCTCGTCATCAGAGATGCAATGATGAATGAAAGTTTCCCATCCCAGAGCGCTGCATCTGAGAGCTGGCCGTGCTCTCGCTGCGGGCTCTGGCTTTCGTCAGGGTGATAGCTTCCCGGCCGCTAGTCTGTCGGATCTGAGGCTCCTCACTCGTACTTATTGAGTGATCCATCCTCCCCCTGTTTTACCATTGCATCCTCAGGCCCCTTTGTAGCTGCTCACCGCTCTTAGGCCCCTCTGAACCTTTGTGAATTCTTTTTGGGCTGGCTTTTGGCAGCCCTTGCCCCCATTGGGAGTGCCACTTCTTTCTCATCCCAGAGCGGCGCAGGTGGTGTGAGTGGCCACAGCGTCACACAAAAGGCGCGCGCGGTGCGGCTGAATCGGCGGGTAGGCCAAGTCTGTTGGATGCAGTGTGTTCAGGCAAAAGCTTGTGCAAACAATGGGGCTACACGATGGACGCGAATGGACAAGGTCCGCAGGGGCCAGAAAGGGCTGAGGACTGGTCAGACTTGGCCTCCTGGCCCTCCGTCACTCGTTACAGAATCATCATATTGAGCTCCATTTCATGTATCCCCCACTTCTTGCACTAGCTTTTGCATAAACAGTGTATTGGCTCAAATGTGCCACCCTTTTAGTACATGCGCACTGTACGCCAGCTCTCTGACTCCCTACTCCCTCCCGCAGGCCGGCCGACGCCCACCCCTCCCCGGCGCCCGACTCAGGACTCGCGGGGCCACCCCTCTCACGTTGCAGCCGCCGTGGTCATCGCCGCCGCCAACGCCGCCGCGCCGCCCACGCCGCCGTTCTCCTGCTCCACGGCACACTCGCCACTGCTCGCTGCACTAGCGAGGCCGCTCCAGGAGCTGCAGCCCGTGCCAAGCCGGCCCCATGGAGGCGGGCCTTGCGGTGGTCGGCGCGCGGGCCAGAGGCTTCTGGCGGGAGAAGGTCAACGCGCTCCGCCTCGCGGTCTCCAGCGCCAGCACCAACCAGTTGTAAGCAGCTGAGCCTAGCCCCTCCTTGCAGCTCCTTGAAAGTGGTCCAGGAGCAGCCTGCAGTCCACATATACAGCAACAAAGGAGCAGAAGTCGCAAATGCATTGCCTTGCACGACAGACACGAGGCTAAGAGGGGCTCGCAGCCTCGTGCAGGAAAGACATTGTGCGCTGTGCTAGCAGGCCTTACAGGAGCATGCTGGTTGGTCATGAGTGTTGTGTCGGCACTCATGTTGCTCTTGGTCATGCTGTGTGGTCGGTATGGCCCATAGTAAACGGTGTATTTTGGCGTCCATCTCACTGGTCACAGTACTGTCAGTCCTCTGAAGTGTACGCAGCCTGGCCACGCCCCTCCTGATGAGGTTCTGGCCCCTGGCTCTTGCCTCCATGCTCAGGCTGGCGGAAGAGGCAACCAACGCAGATGCCTGGGGCCCAGAGTCGAGAGTTATGGGTTTGCTAGTGAAGGCTTGTGGGCAACCCTCGGAGTGCCATTGCATCATGAGCGTCGTCTACCAGCGGTTAGTTAGCATGACCATACCCATTTTCTTTGCAAAGTGTGCAGCCATGAAGTCTTGGCCTGCTCACATGTTGTGTCCTCCAAGTCATTGAGGTGCACAATGCAATGTGATAGTGCTCAGCTGAGTGCAGCTCTTTGCTCTCAGTGTTGGCAAATTTTACAACCAGGAGCCATTCGGCAGCAGTGTTGTCCGTGTTGTCCACCATCAGTAATGTTGTGCAGTCACTTTGCTGTTCGCTGTACGTTCTGCAGATATTGAGCAGGATCATAGGGTTTTGATGCAGGTTGGCTCTGGCAAAGAAAGCAGGTGGGCGGCATTGGAGAGAGGTTCTCAAAGCGCTGACACTCTTGGAGTACCTGATTTTACACGGTCCTGACAGCATTCAGATAGAGTGGACATCAGAGAAGGTCATCCTGGAGGAGCTCTGCAGATTTGCACACCATGATAAAAGGGGGTAAGTCAAAATGAGGCTCAATCAATATCAAAATTGTATTGACCCAGTGACCGCTGCTCGAAAGTCGAAAGTCGAAAGTCTTACTTCCCGGCACAAGTCATATATTATGTTCGACAGAGGTTCGGGAAATTTGGTGTGCAATGGATCATTAGTCGTTGAAATGCTGGGCCACCAGGCAACCTGATCAATTATGTCACTATGGCTTTGTGCAGCTTTGACCGTGGGCAGACTGTACGTTGCAAGGCTACCACAATATGCAACATGCTGAATGACCCTCAATTCCTACAGCAGGAGCGGGTCAAAGGTGAGCGAGTCAGAAAGGAGATGCAAGGCTTTGGAGCAACGCCCTCTGCATGTTCTCGAAGCAGCAGCTTTGACAACGTCAGGACAACCATTGCGGAGTCGCTACCAGTGGTATCCAGGACAGCAAAGTCGCAGCCTCCAAGCCCCCTGGTTGGTGGCACGTCAGCAGACGATCTTGACGACTGCAGCCAAAATACCAATGGTGCGCCGGGCAACGCGGGGGGGGGGCATCTCAATGGCTGGCAGCTAGAAGATGCGAAGCAGTGGAAAGCGTTCGATGTTCCCTCTGTACGTGGATGGAGTCCCGAGTCTCTGTTCGACTGCCGTCGAGACGAAGACACGCCCACTAGCATTCTGGCAGGGCCCGACCATCCTTGGGCAGTCAGCAGTGGGTCTCCGCACTCACAAGGGTCAGGTAGACGGGGTGATATGTCATCAGGAACCTCAGTGTCGCCCCTCTGTAGTACTTTGAACGGGCTCGATCAGGCAGAACCAGAGTCTCTGCCACCTCTTCCCGAAGTGGACTTCTTCACTAGCAGGTTAGAGCATCTGCGGATGCAGGCTCGAGAGACCGCCACCCCTGCAGAATCATAGCTATTTCAGCAGCCTTGTCCCATTCCCGTGCTCTGATTGCACAGGTACATAGATGGGCACTTTGTTGGCCAGAAAGCTGGCTCACAAGTGCATTATCAGTTCACTCACAACATTACAGAGTGCACGGTGACAAATCGTCACTGTCCTACGATTTCGAGGCCATGTACCTCCCCTTGCATCGTTGACACTTCCACCATCTCCATATGCAGCAGGATATCATACATGTGATATGAGTCAGTAGTTTGTCTCTAGTTGTAGCATGGGATACAAGAAAGAATTACGAGTGCGGCAGCTGCCAAGTCGTTTACCAAGGAGTTAAGCCAGTGCGTCAAACCCAGTGCATCTGTTGTACAGCCATTGAGCTCACGGCTATGACCCTCTTGTGGAGAAGCTTGCAGACCGAGTATGGAATGAGCATCCCGAAGTCCGTATTCTTCGAAAGCAGCTGCAGGCACCGCACCCGTTCTCCCGTGTTGGTGGTAGAAGGGCTTGGAATTTGCAATCTGGTACTCAGGCATCGATCAGCAACCTATACGTATTGACCAGTGGTTACTGAGCGGGTCACTTTTTGCAGTGGGGGATGTACGTCATCTGGTGTGCTTGCCTTCGTACTTGGCCATGCTGGCGTTCGCTTGTTTCCAAATACTCGACAAATCCCTTATCCATCGCAACCCCAGTGAAAGCCAACCCTGGCTCTGAACCCCAGCACAAACCCTAGCACAAACCCTAGCCCCCTCTCCGCCTCCTCAGTGATCTCCACTGCGGCAGGCAGGCGGCCTCATGGTGCCGCCGCTGCGGCGGCCGCCGGAAAGCACCGCAGCGGCTCCATGGCGTCGCCACACTCGCGGACGGCCCCAGCCTGCGACGAGGTCGCTGCAGGGCCGTCGCCTCCGACGCGACTGCCAGCGCCAGCATGTGCTGGGGAGGGCCCGGGCGAACAACGACGAGGTAGCGGCGCCGGCACCAGGCAGAGCGGCGTGGCGCTGCCGCCGTGGTCGCCGCAGCGCCAGGAGAGCGTCAGCCGGCGGGAGAGCCTGCAGAAGGGCGAGAATGCGTCGTGGAACGGCGACATGGGCAAGTGAGCGCCGCGGCTCTTAGCTCAGCTATGGCTTCCATGAGGAGCCCTTCTCATCAGCAGATATCACAGCAATAGAACAATACCTTCAGGCTTTGCTTACTCTTCAAAACTTTTAGCTGATTATCACACGCCTTGCGTGCCCACCATGCTGGCGGGCTGCAACTGCTGCGCACGTTTCTCGTCCTACCAGAGCTTGGAGGCAGACGAATCACAGTACCAAAGTCATGCTCGCTGTTGACAGACGCTGTCGGCCCTGTCCCTGAGAGGAGGTGCCTCTTTGATGTGTCGTCACGGCAAGCTGCAGGTACATGGAGGAGAAGAACCGCAAGTTGCGGGAGCAGTACAAGAACAACCAGGCTGGTGAGACCCTGTTCAGGTCAGTGGCTTCCACACAATATGTGTCGTTCATCTTCGTGCTGCTGTGCGTAGCTGTGACTTTGCACTGATGCTGACCATGCATTTGTGGATTCTCATGAAGGCGACCAGCAGAGACTGACATCTTTCAAGGTGTTACCATCTGGGTGAACGGGTATACAACACCGCCTCATCAGGTTAGTGGGAATGAGTTAGTCCCGATCTTGAAGTTGACTATTGCTACGTTTGAGCTAGAGGAGCATGGCTGGAAAATTGCTATACTGGTCCTCAATTGCCTTCCTTGTTTGCAGGAGTTGCGGCATCTGATGATGTGCCATGGAGGCCTTTTCGAGAATTACTACTCCCGGGAACGAGTGACTCACATTGTCTGTGCTAATCTGCCAGATGGCAAATTGAAAGAGTACAGGTGCAAATTGCTGCGTTGCTTGCTTTGCTTTGCTGTTCTGGGACAGTAAAACATAGCAGTCTCCAGGAAAGCCATGCATCAGCACCAGCCAATTGCACCGAAGACAGTGCATGGTGTGCATACGAATGAATCTTGACATGTGAGAGGTACCACACTGCCTCACTGAAGCCGTAGCTGTGCAGAAAGATGTGGTCATTGCCACCAATTGTCAAGCCTGGATGGGTGACTGACTCCATAAAGGCCGGAACGTTGCTACCTGGTATGTGTGTGAGATTGACATTGACCGCATGCTTGCAACAATAGTAGCTGCACTCATCTATCATGTTATTCCACATCTACAGAAAGCACGGGCAGGTGTGAGTGAGTAGAACCCGAATGCTTTTGTGTCAAAGGTCTATGTTGGCATTACACAAGATTTATGCACCTACTTACAGCCACCATTTCACTTTGCTGTGCAGCCAGTGACTACCAGCTGGAGAGGCTGGCATATGATCATCCTGGTCAGCAAACTCTCAGCGGCTTTCTCAGAGAGAAAACGGCGTCTGTTCAAGCTCAGGATGGACAGGAGGGTCTACAGGGAAAAGGCTTTGCAGATATATCTTCTGGAAGAGAGTCTGAGCTTGTTAATGGCCACCTCACAGACGCACTTGAGAGCACACCATCAAAAGATAATATTAGTCCACAACATGCAGGCAACCATGTCATTGGCCAGGAAAGTCCAGCCCAGACCAATGAGCAGTTACCTGTTTACTCGAGACAACAACGACCATCTGAGCGACACAAGGAAGGAGATGACTCGGACCAGCAAAGGCCACAGGGCCACAATGATCATTGTCCTGGGAGGATGAACACCGCAGGTCCTTTGCTGACTGTGGAGGACAATGAGGGGGATAGAGAGCCAGTCTCCAATGATGTTGCCGCAGTGGGAAAGAATAATTACGATGCAAGTGCAAGCTCCAGGCTCTTTGTGCAGCGTGCTCCTCGCTCGAGATCCACGCAGGACGATCCAAATTTCATCCAGAACTACTACAAATATTCCAGGCTACATTTTATTGGGACCTGGCGTAATAGATACTTGAACTCCAGGGCTTTGGCAGCAGACAATAGTCCGTCAACCACTATACGAGTGAAGAAAGGGCCTCCAGCAATTATTCACATTGACATGGACTGCTTCTTCGTGTCAGCTGTCATTCGGCACAGGCCAGAGCTAGCAAGTCAGCCTGTGGCTGTGTGCCACTCTGACAATGCCAATGGCTCTGCAGAGATTTCGTCAGCCAATTATGCAGCCAGGACATTTGGCATCTCGGCTGGCATGTTCATGAGGGAGGCAAAGCGCAGGTGCCCATCGCTGGTGGTGGTGCCTTACGATTTCGAAGGCTATCAGAAAGTTGCGGACATACTGTACGAGATTCTTCACCGCTACACAGACATCGTACAGGCAAGCAGCAGTAACCAACCCATTGCCACACAACCACAGAGGCTGGAATTGATGTCAGTACTAAGGTGGAACCCCTTATGTTACTGTACAGAAGTTAGTCAGAATGGAAATCTGAAGCAAAACCTGTGGTCATCCCTTACTGACGCCACCTCGATGCTCAGGCTCTCAGTTGCGACGAGGCCTTTTTGGACGTCACTGGACTTGGAGATCCAGAGGCCATCGCTCACAAGATCAGGCATGAGATATTTGAGTACACGGGCTGCACAGCAAGTGCAGGCGTAGCAAGCAACCCACTCTTGGCTCGTCTAGCCACCCGCAGGGCCAAACCGAACGGGTTGTTCTATCTTCCAGAAGATAAGGTGGCAACCTATCCAGAAAATAGCAGGAGGCATATGCATGCAGCCACAAACTGATGCTTATGTTTGAACATGTGTTTGGCATTTGTTTAACATACTCAACTGTCAGTTGTGCTGAAATGTAAGACTCAAGCACGGTTTGGGTGTGCACTCAGGTTGCTGCATTCATGAGCAATCTGGCGGTCGCAGATCTGCATGGTGTTGGGTGGAATCTGCAGGAAAAGCTCAGAGCAAAGGGAATTGATGCATGCTCTGAGCTTCGAGCTCGTTCTAAGGTAAGAAATGTGGCTCATACTGTAGAAATTGTGGCTCATATGGCATGCTTGCTTTTGTGAACTTACTTGTGTGCACAGGTTTGAGTCTGGCATTTTGCCTGCGATAGTGCTCGTGTGAATCATAAATTGTGCTGCTTTCTTCTGTACACTTATGACAGGAATGGTTGAGGACTGAATTTGGGATGAAGACTGGTGACATGTTGTACTGCTTTGCCCGTGGAGAGGACAACAGGCCGGTGCAAGCTGCGCAGGATAGGAAATCAATAGGGGCCGAAGTCAATTGGGGTGTTCGATTCAAGAGTGAGATGGATGGCCATAAGTTTCTGGAAGGTCTTGTCCGCGAGGTCTGTGCAAGACTTGCTGAGGCGTCCATGATAGGCCGTACTTTCACAATGAAGGTGGGTCGGTCATATGTTCTCGAGTGGCAACTTTGAGCACCTCATTGGGCCATTCTGGGCTCTCAAAGTTCCAATTGACCTGTGCAATGTCTTGGCAAGTGCGACACTGTTGACTCACGTGCTCTGTGCTCAGGCGAAGAAGAGGAAGCCAGGCGCACAGGAGCCTTCCAAGTTTATGGGTTGCGGATGGTGCGTCAATCTGAGACGCTCTGCAACACTCGGAACTTCAACCAGTTCTCTGCTGGTCGTGCAGCGGGTCGCCAAGCAGCTCTGGGATTCGCTTCGGCTGGATCCGCTGGAGGTGAGAGGTATGGGCTTGCAGGTCACGCGGCTGGAGCATTTGCCACCAGCTGGGTCTGCTCATCTTACCGGTAACGTTTTTCACAGACCCTTAGCTGTGACAACCTGCCTTTGAGGTCTTCAACACATGGCAAGGCTTCTGCCACAATGTAGAAAAACAGATTACTATAGCTTGCAAGATTCATTTCTGTCTATGTTGTCACTTGCAGATAATTCCATGCACGCCTTTATTTCCCCTCTTATAGAGGGAGGGGAAGTTGCTGAATACTCTTATGACTTCCCCCCCTCATCAGTCCCCCACACGCGAGCTGAGGGGGACGAGACTGCAGAAGCAGCTCGGCAGCTTGCCAAGTCTGGGACATCGTTGGACTCCAATACTATACCTTGGACACGGCAAGCTGTGCAGCAAGTTGGCATCACAAACTCCACACCTGCGCCTCTAGAAACGCCTTGTGATCTGGCAATCTCTTGTACTCCAAAATTGATTGAGATTCCACCAAGTACTCTTGAGCTTCCACCAAGGGTTTCCCAGCTGGACCAGTCTGTCATCATGGACTTGCCAAGTGACATCCTGTCGGAGCTGAAAGCAATGTACCCATCCCTGCCAGACGCCAGTCCTGCAGTGCACACCATCGCCGTGCCTGTCACTTTTCCTTCGCCAGGCAGTGGAGCTGCAAAGGGCGACTCTATCGACAAATTCGAATCCGTCCATGATATTTCTGACATCACAGGCAATGAGGGCATGATATTAGCCTTGCCTCCTGCTTCGCAGGTGCTCCACTTCCCTGCTATATGTTATGATACTTGGTCACCTTTGTCTTTCATCCAATGGAACGGGCTACACTGACCATTCCACTGATAACACTGTCCATACCTTATTGCGCTGCAAATGCAGCTGGATCAAGAAGTATTGGATGCCTTGCCTTTACCTGTTCGTCGGGAGCTTGAGCTTGCATATATGGACAATCGTCAGACAAGCATGCATCCTCGGCTGCACAGTAGCAGAGGGTCTGTTTCCCCTCCAAATAGGGAGGCTGCGCAAAGGTGTGTATTGTGAACCAGTCTTGTACGTCCTGTGTGCTCAGAGTCTGTAAGATTAGCTGCTGTTAGATGACGTAAGGTTGCGGCACAAATATCTGAATTTGATCCAAACCATGTACACAGTGCATGCAGTAATGACCAACCTTTGTGCAGGCATAGAGGCAAGAGCACAAGGGCCAGCGCCGTGGTGTCACTTGCAAAGCGGCAGAAGACGCTCTTGCAGGTTGTGAAAAACCAGATGGTTCTCAGTCCAGGAGCAGGCCACCCTCAGCAGAACGAAATTGCGATGCCTTTGCAGCCAGATTCTGTCAACAAGGCCAGCACCATCATCACTGAACATAGAAAGAATGATGACCACATGATTGACCAATTCCCTACGGAGGTGCAAATTGCGCAACCTTCGTCGCCAGCTGAGCAACAGTATAGTCCATTGACGACCTCTCTTAGAGGTCAAAGAGAGGTGAATGTCATGAGCTTGCAAATGGCAAATGACTCACCAGAAACAAAATCAGAGCTCCAAGCGAAACAAGATATTTATCACACTCCAGCATGCCATGAGCGAGCCACAGGACTCTGGCACGGAGATCCTCCTGAGTGGGTGCAATTTTTACAATCAGAGGAATGGCTTGTTGGGCAAGGTAGCCAGCTGCAAGCTTTGTTGGGCTCTTACACCCAAGACACTCGTCAAAGCCTAAGTCAGGCGTTGGCCTGCTTGTCATTGGCTGAACGTCAGAGCAAGATTGAGCCCAAGGAGCAGCTTGTGGCCTTGCTAGAGCAGGTTGTGCTGCAGTACGTACAAGGGAAGGTTGAGTCAGATCTTGAGGAGATCTACTTTCTCATGCGAAGACTTCGCAGGTAATGTGTCCACAGAGCAAACCCCACAAACGATTCTGGTAGTCAATCTTGGAGTCCTTGTAAGAGTTGGCACTTAAGGCCTGCTTTTCCTTTAGATAGATCTGACTCTTGACCTGTGATCCAAGACAGGCTAGCTGATGTGGACCCGTTCTGGAGTCAAGTGGAGGAACATGCGCGTTTCCCCGTGCAGGTGGTACTTTACATCAGTGCTTGCTCCTGTGATGTTGCTCTTAGTTGGTATGCATGGCTGGCTGTATTTACAGCCTTTCGAAACCTTGGATATGCTGACGTACTGCAATTAGCTGCTAAAGACCATAGCTACTAAGTCCATAATAGTAAACCATGCACAATGTGCAATCTGCTCAGGATTCGTGAGAAATTGGCAGGTACTTGTCTGTGATGTCTACGGTGGACCCCTTGTCTTGTCATGAAAAGCAAACATCACGATTGCCTGCCCATGATATACAACAACAATATTCGCGGATTCTCCTGACACTGTCAACCATCAAGGCATCAGCTGGGCGTAACTGCAATACAAGAGGTAGACTACAGTACTTACATCAGTCTTTGGCTGACTCTGGAAGACCAAGCTTGACTGCATGCATGTGCTCTTCTACCAGCCATGGCCATGTGCCTCTGTACTAGCACAACAACTTAGCCTTGTTTGCACTTTGCAGGCTGCAACTCTCCCTCCAATTGCTTGGGTAGTACACTGCGAGCTTCTTCAACTTCTAGTGGCTTGGCATACTGCGTGATCTGCAAGGGATCATGGTAGTTGCCAGGGGCTAAGCGGTCTGCCCAGTGTTCAGCCTAAGTTCCGATGCCAAGGGTTGAGAAAGCACTCTATTCAGCGCCAGCTCAGCAAATGAAACCCTTAGACACGTCCAGCGGCTGCTGACCGCTGTGTTTGCGGACGCTTCCTCTGCCGTTGAAGTGTCACCTTCCCCGCTGACTCGCGAGCAGCACGCGGATCACTGCTGCCTTAGGGCTGGGGGAGATGATGCCTGAGCAGCTCTGGGAGACAACGCTTGACCCGTCCAAGCGCACCTTGAAGCAGCTCACAGTGGAGGAGATGGCAGAAGCCAGCCATGTCTTCTCCGTCCCTATGGGCAACAAGGTACAGTGGCTTGCCATTTCTACATTTACTCATTTGTTCTGCTGGTGTTCCTTCTTCAGCTTGCGAAAGGCTATAATGGGCACTTTGCTGAAAGTAGCCATGAGCATCTTGGTTGCTTCCTACTGTATTCACGCCTAGTTGACAATAATCGAGGAGCATTTACAGGTCCGGCCTCGCCGACAGCTCATTGAGACCATGGCGCCTAGGATGAATCTGCAGATGCTAGACGTGTAACAAGTTAGACTCTCCCCCATGTCCTACTATTTCTAAAGCATGATGTTGAACCTACATGTTCGAACCTTCAAGTAACTCGCTGTGAAGGGGCGGTACTTTGGTAAGGCATGCTGATGCTGAACCCACAGCATGCCTTACCTCTTAGTCATACTTAAGAAAGGCGAATGACTTAGTTGTAACCACTCATCGCCTAGGTGTAGCCTGATGTAGGTGTCACTACTTGTCCCACCCTAGCACTAGCAGACAGTGGATTGAAACTTCACTTCTTGTGATGACAGATGAGGAATAATTCTTGACTGCTTATCAGGGGAATTGAGTAGATGACTCGAGCATATGCCACAACACCAAAATCAATGAATGGGCATGTGCTCCTTAAGCTTTTATGTGTAGGATAGCTTGTAGCAGGCCTTCACCACATTGCTGCAGCTTAGAATGGTGACCAACAGTGAGACAGCGAATGAAAAGGCCACCATGCGAACACCAGGTGGTTTTAGCATGGGGGCATAAGTCGTCTGCGCATGATGCTTGCTGCCCTCACCTGCGAGCAGGCCAACTGGGACATCAGTCGCATCAATAAGCTGCTTCTTGATTGGCTCCGCATCCAGGCTGCCCAGGAGCAGGAAAAGGAGAGATGGACAGGGTTGACTGAAAGATTTCCTGCTCCAAACGCAGGCACAGGAGCGCCCAGAGCAGGAAGTCTGTCAGGTTATGGGCCCACCGGGCGGCTCGCTTCCTGTGCTCAATACCAAACTATCTCGTGAGCCGAAGTGGCTAGTCAGCAAGTTCAAGATGGCGAAGTTGCTCCACTTTCTACAACAAATTGGTCTGCTGTAGAGCCCACAGCAAACGGAGGGCTATGTCGGCCCTTCTCTCGAGGGAACATCACTGCCTCAGCGACTCTTGTGGCGGATCTGTCTGATGAGGAACTGACTGGAGTTGTTAACAAGGCTTTGGCAAGCGGGATACGGCGGGAACATCTGAAGAACAAATTTCAATATAGAGGACTTGACAGTGCGTACTATCTCAGCATGAGATTGCGCGAGCGCAGGAAGGAGGAGGACGACCAATACTAGAATTCGTGAACAGAGCGGAATCAGTGGCTTCCAGGAGCCAAGTCTCTCTAACCTGAGGCTGGGTAGCAGGGGTTACTGAGTGCTTCATAGCTGCTTAATTTCTCTTTGTGCTTGTTTTTCATTTGCTTCCCCTGGCCCCTTCTCGTACTCTCTTCATTTTTGTTGGGCTGGCTTTTTCCAGCCCCTATCCTCAATGGGCGAGCCCTTCTTCTTTCGCCCACTGCTCCTCCTTGCTTGCCAGTACCCACGCCACCTTCCTTGAGTCCCTGCCGGCCTGCTTCGTTCCGGAGGCTACCGCCGTCACCGCCATGGGCAAGAATATATGGCTCGCCCATAGATATATAGCATAGCAAGAAGGCCGTCTTTGCCATGGGCAAGAAGGCGAGGAAGTAGCGCGGCGCATCGCCTGAGCCCCAAGCTACTTCGTCGCCTGAGCCCCAACTGAGTGACGGTAATGCTACGGGACCTGGGGACTCGGTTAGCCCGAATAGGGCACCTTAACGAAAGCCCCTTTTCAACAGGGCGAAACCCTCACGGGGCTCGTCGCCACGCGGCAAGCACCTGAAGCGCCCCCGGGCGCGGCACGCCATCGGGCGCAGGCACCACGTGGCGCTCTGCGGCCGGCAGCTCGCCGCAGTGAGCAGGGCCGCAAGGCTGGGCCGGGCAGGGCAGGCGGGCGCAAGCTTCGGGGGAAGAGCTCGCCCATTGAGGATAGGGGCTGGAACAGCCAGCCCAAAAAAAGAATGGACATAGTACGAGAAGGGAGCCAGGGGAAGCGCTAAGAAAAACAAGCACAAGAAGCCCCTGCCCCCGAAGCCCCTCTTTCTTTGGCTCTGAATATTGTCCATTCTTTTTGGGCTGGCTTTGCCAGCCCCTCTTCTCTATTGCCCCCCTCCCTTCCCTTCCCCTCCTTGGGGATACACAGTTGGCGTTGGTCATCCTCACCCGCTGCATCGGCCAACGGGCTTGCTATCTTCAACGGACAGTCGCCCCATTAGGCATGGTGGTGGATCTCTACAAGGAATATGATGACTCCCTCCAGCAATCCCTGGCATCCCTACTACATTCTTCATCTTTCCCCTCAGCTGCAGCTTCCCTCCAGGCCTCCCTTCCCACCCGCATGGGCGGCCTTGGCTGCCGGTCGTTGGAGCAGACGGCGCAAGCAGCTTTCCTGGGCTGCTGCCACCAGATCGCCTCTCTGCTACCCATGCGCTTTCCTTGCCTCCAAGACCCTGTACGCCATGTGGAGGAAGGCCCCTTCCCCTTCCAAGCGGATCTGAGGAGCATCCGCGACTCAGCCATTGGCTCTTTCCCCTCTCTCCAACCCCTTCTCACGCCATTCTCCGCCCTCGCCCAAGCTTCTGATAGAGGGGCACAATCCAGACTGGTTACGGCAGTGGAAGACGAACGTCGCAGAAGGTTGAGGAGGCTGCCAGAGACTGAGAATAATCCAAGGAGCCTGGCAAGACTTACTTCTCTATCTGCACCTGATGCCACGGATTGGAACACCTCTCACGCCGTCGCCAACGCCTTCAGCATCAGCTCCGAGGCCTTTCGGACTTCGCTTCAACTCTTCCTCGGCCTCCCACCTAACTGCCTGATCGGGGTGCGGCAGTGCGAGTGCGGCTTCCGTGCAGAGGGTGCTGAGCTCGCCACTCACATGCTGAGATGCCCCACTGGACCAGAAGCGGTGGGCATCCACAACCTCCTCCGCGATGCCCTGGCGGGCTTGATGCGCGACGCCGGCTACCGTGCAGTCGTGGAAGTCAGCGATAACATGCTTATCACCACGGACGCCCAGGGACGTCATCATCGCCGCACACTTGACATTGTGGGCGTGCAACCTGGTGGAGGACCACGGGCCCTGGTCGACGTTGTTGTAACGGAGGCGTACAAAGGACCAGCATCAACACACATCGCTGGTCACGCAGTGGGCGTTGCAGAACAAAGAAAGCTGCAGCACTACTCCGACTACCCTCAATGCGATCAGCTCCTGCCAGCGGCAAGCGACGTCTTTGGTTGTCTGGGTCCTCGTTTCCACACCCTCCTCCATAACATTGCCAATCTAGGCTACACACGTCGTGCAGATGTGTTTCCGGCTGAGTTGTGCTTGCCATATCTGTCTTTCTTGCGACGATGTGTTTCGACCTGTTTGCAGCGTGCTCAGGCTAATGCCTTGCACCAGAAAGCTGGCCGAGCTCTAGTTGGTGGCAGAAGGGCTTCGTATCTGACATCTAGTATTCAGGCATCGATTAGCGACCTTTATGTTTTGACCCGTGGTTACTGAGCGGGTCAATTTGCTGTAGATTATGTAGGTCTTTAGATGTGCTTGCCTTTGTACTTGGCCTTTGGCCTTCGTTTGTTTCAAATACACGAAATTTTCTTCTCTATGGGCGAGCACTTTCTTCCTGCGCCTGTCAGGCCCCCCCCCCGAGGCAACGAGCTACTCCGACCTGATGTTGCTCGCTCGCGGGTACTGAGCTTCCCTAGTGCGTTGTCGTGTTTTGTAGCGTAGTCCTCTTTCGGCACCTCTTTCTTTGGCTCTAAACATTGTCCATTCTTTTTGGGTTGGCTTTGCCAGCCCCTCTTCTCTATGGGCGAGCACTTCTGTCCCCCCCTCGCCTGGCGCTGCCGGCGGGAAGATGTGTACATTAGAAATCATGCTATAGGATGCGGCTATCATTGAGTCTACAGCGCTCCCAGGCACTCGCGATTCACCAGCGTGCTGGTCGTGCATTAGCCCAGGCTAGTAGCTTCCGTGGTGCTATTTGGCTCCTCAGTATAGCTTGTCAGATATGCATGTGCTCACTCGGGGATATTAGTGTCCCCCTTACCCAGCTCATTGCTCAATTAACAGGACATTTGTAAGGCTAGATTTGGCCTCCCTTTCAATTTCGTGCGCACCACGCGCCTTTCTTCTCTCTGATTGCGCCCATGGCGGAAGCTGCTACTTTCAAAGGGCCGAGGGCTGCCTTTGGGGCTGCCTCTCACTGCCCTTGCCCCCATTGGGAGAGCCACTTCTTCTCGCAGCCACTGCCTAATATTGGAGGGATTCTTTCGAGTGAGAGGCCAGCACGGCAGGAAAGGACGAGGCCCCAAGGGGCCGGCAAACGCTGGTTCACACAGCCTTGCAAGCACCCACAAAGGATGGTGGCTTGCTCAGTGATCAGTGAGAGCCGGCTGCGAGCGGGCCCGCCAATCGGGGAAAACGCGTGCAGCGAGTGGTGGGTGGCCGGAGCCGCCAGGTGCGGAGGCAAGCACATCCCTCGTGGGCTGACAGAGAGAAGGCGCGCGGTGCGCATGAAACTGAAAGGGAGGCCAATTCTAGCCTTACAAATGTCATTTTAACTGATAAAGGGAAGGGGGCCACTCAAGCTGCGGGGGAACGTGTCAGGAGTTGCGCCGAGGGTGCCCCTCCGCTCACCCCGGGCCAGACCACCCCCGGCAGCACCACCTCCGCCTCCGCGCCGCGCCTCGTCTCTGACACCATGCCCCGCCCCGCTCCTCCTCCTCCATCCGCGACCGCTCACCAGCTCCACCAGCACTGCCTCCTCCCGCCGCCATGCCCGCGGCCGGCCCCGCCGCCGACGGCCCAAACCACCGCCCTCGCGCCGCGGCAGCAGCTGCGGCCCCGGCCCTCCGCCCCTCGCCAGCCGTCGCCGCCTTCCGAGCCATGCTCAACGGCAGCGGCGCCGCGGCCGCCGACGCTCCGGCCCACCCGCCTTCCTACTACTTCCGACAGGTAGCGGCTGCTTGATCGCCCTCGCATCGAAGCCGCTGAGTCGGGGAGATCGAGTCTTCGCCCGCCGCATGCCCCTGCACGGCCGAGCTCGTTAATAGGGCGGCTAATTACCGCCGTGCCGTGTGCCGCTCCTGGTGCAGGCAGCAGTGGCGGCATTCTTCTCGCAAGCGCAGATTCCGGAGCTGGACGCCGTGTGCAGCTTGCTCTGCGCCCTACATAGCTTGCTGGGCGAGTTCCAGGCCCACGGCGTGCACCTCTGCCGGCCCCTTCCGCTGACTCGCGACGACTACCTCGCGCAGCGGCTGCTGACCGCTGTGTTTGCGGACGCTTCCTCTGCCGTAGAAGTGTCACCCTCCCCGCTGACTCGCGAGCAGCACGCGGCGCTCGTCGAAGACCTCAAGCAGCGGGTGCTGACCGCTGCGCTTGTGACCACTACCTCTGCCGTAGAAGTGTCACCACTGTCTGCGCTGCTCAGGCCCTTCCTCAAAGAAAGCGGCTGCTGATATGAAAGAATCGGCTGTGAAATGCCAGCCAGATGCATACAGGTGTTCATGACGGAGCCAAAGGCTAGGCAGACAGGGCGCCCTCAATACCCCCGTGTCAGCAGTAGGAAGTCAGATGAGCTGAGGGGAGGAAGAGCAACCCCTTCCTCGGAGAAAGAGTGCTGGCCTTCCTCGGAGAGATCCGCCAGGAAAGCCCCAGCAGCGGCAGCACTGGCCGGCGGCCGCCAGCCCCCCAGACCCTGCCACTCCCGCCGTCACCGTTCACGCCCGTGAGCGACGAGCAATTCTTCGATGTGACATTGGGGTCGCCGTCGACCCCTCTATTCGCACTTCCGCACCTATTCTCTCATCTCTAGGAAAGCAGGCGCGGGGCTGGCCCGTGGCAGGACTTCCTGGACACGGACCTTGTCGAGCCACCTAGTATCAACTGCCAGGATACGTCGATAAGGCAGATATGGGTAGAGCTTAGGTGACATGTTGAATTCCACGTGGCCGGCAACGCCAAACATTGTAAAAGTAGAAAACGAGGAAATAGGTATTGCTTGGTTGAAGATGAGACAGATACATATATATAATGTAGTGTTGAATGAGAAAGATATTGGAGCTTGTGATGGATGACTGCCAATTATAGTAAAAGCGACGGAAACACAAAGCAATCAACAGTAATGCGAGGACCAGATCTGGCACTAATATCCAGTAGCTGTCACAATAATAGTAACGGTAAAGTACTAGTATCGATTTTTGAATGGTAACGGAATCTCAACAGCGCCCAAGTAAAGGGTCTTCGAAGCAATAACCAGTATCGCGCCCAAGTATAGGGTCTTCGAACCACTTACCAGTATCGCGCCCAAATATAGGGTCTTTTGTCAGTATCGATGCGTGCAAGATAGAAGCACTTGATACCATGACTTTCTCGAGACTACGTCTTGGATTGAGCAAGAGCAAGCGTGCCTTGCCAATGTGCCGGTTGACATAACGGTCCAATGGAGTTCGTTGGTGGTAGGTTCTTCAGCAGACGACCTAGCACGCCAGCCCGTGTAAGGAATGCTGTGGATCGCCAAGCCCGGGCTGCCGGCAGAGCAAGGACAAGCGGGGAGGCATTGGAATGGGGGCAGCAACGGTAATAGTGAGCAACGGTTAATGCAGGGGCAAGGGTCCAGAGGTCCGAGGTTGGGTGAAGAACTCACCGTTCGCAGCGCCTCCTTGCCTGCCATGGTGCACACGCCGTGTGAGCACTAGCGAGGGCTTGTCTTCTCTGATACCATTGTAAGGAATGCTGTGGATCGCCAAGCCCGGGCTGCCGGCAGAGCAAGGGATAGCGGGGAGGTTGGGTGAAGAACTCACCCAACCTCGGACCCCTGGACCCTTGCCCCTGCAGTAACCGTTGCTCATTTTTACCTATGCAGCCCCTTTCTAATGCCTCCCCGCTTTTTCTTGCTCTGCCGGCAGCCCGGGCTTGGCGATCCACAGCATTTCTTACAGCCCGTGCCTTCCTGGCACGTCCGGAAGGCTCGCTCGATGTCCGCTGGTGTATCAGCGGTGGTGGCGGCGGCAGCAACAACGACGACGACAGTAGCGGCGGCGACGGCAGCGACAATGGCAGCGACGACAACAGCAGCGACGGCGGCGGCGGCGGCGTTGGCAAATCGGCTTGGAGGAAGAAACTGGACCGAGTAAACTGCTCGGTGCCAGCCCTCCGCTCGCTTGGGTGGCCAGAAGAATGGAATTCTTTTCTTTGGAGCTGGCTCGTCGGCCTGTTTGGCTCCCCCTCCACCCTCGATCCCAAGGCCAGTGTAGCCTGAGACCGCTATTGCTGCCCTGCCCCTCCACCCTTGATCGAAAGAAAGTGCTCGCCCATAGAGAAGAGGGGCTGGCAAAGCCAGCCCAAATAGAATGGAACAACGTCCAAAGCCAAAGAAAAGGGTGCCGAAGAAGGACTACACAACAAAACACGATACGATGCAAAGGGAGCTCAGTACCCGCGAGTGAGCAATATCAAGTCAGAGTAGCTCGCTGCAGGGAAAGAGGCACTCCGCCGAGACCCAGAGGCGGCAGCCATAGCACGGCCCGCTCGTGTGTGGACGGCGTGGGCGAGGGAGCGTTGAAACGAGACCGCCAGGCGCATACGGTGTACCTGGGCTAGCGACCCAGCGGCGTTGAAGCCAGGAGTCCATCTCCATTCTTCACTTCATAGAGGACTCTTATAACACTCCTCGTGAACCTTGTATACTGAGATTGAATACTTCAAAATGTTCCAGTCGTCGTTCATTAGATGGCTAAGTAACATAAGGGCGACGTACTGCAAATTCATAGATGATGATGCAATTCCGTCCTTGGCCTAGTCCTCGCTTGTCTAGAAGGGGATGAACCGCTGACACAAGGATTTCCCATCCTATGCTCTGACCAATTTAGCTGTTTACAAATGTATCTCATATGACTAGTCCAGAAACTGCTTGCTAGTTGCTTGAGTTAGACAGTTGTACAGGCTGTGGCACCTCCAGCTAATGATCAGGGCAGCTTGTTGGCGAGCTGCCATCGGGCTCCAAGAAGGAGCAACGGCAGACAAGATAGCCCACGGCAACAAGCAAGAAGGCGGCAGCCAAGCGGGCCAGGTCCTGGCTCATCACAGGCCCGCCGAGTGGGTGTGGGGTTGTGGCGAGAAGGGGGAGGGTGTCTGGGGCACGGGCGGCGGCCCGGGTGGGACAAAGGCCAAGGACGGCGCGGCTGGCACCTAGAAGAGAAAAAGATTGCGGCTGCTGAAATTTAGCGGCTGTGATCTAGCGGCTGTACTAGCCAGCCGGGTGCGCTCCTGGTGCCGGAGGGCCGACAAAAGAGAGGACGCGGCTGCTGACGTAAAATGAGCGGCTGTGAAGGCCAGGCAGGTGCATTCAGAGGGTGCCAGAAGCGGCGGCGGGCGGCGGGCTGGCTGTCCGGGCTCGCCGGGCCCCGCGGCTCAAGCACGTGAGGAGTTGGGGCCGTCGGGCGGAGCCGGTCAAACAGCCCAGGGGCGCGGCGCCAGCGCCGCCTTGAGCGCCGCGGCTGATCTCAGCGGCGGGGGCCTCTCCTTCCGCCTGTGCGGGCTTCGTTTCGTGTAGCCCCACTCTTTTGCACTGGTGTTTGCCTGAACATTTTATTGGCTTGGAGTGGCTACCCTCTCTCTGCGTGTAAAATGCGTGTGTATTAAGGGATGGGGAGGGGTGTGCGTACCCAGGCGGCGGAGAAAGCGCGCGGTGCGCATGAAATTCAAGGGTGGCCAGATCAAGCCGACACATTGTTCAGGCGAGGATAGGTGCTCGCCCGACGAGCCGGTAATTGGCGCCGCCACTGCAACGCCCGCCGGGTCGCTCTTTCCTGAAGCTGGCTGGCTATCCACAGCCATCGGCGCTTGGAGAAGGACCTGCTTCTTCTCCTCCTCCTTCAGCCGGTGTCAGCTGTAATTGTGCACTGTAATTGCACCTTCCGGACCTTCCGGACCTTGTTTGCTTCTGTGGGCTGGCCTCTGTCAGCCGTCGCCGCAAGATGGAGCTGTTTGCTTACTGAAACCGTCCCTCTAATGCTATTCTACATTTGCGTGGCCCCAATTCTGTACTAGTTTTTGCCTGAATTAAAATAAAGTATTGAGTTAATTCTGCCTCACTTTCCCCAGTTTCTCCGACCTGCGGTTGCTTAGCAGGAAAATTTCGTGTATTTGAAACAACGTAGGCCAAAAAATGGGTTACTGAGTTTCCCGTTGCGTGGTCTTGTGTCTAGCTGTGTCATTTTTTTTTCGGCCTCATTTTGTCTCTTTGTATTTCGTCCATTTCGGGCTGGCCTCTGCCAGCCCCTCTTCTCTAGGGGCGGCAATTTCTTCTTTCTTTCAGATGACGCGCACCACGCGCGCACCTTCCATATTTCGAATTTTAAACCTCGTTCGAACTTTGTATATTCATTTTTCTGTTCCGGCCTCCTCACAGCCACCGCCCTCGCCTGGAAGCGTCCTTCCTTGTTACTTCGCGGGCCGGTGGGCAGCTGGGCGGCGGCGGCGGCGGCGAGCTGGACGCGGGGGGGAGGCTTCCAGTGAGCGGGATATCGATAGCCCGTACCCGGGAAAGGATAGACTTGCACGGATAGCGGCCGCGCCGCGGAGTAGGGGCGGCGGCAGATCGCCGAGGGCGTCAGCGAGCGGCCACGACGTCGGGGCCCACGAGACCAAGCGGGCGGGCGGCCTAGCGTGGTACATCCTGATTGGCTTTAACGCCGACGCCTCCATCTCAGCCGGCCTCACCTCGAGCTTCGGTGGTCGACGCGTGTTGCTGGCGGGGGGCGCCCCGTCCGGATGGCCATCACGTCCCCAACGTTGGTGTTGTAACGGGGATAGGCTGCCCAATAGGGAGTTCACCACAGCGGCACTCTATATATACGCACCCCGGCGTCCTTCTGCCGTCCTACGACACCACGCTCGTCGGCAGCCCGGGGGAAGGTCTCGGCAGCCACCGTCACCTTCCAGCAGCAGCTGGCCGCCCTTGGCATGACCATCCGCCCGGAGAAGTGTACCGCGTGGTCGCCGCGTGTCCTCCCTGCCGCCTTGCCCCTGCCGCCTGGGTGCCAAACTCCCCCAAGCGGCCTCACCATCCTTGGGGTCCCGTTCGGCACGCCAGCGTTTGTCGACGGGCAACTGCGCGTCCGCCTTCAGGAGCACCTCCAGCCAGTGGCCCGCCTCCCCGAGCTCGTGGACTTACACGGGGCTCTCGGGTCCCAGTGGCTTGACCTGCTGGCCAGGCTTGCGCGGCGGGCTGTGTCCCGCAGGCGAGGCGAGCTGGCTGACTTCAACCGGCTGACTTCAACGCCCCTGGCTCCTGGGCCCAGGTCTACCGTATGAGACTGTCTGTATCCCTGCAGCGGTCCATGGCCCACGCTCTGCATCTGCGAGCTGGCCGTGCTCTCGCTGCGGGCTCTGGCTTTCGTCAGGGTGATAGCTTCCCGGCAGCTAGTCTGTCGGATCTGAGGCTCCTCACTCGTACTTATTGAGTGATCCATCCTCCCCCTGTTTTACCATTGCATCCTCAGGCCCCTTTGTAGCTGCTCACCGCTCTTAGGCCCCTCTGAACCTTTGTGAATTCTTTTTGGGCTGGCTTTTCGCAGCCCTTGCCCCCATTGGGAGTGCCACTTCTTCCTCTTCTTCTTCTATATATACACCCGGGACCCCCCACTCAGGCTGGCGCTTAGGCTGCCACTGCCAAGGCACCCCGGCACCGCCCCCACATGGCCAGGCCGGGTGGGTGAAGCTGCCGTCACGTCCGGGAGCGGCCGCCGCCGTTTATCCTTAGGGTCTAGTACGCACGTGATTACTGTCACGTGTAGCGTCGTGATTGTTCGATGACTGCCACGCGCCCCGTCAAGGGCGACGCGCCGGACGGGCCTCACGGGCAGTGTGGAGGTGCCGACCCCGGGGCTCCCAAGCTCGCGCGGCCGCGGCTGGGGAGGGGCTCGTACGGAGATGAGGCACGGCGGTGCGCATGAACCCAGAGGGTGGGCCAATACAAGCCAAGTTTGTTCGGGTACATGCCAGTACTAGAAGTGGGACAACAACGGCGAATGACACATGGGCCGCGGCGCCCAAGCCTCGTCAGCGGCGCCGCCCGGAAGGGGGGGGGGCACGTCACAGTCCCCACCCCCTGCCGCTGCCGCCGCAAGCCAACCGCCGCAGACCAGCTGCCACGGCCGCCGCCGCCGCCCGCTCCTCCTGCCACTCCCCGCACCGTCTCCCTCTACCGGTCTCTGGATACATAACACGCGGCGTACTCCCCCGGTCTCACTTCCCCCCCGCTCGACCGGACCAGTGCAGCCACCCGGCCGCCTGCAGCAGCCTCCTCGCCCCCTGCTGCAAGCCCCTCGGCGCCCTGTCTCCGCGCACCTCCACAAGGCTGGCCCGCGCTCTCGCAGCTGGACACTAGCCCCCGGCGGCCGCCTCTCGGCAGCTGCACGAAGCTCGACGTCGGCCATGGCGGGCGGTGCCTTTGTTCCAGCTGCAGGCGCGCCAGTCAGACAGTTCGATGGCCGGCTCACGGGCTACGTCATGCTCGCATGCTTTGTGGCCGCCAGCGGAGGACTGCTTTTCGGTTACGATATTGGAATCACAGGTAAAGTCGCTTGGGGATCCTGGCATTAAGTGTTGCCCCGGGGAGTATGTTGTATACACATCTGCTCTGTGCTTACAGTCGGGTGCCATGTCTTGGTCGTGGCTGCACGGCCTTGCACGCGTATGTACCTGACAGTCGATCACTGCCTGGTTGTTGCAAGGTGGAGTGACATCCATGGATGACTTTTTGGCTAAGTTTTTCCCGAACGTCCTCAGAAAGATGCAGAGAGCGCACCAGAATGCTTGGTGCAAATTTGATGACCAGCTCCTCCAGCTGTTTACCAGCTCATTGTTCATCGCTGGTATGATTGGCACGTACGGAGCATCGGTTGTCACCAGCAAATTCGGACGGGTCAAGAGTATGCTGATTGGAGGCTTGTTCTTCCTACTTGGAGCTGGTCTGACTGGAGGTGCCGCTGACTTGCCGATGCTCGTCATTGGAAGAGTCATGCTCGGTTTCGGTGTTGGATTCGCCAATCAGGTCAGCCACTTAAAGCTTTCAAGCGTGAAACGTATGATTTTTGTTTGCACGTTCACGTCAACGCAACGTCAGTGAAGTAGCAAGGTAGACCAGGTTCCCGACTAGGTTCTAGCATATTTGCAACAGAGGAGGTTGATACGTCCCTTCAGTAGCTACTTTTACCTTGTTTTGAAAAGGCCGACTGCACTATGGCTGGCACTCGCGAAGCAAAACATCTGAATCAGTCGGCTCGTTGACCATCTGCAGACTGTGCCACTTTACCTTTCTGAGATGGCGCCAGCGCAGCTTCGAGGAGGGCTTAACATGATGTTCCAGATGGCCACCACTATTGGCATTCTATGTGCACAACTCATAAATTATGGGACAGAGCGCATCACCCCATGGGGCTGGCGTCTCTCGCTCGCTTTGGCTGGTGTACCTGCAGCTATCCTCACCTTTGGCGGACTTGTCCTGCCAGAAACGCCTAACAGGTACTGAGATTTCACCACATGTAGCAACTCCTAGGAGGTGAAACTCTAGCAGGAATCTAGCCAGCAGCACTATGTCAATTGTCATCAGAGCTGACCGTATCATCGCTGCGTGCATGTCATTCTTGCGTGCAGTTTGATTGAACGCGGTCTGCTTGAGAAGGGCAGAGCAATGTTGGTGAAGATTCGGGGCACAGACAACGTACAGGTATAAACTTTGTCTTACAATCAGGCACCATCCATGAGCACCGTTTGGCTTATCTGGTTGATCCTCCCTGTGACTCTAGGGTAAGAGATTTGCTCTTTGACGAGGCCTAGCTGCAACCATGGCTGACTCATACTCGTGGTTTGTACAGGCGGAGTATGACAACATAGTCTTTGCCTCTAACAGAGCTGCTGAAGTCAGGAATCCATTCTCTAATATTTTCAAGCGTGCCTATCGGCCAGAGCTGACATGGGCTATCCTCATCCCAGCCTTCCAGCAACTTACGGGCATCAACGCAATCATGTTCTATGCTGCACCTCTTTTCAAGACTATTGGATTTGGTGCCAGTGCAGCACTTTACACAGCTGTCATCATTGGAGGAGTTAATGTGGTCTCAACGCTTGTTGGCATTTATGTTGTCGACCGGAGGGGGAGAAAGGTGCTCTTCCTGGAAGGAGGCATTCAGATGACGATAATGCAGGTATGGTTGCTTATTTTTGTGCACAGTGAGTGTCTCATTGTTGGTCTGTTGTGGTCAAGTCCTGTCCTGATATAGTAGCCTCCGTTGTAATTCGTTATCTCGTCTGTCCTTGCAGATAGTTAGTGTAGTGGTCCTGTCAGACTCACTCCTGTTGTCTATCTTCTCGCAGGTTGTGATTGCAGTAGTACTTGCTATCAAATTTGGCAACGGGGACAAGTCGCTTTCCAAGGCATGGGCTTGGATTGTGGTAGCTCTCATCTGCATATATGTTGCTGGCTTTGCCTGGTCTTGGGGTCCACTTGGTTGGTTGGTACCTTCAGAGATCCAGCCTTTGGAGACCAGGTCGGCTGGTCAGGCTATCACAGTTTCTGTGAACTTCCTCTTCACTTTCGCCATTGGACAGGCTTTCCTCTCCATGCTCTGCAACTTCCAGTAAGCACCCTGCGCTGCTCCTCGATTGAAGTGTAAAATTTGCTACTTAACGTTGCAACCCTATGCAATTTATGAGTCTTGCACTAGCTGCTGCTTAGATGCTTAAATGAGTGCCAGGTGAGAAGCTTACTCCAGCTTCCATGTTGACCACCATGTTTCCCTGTGAAACAGATTTGGCATTTTCCTCTTCTTCGCTGGCTGGGTGGTCATCATGACTATCACTGTCTTCTTTTTCCTACCTGAGACCAAGGGTGTTCCTATTGAGGATATGGCTGACGTCTGGCGTGCTCATTGGTTCTGGAGGCGAGTCGTGCCCGCCACACCGTTGAATGCGTTGGAGAAACCTGATCTTGAGATGGACGCAAAGAGGGCTTATAGTCAGCCCACGCTACCAGCTGTCCAGCCTCAGACCAGTCCTCAGAACAGCCCATATCGGAGGTAATTAGATCTTATCAACTTGCCAAGGATCTGAAGGGGGTTTCTGAGAAATGCAAAATGTCCCTCACATGGGGAGACCAGTACTCGAGTCCATTCTTCCCCACGTAAACAACCTGAGTCTGCAGTCACGTGTGATAGAGGCAAGCATACAGAGCCGCAATTTTTGAAGTGTCATGCCCACATGTACATTTAAAATTTGCTGATCGATTTTTTAATGTTCTTTTAGATCTTTTGAATGCACAAGTTCTTGTCTGTCGCTAGTCCCAATCTGATATATGGCATTGTGACCCATGCGTTGAAAACCTTTTCAATGCACAAGATTTTTTCTGTCACTAGTCCCAATCTGATATATGGCAATGTGACCCATGCGAAGTAATATGAACCATAATCTTCTACTAGTTTCTTATCTTCTACTAGTTTCTGCTTGCAAACTTGAATCTTTGAATGAATGCAGCTTCTCAAAAGTGCCCGGTCATAATCATGTCATAAACATGATGAATGTTCATCCGTCACAAATGAGAAAAATAGTTCCTGCCCCTTCCCATGTCTCTGAATTCTTGAGTTGCAACTAAGATGTGGAAAGAAGATTAATCAAATAGTCTGGACTACGTAAACAAGTCCAACCTGCACCATTACGACTTTCGAATGATCTTGACATACGATTGCATTCTCCTGATAATTGTAGATCAGAAGTCTTGCCAGAGCTGGTTATCATAAATCAAATTGGTGGTACACAATTTACTCGCTCCTAAGATGTAGAGTTTACCCTCCAGTAGTGGGAGAAACAGCTGATTCCATAGCTCCACGTGACGTCAGATCGCTTGATGATAGGTAGATTCTTGATGTACCCTCCTGGTTAAGGTGCTGCAGTGCCGGCATAGGACAGTCATTTTGCAGCCTTGTGCTGTTATTATTTACCAACATATGGTAGGGAAAGCCAGCTCCACCTCCCGTTTCTTCCTGCCAACCATGCTTACGTCCACTTCCCTCAGGCGTCCCCATTAAGAGATTTGGTGACACATGAGCTGCCTCCAAAACATGTGAGTGAGTTCGTGCCCAGTGCCTGCTGCTTGCTGGACGGTCGTGAACGTGCATGCATGGCATCGTCATGCCTACCATGTTGCACAACCCGAATGTAAGCAGCCTGATTACAAGCCTGCAGGTATCAAAGTATCAGCAGCCGCATCCTTCATCAAGGAACTAAGCTCTTCCAAAGGGGGCGAGGACTGTGAGAGGCCCAAGAAGACAAGGTCCGAAAGGGGCGGAAAAGCGTCCAGAAAGAAACAGTGATGCGATGGCTGTGCAAGGGCCAGCCCTGACGGAGCGAGGAGGAGGGGAACGGCCCGCGGTGCACATGATATGAAGGTAAGCCAGCACACTACTTAGGCGATCAGAGAGTAAAGCAATGGGGCTACATCGAAGCAAAGGGAAGCTTCAGGCTAAGAGGGGCTCAATCAACAAAAGAAAGTAACAGCTGAAGAATGACAGTGGCACTCACGAGTGAGCACTCACAACTTTGACAGGCTACGTATTGGAGGAAGGAGAGGGCTCTTATTACGGACGACTGGAGCTTCCACAAGAAGATGAAGCTCTTTCTAAAAGGGTGAAAGGCCAACCCAGAACAGGATGGACAAGGTCGGCAGGAAGCCTCTGTATGTAAGCGCAAAGAGGAAAGGTCGGCTCAAAATGGGGCAACGGTTGTGAAAGAAGTGGCTCTCCCAAAGGGAAAGGGAAAGAATGGACTGTGGTCCAAAGGGGCCGGAAAGCGCTGATTACATAGCTACCCAAGTGGCAATAACGAGTGGGTCAGAAGCAGTCCGCAAACCAACCTGCCAGAGCTCACGAGCACCCCCTTCCTTTCACACTGTTCTAGTCCTCGTTGTCGCACCGTCACTTTGGCATGGACATAAAATTGGCTAGGCTTGGCCTCCTTTCCACTCCCTTTTCTGCTGGCCAACCACAGCCAGCGCCCTTACAGGAAGAGTCCTTCTCACTTTCAATAGCACCGGCTGTTGGATTCAGCGCTGTCTGGCCCCTTCGGACCTAATCCTTTCTTGGTCCGCTTGTGGCTGCTGACTCGGGGTTACGACTGCTCCATAAGAGAAGTGCTCGCCGATAAGCTGTAGTCTCTTGCATAGCTGTGTGGGTTTGGCGTCTTTCGGTTTTTGCTCATTCTTCCTGGGCTGGCTTCTCACAGCCTCCGCCTCCTTGGAAAGCGGCGGCTCCAAATCTAGAGGTTACTGAAGTGACAACCTACAGGAAGGCTTTAAGGACAGCGCTTTTCGGCCCATTCGAACCTTGTCAAATACTGTTCGGGCTGGTCACAGCCTTGCGCCTTTCGGGAGAGCCACTTTCTTTGGTAAGAAGCAGGCGCGGGGTGCGCATGAAATTGAAAGGGAGACCAATTCTAGCCTTGCAGATGTCCTGTTAAGAGTCTCTCTCTCCGGAAGAGCTCACCTTTGGGCTGGCCTTCCCAGCCGAAGTCCACTTGTGGTGGGGGCTTCCATCACCGGCAGTGGGAGGGGCGCGCCGTGGCCTACCTCGTGGCCGTCTAAACCCTCCGCCGGCAGGGGCTCCCCTGAGCCAGCCCGCCGCCGCCGCCGCCCGCCGCTCGCGGAGGAGCGGCGGCCGTGGCGCTGCCCCGCGGGCATGGCTTCGCCGGGCGGCGACCGACGGCGGCGCCCAGCCGGTGGCGCCGGACAGCGCCGCTGGCCCAAGTCCGCAAGTCCTGGCGTACCTGACCCCCCCCTGGCGGGCCGGGCGGGCTGCCGGGCGGCGGCTGCCAGCCCCGGCCTCGCCGCTTCTGCCTGCACCCGCCAGGGGGCTTGCCTCGTCGGTTGCTGCGACCGGCAGCAAAGGCGCAGCTGCTGGCAGCACCCCGGAGGCCATCCCCTTCCTAGGCGACACCTTGGCCTTCCCTGCGTTGATTGCAAGCGGCCAAGCTGGCGGCAGGGGGAGGACAAAGCCGTCGGCTTTGGCTTCAAGGTAAGACCCAAACATCCTCAGAATATCAAAGCCCCCTCAACATACGTCATGTCGTGCATTATGCCGCGCTTCAGACTCTACGCTGGCATACTACCAATGCGAGTTGGTTAGTCGGCTGCAACAGCCGGAAAGCTTTGCTATTTGCTATCATGCGGAGAGCTGGTGTTTATCATCCCCTTTGCAGCGCTTCAAGAAGCAATGTTGCTGGTAGCCAGAGCAGCGACGACAATCAGTCAAAGCTACGCAAGGGCCAGCTTGTGGAGTTCGAGCGGGACAACACCCGTGTTAGCCTGGGCGTCCTTCAGAAGCCTGACGGGAGGAGGAACTGGATCACGACAGATCAGGTTAGTTGGTCAGCTGGCATCTCGAAGCACTGGCACCTGGGGTTGCATCTACTTGCAGGCTTGGGTTGGGACTAATACGCAGGCAGAGGTTGCACAAACGAATATCAGCAATCACCTTAGGAATCTAGAGCTAGATCGAGCAGGAGCAGAATTAGGGATTGTCATTCGCTTGGGTGGTCCTTGATTGATGCTTGTACCATACATTTCCTTATTGTTTATGCAAAGCTAACGGCTGTTCATCCAAATAGATGCACACCACAATTGCGTCTGTGCTCCCTAGGACCTCTAGACTTATGGTCCTCACCTACGCTGTCTATAATATGCATTTCCTCTGCCGACTTTTGATGATCTGTCATATGCCCAACTGCAGTTTGGAAACAGCTTCTCCGTGAAGCCTTCTCAGATGACTTTTGTCATCCCTGGCACGCTAGAGTATACAGAGAAGGATATAGCAAACTTCAATGACCAGGTCCAGGCATTGCTGGTGAGCACTAAGAAGCACACACAGAATGTTGTGTCAATCCATTCAGTCAGTCTGCAATAATTTGTACATGAAGCAGATGAAAATTTCACTAGGGAAGATCCTTAAATAAGTCAGGTGTATGCATGAAAGTTGAGGGCTCTAAGATTCTCACAATCTGTGGGTGATGTTAGTTTCTCACGTAGTGGAGTCCTATGATTCTTCCTGGTCAGGATCCCACTTTGTTGGAGCTGGCCTGGGAGGAGTTGGTGGATAAGAAGCCGGTTGTCCACGCTGAGGAACTTGCAGAGGTGAACATTGCAACGCTATGTAGCTGCTCCTCTAAAGCCAGCAGTAAGGAGAGGCAAGTTGCACTGATTTGGAACAGTCTCCACACCAAAGTGTATGTGATATTGTCGTAAGGACATACTGGTGCAATTACTCCGAGGCAGCTGTGAGGCTGTTGTTGACTGGTCTATTGATGCTCTTGCAGCTGTTATTCATGGGGAACGGCCCAGTGGAGTGCTACTCTGCCCACAGGTTGCTTGCAACTGATCGCATCTACTTTAAAAAAAAGAGGATGGACAAGGAAGGGATTGCGTCTTATGAGCCTCGGCCTCCTACACAGGCAAGTGTGCAGACCATCAACTACGATCTTTGGGAAGAATCAAAGATGACTGCACATGTCTGTGTTTGACCGTGATTCTTTGTCCTTTTATCTATCGTGGTATAGGAGCCGTCTAGGGCAGTCATGCTTGCTCCTCAGTTTCCATAGTTCCTCATTTACTCTCTGAGCAGGTAGAAGAAATGAGATTGGAAGTCAAAGTCAAGGAGGCACAGGAGAAAGAGCTGGAGGCATTTGTCACGGCTGCTCGGACTGCCATCCATGTTAGAGGGGCTCAGAAGCCTCCTGTCAGCAGCTGGAAGGAGAATCAGGCTCATTGGCAGAGGCTTGAAGCCATCAAGGCCTACTCCTTGGATCTACTGTCTTCTGACGGTCAGAAGAAGCTCGCTGAAGCTGTAAGCATGAGGCCGCTCAGATGGTTGCTTAAATGCTGCGCTTGCTTTGGAGTGTATCTGACACAAAGCCTTGAGAAGGAGGAGCTACACATCGTCAAGAAGACTACACATTTGCTGCTGTTTTTCCGCAGACAGTATGTAGTCTGTCCAGCTATGTTTTTTCTGCAGACATTCTTAAAGAGACTACACATTTGCTGCTTCTTTAGGCTAGAAGACAGAGAACTGCTGTGCACATTCCCTGACATCTGGCTTCCTTGGGACCTGGCTTGACAGTCTCTAGAAGCCTTGGGAGTGGCTAGACAACAGTCTGCAGCTCTTGAGCTACTGATAAGGATGGGGCTTGTCCCTTATCACATCAATAGCTCTCTCCTCAGATCTTCACTTCCTCAAACGTTTTCTCCAGCTGTTGAAACTGCCACAGCAGATTGCTTGCACACGTTAGACCCTGATGAGGTTAGCCCCACCTCAGTTGTGGACCGAATGCTCAGCTTTGCCATACTGATCCTACTGTCGGCATGCATGGGGGACAAATGGATATACACAGTGGTCTACATACTTCATGTCACTAGGGCGCTCTATAATTGTCCTTTTCTCTCATTGCAATCGTGCAGGGTTTGCGTGTAGACCTTTCAGATTTCAAAATCTACACCATCGACTCTGAAGATACTGAGGAGGTATGATGACAAAGTTGACGGCTTGGATCTGCATCGAGTACGTTACGTCGGAGCTACTTATTCACTTGTGCTATTTGCATATGCAGATTGATGACGGCCTCAGTATACAGAGGCTAGAAGATGGTCGCCTGCGGGTGTGGATCCATGTTGCAGATCCTGCTCGATTTGTGGTGCCCAATGACGTGCTTGACCTGTGAGTGTTTTGCGTGCGCAACTTCTAGAATCAGACTGCTCAAGCCATTAGGTACAGGTCGTTCTAGAGAAGTAAGTGATAGGCGTCGCAATTCAATCCTTTAGATTGAGATTACGGGTGGTACAGGTCGTTCTAGTGAAGTAAGTGATAGGCGTCGCAACTCAATCCTTGAGATTGAGATTACGGGTTGCACACTCTTATTGAGATTCCATTGCTGTAATTGGTGGAGGAGTACCATCGGCTCAGCTATGACAGCGTCCTGTGTTGTGACAGGGAAGCTCGGCATAGGTCAACTTCAGTCTACCTGGCCACAGGAATTTTACCAATGTTTCCAATGCACCTGGCATCAGGTCCTATGAGCTTGAGACAAGGCAGCTCATGCTATGCCATGAGTGTCAGCGCCACCCTCGACCATGATGGCAGGTCTTGTAAAGCATCCGTATGGACAGGCATTGTCATTTTGCAGTGCTCCATAGCAAAGGAACATAATAAGATTGAGCTGTGCCAATGGTTCCAAGAAGTGTAGAGGCTCAGGCTTGCTTAGGCTGGTTGAGAAAGGGAGCTGGAAGCTTGCTGCCCATGCAATGTGGTTGCCTCAGCAGCATGTATCCTTCTTGTACGTGTGGCAGTTTAATACAATGGGAGGTTTTCAATTCCAAAGTGAAGCCAACGTACAGGCTGTCGTATGAGGATGTCGAAGAGATACTGGCTTTAGATGTGAAGGAGGAGCCCGAGCTCTCACTGCTT
Organism: Spirogloea muscicola; assembly: GCA_009602725.1. Classification (NCBI taxonomy): domain Eukaryota; kingdom Viridiplantae; phylum Streptophyta; class Zygnematophyceae; order Spirogloeales; family Spirogloeaceae; genus Spirogloea; species Spirogloea muscicola. The sequence continues at coordinate 476,455 of WELB01000052.1, forward strand.
GCGGAAGCTGCAAGGCTCCGACGTAGTTGGCGAGTATCACAGGTATGCACTTGTATAGAAAGGACGGTGCTATTCAGAGAGTCCTCTTCAGGCACAGAAGAGATATGAAGGTGTTCATGGCTGAAACTCATCATGACATCTGCTTGTAGTGTGTGCAATAGGGTGCAATAGAGCTACACATGCCAGAAGTGGACATCAAGGTGGAGAATGCAGATGAGGACCATCCACCAGTCAAGATTATCTTGAATGACAATGTCTCAATGGCAAGGATGCTCGTATCAGAGTTGATGATCCTTTGCGGAAGTGCCATAGCTGAATATGGACGTCAAAGAGGGCTCCCATTGCCTTACAGGTCAGTTGGCAATGTGGCCTATGTGTGCTGTACGTGCTAAAATTGCATGCAGGCTCATACTTGGATCAGACACGATAGATTGCTTACAATAGTGCTAGCATTATTGTCTGTGGTTGTTTTAAATCAAGGAGCTAAGGCACTCTGCTCTTCATACAGGGGCCAGCAGCAGCCAAAGCTCCCAGATGACATTGATCTAGAAGGTGTTCCAGATGGCCCCTGCAAAAGCGTCCTGCTGCGGAGTTGCATGACAAAAAGTGAGGTCACCGCCAAAGGACCCATTGTACACTCTTCTTTGGGTCTACCTGGCTATGTACAATTCAGTTCTCCAATACGGCGATATAGCGACCTCCTTGCGCACTACCAGGTTCCCTTCACGTGCCACCTCTGTCCGGCCAGCTCTTGCACAATCTGACGTACACCCATGCACGGACGATTATCATGCTGCAAAGTGCCGCAACCTTATGGCCTGGTAAATCACGTCACATTGTCAGGTCAAGGCAGTGCTGCGGGGTGAGGAGCCGCCATTTGGAGCTGAGGAGCTGGACTCCATGATGGCCTCAGTTGCTATTCGTGGCAAGGAGGCCCGCCGGCAGGAGCAGGCATGCTTCCGCTACTGGTTAATCGAGCACCTGAAGAGGCAGCCCAGAGAGCGGGTGTACCGTGCCACCATCCTTCGGTGGCTGCGTAACGAGGATACGCTTGCAGGGGTCCTACTGGAAGAGGTATGCATGTTGAAGCTGAAACGCTTGTGACAAGCAGAATGATGGAGCAATTACAGACCCGCTGACTGAACAGGAGAAGTTGCATCGACCTCCCAATCAGCAGTGATACCTTGTCATAATGTTCCAGCCACTTTGTAAGTGATCATCTAATAGCCTTTCATTTGTGCTGTTGGAGCAGGTTGGGTATGAGACAGTTGTGCGGCTGACTAGCAGCAAGCCTAGGTTGGGTGACAGTGTGGACTTAGTAGTGGTGGAGGCTGAGCCACGCCAGGACATCTTGCGCCTGCAAGAAGCCTCTCCTTCCCAGACAAGTGCTGGGCGCATGCATGCAAACCCCTCAAGTACCACTCCAGCTGCAGGGGAGCACAAGATTGCAGAGGTGCTTGCTGCTTAAGATTGTAAGAAGCACGTAGCTAATGAGCACCTATACTCAGATAGAAGTTCGACCTCTAGGACATGGATCATGGGCTTTACAGCTTAAGAACAGTGATCAAGTGCACTTTGCAAGCTTCACCATCCCCGCAATTGCGATGCATGCATTGTGGTAATTCTACCAGTCTTATCGTTTTGCCAATGCATTAACACCTCAGCTTGATGAATGTCCCTTCTTGGCGGCAGCTCATTGCCAGTAAGCATGTCTGTAAGGATATTATGTTTGCTCGGCTGACTTAGTAAGATACTGAACAGCAATGTCAAAGTGTCAATTTGTCTTACAGACCGGCAGACATGACTGAGACTGGGTTCCTTGCAGAACAGATTGTCTTGGCCGAGCAGGCCCCTGCTTGAGCAACTGGAAGTCAGAATCATGACTCTTATCCCAGATCTTCTTCTTCTTGATTGAAGAACTGTTTTAAGACTTTGAGATTGTGAAGTCGCTGGAGTAGATATTACTTTATTTTTTTGTTAACAATGATTCTACTTATTTTTGGTGATGCGTCGTTGTATAGTCAAACATAAAAACTCATAAAGAAAACACATAGCCAAACAAAATTGTGTCAGATAGGTAAAGAGATATAATTGAGGCATCTTACCTCGTCTTCTTTTGTATGAAGTCTTAGACCATCTCTGTGCAGCCTGAGTATTTGTGGTACAAATGAGTCGATTTGCTCCAAATACCATAGGCACACAAATGCGTGAATGCACCGAGGCCCGTGGAAATGCAAAGAAGTGACGGGCCATGCTCTAGAATTGAGGTAATTGCCAGTGAAGGATGTCATACGACAGAACAATAGCTCAGATGTGCTTAGATCTATTTGTCGTGAGTGGTCCATGTGAAGGGCTTCCATGTGAAGGGCTTCCAGAGAGGTAGACTATATTGATGTATTGGAAACCACAGCAATGCGCTCTTGCTGCCAGCGCTTGGGCTGCCGGACCAGTCGTGACGCTGCAGACACGGAGCTGCTCTCCAATGATAAAGTTGGCCTACCCTGGCTGGCCCCCCGGCTGGCCAGTGGCAGGCCGCCTGGCAAATCGATTCTGCTCCGAGCAACACCAGTGGCTGTCCATGGCTGTCTTGCTGTCATGGCCGCGGGCCTGTGAATAGCGGGCGCCCAAGTGGCCCTGAAGGCAGCTAACAGCCTGGCAAGCACATGGCGTGCTCAGTCACGCTTCGAAGTAAGGGCCATAGACTGAACAGCAGAGGACTTCCTCCTAGCCCTGTGTAGCCTTGCAGTCGCAAGGCTGTGCTCGAATGGGACTCCCCAACAGCTGCCATTCAGCTGCAGATGAAGACTTGGTAGAGAGGAAAGGCTAGCGACAGCTAGCTGAGGCTGTATGTAGCCTTCTCCAGCAGCATCTCGTCTTTCTCGCACTTGCTTTATTATGCACTGAGGATCACGAACATAGGCCATCTGCATTGCTCCAGGAGCAACTTCATGTACGTCTTTCACTTCAATCACGTGAAGAACCTGCCAGTAGCACCCGAGCTTGCACGCCAGTAGCACCCCAGCTTGTCGGGAGACAAGCTCTCCCGACAATTGCATCGCATTTCAGCCAGCCAGCTTTGGACTCAACAATGGAGACCATCAACACTGCAAAGAATCCCAATTTCCTAAGTCTGTACATGTATCGCTTGATCGTTTTCATTCATAATGAGCCTTTGGAAAGGCAGCCATGCATTACCTTGTAGGCCTGGGTATGACTGCGACCCTGCAACATGCAAGAGGTCGATCTTCGAAAGTGTCATTTCCATGCCCCATAGAAGAATTTCGTGTATTTTAAACAATCGAAGGCCAGTATATAGGTATGAGTCCCTTGCCTCTGATTGTTAGGTGAGTACCTGTGCTGAGCAAGTGACTCAATTTCAGGCTTGGTCTAAATTTATGCTAAAGTAGTGACAGTGGCTGTAGACCGGAAAGAAGCTTGAAGACGTCTGACCTCTCACAAGCCATGCCACCCATGGTGGAGATGACAATCATCGTGTGACTATGCATGCCAGTGTACGTGTATTGTATGTCGCGTTATTCTTACATATGTGAAATACTTCTGTTTCTTGGAGTCCTGCTCAAGTCTGGCACGCTTTACATACTAAGTCCAGTGTCGAGTGTTATGTGCTGCACAACGGAACCTTCACTTCCAGTCTGACCTCGCTTGCGTCTGAGCCGTGCATGATGAGAGACTGGTCCATCGGCCCCGAGAGTACAGATTGCAAGTTGCATGGTATGCGCGAAGCTGAAGCGGCAGTGCATACTTGTCTGTGTCACGGAATTGAAGCAGCCGTGATATCTAGGAGCATGGTCGTGTTCATGAATCGAGGGTGAACGAGTCACAGCGTATGTTGTGACACGTACAAGATGATGCAGTAGAGCTCATATACACAACACATACAACTGTGCACCTGAGTAAGTATCTGGCCATGGAGAATCCTTCGAAGTCAGGTGGAGTGAGCGCTCTTCGTCACTTGAAGGCAGCTACTGCCTCCAGGTGAATGCAGAATGGCAAGAGCCGAGGAGCTTGTCAAAAAGTTCGACTACTGTCAATGGACGTCAACCATTAGTATCGGGCAGCTCGTAAGGACGCATCGATAGTAAAGTCCAAGCTACCAAGACGGGGTAAGACCATCTAGAGAACGCGGCAATCTTCAGAAGGTCAAAGGCACAGACTGGGGCTCGCCTGGGCGACGCCATCTCACTACTCATCACTTGCAGCCTGTTAATGAGGATGCGGAAGCTGCTGATGAGGGAGGACAATAGACTCCTGTGGCCCTTGTCCACTCCTATTGAGCTGGCCTTCGACAGCCATCACCTCATTTGGAAGAGCTTCTTCTTCCTTCAATTCATTCGCATCACGGGCCTCCTCTCTAGATTCTAGTAACTCATGCGATAAGCAAGAGATAGGGACCAGTGCGCACGAAACGGAAGGAAAGCCAGGCCGAGCCGTTGCACTGTTCAGGCAAGAAGACTAGTGCAAAGAATGGGGAGGTGGGCGGCTGAGATGGCATGAGATGCAATTGGTGGGGTCTCAAGGGACAGGCGTACAGGGTCGCGAGGGCTGTGACCCGAGGCTGATCAACTTAGATAATCAGGTAGTGACCTCTAGTCAGCAGTAGCAAGTCAGAAAGACCAGCCGCCGGAAAGCAGTCCCCTTGACGAGAGCCACAGGCTGCAGCTAGAGCACGGCCAGCACTGAGATGCAAGGCGTGGGCCATGGACCGAACTTAAATAGCGCTTGTCCTACGCTTGTCCTGCGTATTAGCCCAGGAGACTGACGGTGGCGGACCGCTGCTGCAGCAGCAGAAGAGTGGGGCCCCAGTGGACGGTGGCGCGTAAGCTTAGGCGCTGCCACCCAACAGATGGGAAGCTCCGGGAGCTCCGGCGGCTCCACCCACCCGCCACTTGAGTCCGTGTGTGCTTTTAACGCGTTCCTGGCCCCTTCCGAACTTGGTTTTATCTCTCTCTGGGCCCATTCCTTTTGGGCTGGCTTCTCCCAGCCACCAGTCAATTCGGCCGCGCTTCCTCTCTGGGCTGGCCAATAACAGCCATCGTCCTTCCTGGAAGGGTTTTTCTTCTTTTTCTGGGCTGCCCAAATTACACCATCGCCCTCTACTGGGAAGTGTCTTCTTGTCTTCTCTCTTTTCTTTCTTTGAGAGAGCCACTTTCATTCGTCCGGGAAGGAAGTAGCTCTTCCAGAACAACAGGGGGGTTTCAGAGGGGGCGATGGCTGCTATAGTCAGCCTTGACCCCATCGACCCTTTGTTCATTCTTATTTATGGGCTGGCCTCTCCTAGCCACAGCCCGTCTCCTCTCTCTCGTTAGCCCAAACAAAGGCTTCATCCGATTTTTGGCAGTGGCTGTGAGAGGGGCTGGTCCAAAGGAATATACAGTACAAGGTCTGTAAAGGGCCGAGGAAGGAGGAGCCCAAACGACGATGCATGTGGCCATTGACTGCGCACCGTGTGGCCAGCTGGAGCGGGTTGGCGCGCACCGTGACCTGGCGGGAGGCAAAGAACAACGGCGGCTGTGCGTCTGCCGCGTGGAGCGGCGGGCCGCGCCAAGGTGGCCTTCTTGCGAAGGAGGGGAGCTGGGCCCAATCGGAGGAGGGGGATGAAAAGATTCCGGGCCTGCGGATGAGGCGCTGCGCTGAGCCAACCGCATCTCTGCCGCCGGCACGGCCCCACTCCCGCCCCTCCCCCTTCCCGAGATGCGGCCGCGCGAGTACGGACCTGCCCGCCCGCTCGGGCCGGGGTGTGGAGTGGCCGGCCGCTCTTCTTTTGTGGACTGGCTTTTCACTGGACTGGCTTCGCAGCCTTCGAAAATCACAGCCACCGCCCTCTCGTGGAAGCGTCTTGTGCTCACCCGTGGGTATTGATGTCACCTTAGGCACCTTAATTTTTTCGCAGCCCTTGCCCCCATTGGGAGTGCCACTTCTCTTACTTTAGGTATATTTAGCCTTGTTTAGTCTGCAGTAGCCTTCGCCTGAACAATGTACTGGCTTGAATTGGCCTCCCTTTCATTTCATGCGCCCCGCACGCCTTCTCTCTCTCTTGTGGAGGAGCTGCTTCTTCCCGCTTCCTCCCCGAAGCGGGAAGATGTGCTTACCTTTGTACTTGGCCACACATGGCCTCCCCATCTCTTAATACACACGCATTCCCCGAAGGCGCCCGCGGCGCTGGCGCTCGGCAGCACTGCGCTCCCCCATCTTTCTCGTCTTCTCTTTCCTTCGGATTTTGTTAATTCTTTCTCCTGGGCTGGTCTCTCCGAGCCACCGCCCTCCTGGAAGCGTCCTTTCTTCTTGGGCCCCTTCGGACCTTGAGGCATCTGAGCATTGCTTTCGGGCTGGCTTTCCACAGCCCTCACCCCCTTTGGATGGCTTCCCACAGCCCTTCCCCACTCTCCGGCGACTGGCGGCAACGGTCACCCATCCCTCGGACGAGAGGCGGTCAAACCGCGCCGCCGCTAACCCCCCCACCCATTCCACTCGAAGGCGGCCCAAGTCCGTAGCTCTGCTTGCCCTTGGTACTTGCATTATTGTCGCCACGTCTCCGGAACACTCCCGCGCGGACCAGCTCGCTCCCCCCGCTCCGGCCCGGCCCGCCCCCCCAGGCCGCCGCCATGGCGCATCCCGCAGCGGCCGCCGCCGTCGCGCTGGTGCTGGCTCTGGCGCTGGCGCACACCGCGGCCGCCGCCACCATCAAGCAGGCGCTGCTGCTCACCTTCGACGGCCTGCACGCCCAGGACCTGACGTACTACATAGCCACGCACCCGCGCTCCCAGCTCGCGGCACTCAAGGCCAACGGTGGGCTTCCCCCCCCTCCGCCTCCACCTCGTCGCCCTGCTTGCCAAGCTGCAGGGCGTCATCAGCTTTGTCTGTCTAAGTAGCTAAGGCAGGCTCCGAGCTCTTACCTCTGCCTTTTAATCCTCGCTCCATGTCCTCGTCGGCCAGCTGTGGCCTAGGCTTGCCTGCTGGTCGCGTCGTACTCTGTGCTCAGGAAATTATTTTTAGGAGCTAAGGCTTACCATTGTAAATCCATGGCCCGAACTCTGTTACCCTTCCCTTGTCAGGCATTTCTTGGACTTGAAATGCTTTGGAGTGCTTTTTCTAAATTGATTTTGGCTGTTCGGGAGCCTTTCCTTAAGCGCTCGCTGCTGATTGGATAGTGCCACTCTCTTGTTTTGCCACAATGACAGGTATTCACTACCCAAATGCAATGGGGTCTAAGCCCTCAGACTCTTTTCCGGGTCTGCTCAATGTACTTACTGGCGGCTCTCCTAGGTCGCACGGAGTATATTATGATGTCTCTTATGATAGCACACTGTCTCCTCCTGGATCTGCGTGCAAGACGGTGGGCACGGTCGTCACCTTCGACGAAGTAAGCAAGCACTTGCCAGACTGGACTGTCTGCCAGTAGCAACCATTGCAAAGTATGCATTTGTAGTCTGCTCTTGTACTTGTCGTGCTCAGTCTGCAGAGCGCATGTAGCACATGATGCATCAGAAAAGTCCCCTACGGCGATCAAGCCTTTTCTACTCGGTTTGTACCAAGTCCTGAAGAATGAGGCTTATTACCAGGATAGGTAGATATTTGTGTCCCCTGCTGACTTTTACAGTAATTGCAACATTCGTCAGAGTATCGACTTCAATAGCACTGCTCTATTTTCTGGCGGGATTGACGTCTCGCAGCTGCCATTGGATCCCAAGAATAAGTGCACACCTGTGGTTAGTGGAGCCTTTCTTTGCTTTCTTCAAGTGCTAGAGTTGCATGTTGACTAGCACTGTCATAAGCACTGAGCTTGATGGGAGAATGATTGATTTGAAAGCTCTTGAGTCAAGTGTTAATGACACCACAATCAACTGCGAGAGGCGAACCTGATGGATGTGGCAGGACAAGCAGAAATCATTCTGTTTTTGTGTTGGATTGCTATCCATAGATTGAGGCTGTTACAGCGGATAAGGAGCTGAGATAAGCAGGTGGCTACAAGAGGCTGACAACATGTCTAAGTAGACTGACCTCATCAAGTTACTGCCACATGTGCAGTATCCCCATCAATTTCTGCGAGCTAACACCATCTTTGAGGTTGCCAAAGCTGCCAAGCTGAGAACCGCTTGGGCAGACAAGCATCCAGCCTATGATATCGTCAATGGTCCTTCTGGCAAGGGCGTTGATGACCTTTACACGCCGGAGGTCAATTCAGTTCCTTCAACTCAATTTGGCTCACCCATCATGACTTATGACAGCCTGCACACTGCTGCTATTCTCAGACAGGTGTGCCCTTTACTTACCAGGTCTCCCTTAGACTAGCCAGTGTGCAAGCGAGTGAGTAGGTAGTCGTAGTGAAGCCGCGGCAAGTCCAGTAGCTGTTGCAGACTGTTGTCCTACTTGTCATTGCTATTCCAAAACAGATCTGACTTTTGATACACCAGCACTGCAGATGAAAGAGAAGGCAGGAACTACGGGCCTCATCTATATATATTAAGCACAACATGCATATAGAAGAGCCAGTGCTATAACGTACTGAGAGGCCACTCACATTACAGCCCAAGGCTCTCGTCTCATAGATCAGCACTTCATATCTCATACAATGTGCACCTGATTGGTGTCAGATCAACGGCTTCACATCGAATGGCACAGCCTCTAAAACCCCCAACATATTTGGAGGAAATTACCAGACCTTGAGTTATGCTCAGAAGAATCCAGCCCCTGGTGGCTATCGAGGTCCCAATAATTTGCCTGGCCCGGCTGTGGAGCAAGCTCTGTCTTTCTTGGATGGCACTCTCAAGCAATTCGTCAGAGCCTTGCAGGCCAGGGTAAGGTTGCTGATTTTGTAATTTGTGCTTGTCTCATGATTTGTACTGCAGGCCGAAGTACTGACGTACACCGATGTACTTGTGCAAGTACTTCGGTGTAGATTGTTGGATGGTTGGTTCCCGGTTGCCAGACAGTTGGATGGCATTATGCTGGAAATTAGCGGTGATTTACATTCTGGATGTTTACTGACAAGCAGCCTCTTCATTGATCTCCAGAGATTGTACTCCTCCACGCTCATTGTCATCTTTGCGAAGCATGGCCAATCGCCACTGAATGGATACTTCCGCAGGATCATTTCAGCTGACATAGGGGACACCATCGCCACAGTCAGCAAGACTGAACCTGCACAGGTGAGGTGTTTTTCGTGCGACTTGTTGCTGTTCTGCTGGTTTTAAGGTTGTGACTGATTTGTGGGTAGGGTAGGCAAGCCTCATATGATACCAGCTGGGAAAGGCAAGCTGACAAGTTCATGAGAAGTTAACAACATTTGACTGAGCAGCCTCTACCATGTCCCTGTCCATGCATCAAACTTGTCCAGCAATACTTGTTTGACCAACTTACTTGTTGCTTGTGCTTTTTGACCAGGTTACTGCTGATGACATTGCCTTGATCTGGCTCAATGATCCCTCCACGACTATAGCTGTTGCTGCTGCTCTTGTAGCCAACCGCACTGCATTGGGCATTGCCGAGGTTTTGACAGGCTATCAGATCCAATTAAGGTTTGGTAATACTGCCAATGTGAGTAAACCCACCCATGTTCATACACCCTCCAATTATTACCCATTCAGTCTTGAGAACGTCGTCATCAGGACCGCAGGCACTTGGCAAGCGGTTCTCCAGGTGGCCAGCACTAGACCTACTAGATCTTTGACCTGAGACCCGTTGATTTTGCTGGCAGGATCCGCGCATTCCCGATATCATTGTCCTGCCAATTCCTGGAGTTATTTATGCAGGAGCATCGGCCACCAAGATTGCCGAGCTCGGCGGCTTCCATTTAGATGATGTCAACACAGGCCTCTTGATCTCTAACCCCAAGCTCTTTCCCACTGGCAAGACAGTGTATGCAGAAGTCTCTACCTCCTCCATTGGTCCCACTGTCCTTCAGGCCCTTGGTCTCAAGCCATCAGCTCTGCAGGCTGCCACCGCTGAGAGTACTCCCATCCTTCCTGGTTTCTAGTTGGCTCCTAGAAGGCCAAAATAAGCTGCGGCAAGGCATACATCAATTTGCCTTAAATGCAAGCAATTTTGCATGGCCATAATATTCTGAGCTTGCTCGGCATCTGGTTCGGCAACATCAGTAAGGCTTTGGTTCGCAACTTTATGACTAGACTCTATTACCAAGAAGTAGTTCGAGGCAGAGTTGGAGAAGCTGCTACCAATTTGTGTAGGCAGCCTTCACGCGTCTTGCATAAAGAACGTATGCAAGATCATGTGCACCTTCTGAATGAAGGGTGAGATGTCTCAGGTGCCTTTGAAATCAACAAGCAGACTACAACTATGGCTTTCAAGAAATACAACCACTTCTACCTGTTCACTTTCATAAGTCATTGTCAAGTGCACTGACCCACGTGCATGACTCTTTGCAAGTGGCATAGGCAGCCGCAAGACCACAGTTCCCACCACCAGGTGCTGGCGGGCTGAAGATCGAAAGGAGTCAACTGCAATGATGCTAAGATTGGTGGGCCTAACTATCAGCGGGCCACTGTACCTTGGCAGACCCTGATGCTCGTCTGTGCACGCAACAACATAAGCTGTGCAGAGACTCCAAAGCTCAGCTCTTCTCTGTCCAGTTTCTTCAATATGTGGCTTGGTGCCACCTTGTGCCTGCTGTAGCTTTGCAAGCCAGAGTGCGGCTGTGCCTTTGCTTGGGGATCTGCGGCAGGTAAGGAGATACAGGCCCTGCCTTGTGCAGCAGCCTTGAGTATTTCGCATGGTCGGTACCTCCCATGATCTTGAACCACACGTCTTGGTGCACTTGTGCATCTTCGACCTGGTAGAAGCTGCAGAAAAGCCCTCGTATTGCTTGGGTACCAAGCCTGACGATTGCGCCAACAGTGCAAATACCATCTTGCCTGAGCGTTGGAGATCAGGTGCCTGTGACTTCAGTCGACGATTGGGCCTCTCAGGAAGTCAGTCACCACAAGTGGGTGCAAGTTGTCAGCCACGGCTGGAGACGCCTCGAGCTACACTGCCGACTGCTAGCTCCTTACTTGGCACCCAGCTGCTCACAGGTTTTGGCACCCATGCCTATTCAGGCTGCTGGCAGACCATCGAGAAGACTCGGCTGGAACTTTTCGCCTGCGGCGGAGGGCGGGCGGCGCGTAGTGGTGACCTGGCGAGCTTGGCGCAGGAGGGCGGTGAGTTTGAGGCCAAAGGCAGCAGAGCGTCGGTGGGAGGTGGTGCTGGCGGAGCTTCTCGGCGACCAAACACCAACGGCGAGGCGGTGGCGGAGCCCGGTGGAGCTCCGCAACGCGGCAGACGGGAGACGGAGTGCGCATTGACATGGCGAGGGGTTGCTGCAGGCGTCTTGAGGGGCCCGTCTCCCGACATGCGGCGACGCCGGGAAGCGAGGCGGGCCCGCCCCACGGCGCGGCCCGGGCGCATGCACGGGCCCCCCCGCGGCCCGGCGGGCTGGCGGTGTCACCACCGGCGTCGGGATGACGCTGATGGCTTCCCGTCTTTCCGACCCTGCCCATTATCTCGGACCCTGCCTACTACTTCCCAGCCACCAGTCAAACTGGCCGCGCTTTCCTTTTCGGATCGGGCTGGCCTTTCACGAGGAATGGGGCGGGCCGCATGAAACTAAACGGAGGCCGATTTAAGCCATTGAGCCACTACTGTTCAGGTAGAAGCTAGCGCACAAGTGGGGCTACATATGGAAAATGATGAAGCCCTATGCTAAGGGGGCCCAAGGTTCCAGTGTGAACGCATGCTGAAAGGGGACGTCAATACCCACGCGTGAGCACTTGCCAGTCTGACAGGCTAACTTGGGGAGCCACAGCACCGGCACGAAAGCCAGTGGCCTGACTTAGAGCGCGCCAGCAAGCTGATGAACAGCCCGAGCTTGGGAGCGCTGCAAACTTAGCGAAAGCCGCATTCTGTGAAGTGCAACTAATGCCTGCGGGATGCTAGTGTGCCCCAAGCTGCCCCCCCCCCCCCTGCGACGACATATGTCAAGGAGCTGGCTCAGATGCTGGAGGAGGGAGGACCATTTCTCTCCGTAACCGCCAATTTACATTCATAGCGCACGAATTCAATTGGTCACTCACCTTGGGGGTGGTCCTTGTGAAGCCTCTCCTTTTCGCGCACACTGCCTCAGCCACTCAGTCGGAGAATGATAAAAAGCACCACTTGCGATCGTTGCCTTGTTCTTCAAAGAGAGCACTACTTGTCTTACTGCTCTCAGGAGGTAGAAGCGGACGGATGCCACCTTACAATACACGGCCGCTGTGCACGCTCCCCACAATGAGCAGTCGATGGCTCTTCATTTTCGAAGGGACCAAGACCATCATTGTAGACTTAGGCTCCTTGGATGGTAAACAAGGTCGGCGCATTTGCATCAGTACCCACCTTCAGTGGTGATGTGATTGTCTGGCTTTGCTCTACAACCAGAGTGCAAACGATAGCCACCACCAAAAAGAGTCGAGCAGGGATACTGAGAAGCCAGGCCATCGTTGACTCCAGGAAAAGCTCAGGCTCCTCACATGAGTGAAGAGCAAACAGGAAGCTTGATGAGCTGCAACTGGAGGCAATGGTGCCAACATCAGGCACGCCAACTTTCAGATCTCAGGTCCTAAGATGAGCTCCTTGTGAAGTAAGTGCCCCACTGAAACCCTTGCAATTGCATATGAGAAGGAGAGAACCTACACTGGAAAGTCTCGCAAGGAACAAAATCGAACCACGCACAGGCGAAACAAGGTAACAGCGAATGAGAAGTCATAGCAACCTAGTTTCTGAGGTGGAACTTAACAAGCATTGTCAAGCCAACAAAAACCATTGAATACTCAAGGAGGCAAGATAGCATCTTCGTCAAGACTGCACTCAATACCCCGCCGACAATGAGTTCCCCGACTAACATTTACAACCAACGCTAGTCGAGAACTACCGGGCAGCAGGTGAGGAGCTTCAGTGAGCTGCGTCTAGGAGCTCCACGAGCTGCCCCTTGTTGAGCTTGGAATAGCCCTTGTGGCCACGCTCCTTGGCAAGCTGCTTCAGTTCCTGCACCGTTTTCCTTGCGAGGTCCTCTGCTACAGGCAACGAGGCTAGCGGGCTGGGGCCCTCTGCAGCAGATGCCTCGGCCACCGGCGAAGTTCCTGCCTTCCTTGAGCTAGGCTTCTTCTGCAAAACCTGCTCTGGCTCGTCTTCCAGGGGCCTGAGAACATAAGCGTGAAGCTGATTGAGGAGACGGCCTTGGCCTATGCATGTACGGGCTTGTTTGTTGACATGGCGCAACCACTAATCTGCTTCACTGTAAGTCTGTCAAAGCATTACCGGGTGGAGCAAAGTTGAGCCGGCAGCGGTGACACTCACAGGGGCAGCTGGTGGCTGGCATCCCCGCCCTGCCCAGCCGGCCTCGCAGGCTTGGTGATGGGGCTGCGCTTCACGAAGTTGGACGGCCACCGCCGCGCAAGCTGAGGGGCCGCCGACGACTGGGCGCCCAGAGCCTTGGAGGGTGAAGCTGGAGAGGAGGATTCAGTGGGGGCCGAGGCTCCTCTCAAGCCCACTGGCGGGGCGTGCGAGGGGCTGTCCGGCACTCGCTTGGGGATGGGCGACCGCTTGGAGAACTTTGAGGGCGGCCGGGCCGCACGGTGGTCGGCGGAGGCGGCGGCAGCGGCAACCCGGCTGTGGTCTCGCAGGCTGCCATTGCCGCCGCCGCCAGCGGCGGCGGCGGCAAAGGTGGAGGGCGGCGGCCCGGCTCCGAAGCTGAACATGACGCTGCCGTCCGCCAGCTCTGGCGCCGCCGCAAAATGGGCGAGGAGCAGGTGAGGCTGCTGCGACGGGGGGCGGCCCACCGGCGGCGCTGCGCCGGCGCAGCTCTGTGGCAGCGCCACGACTGCCGCACCTTCCACGGACACGAGCTCGTCGTCGCCGCCGCCGCCGCCGCCGCTCAGAGCCTGCGCCCGCGACGCAGCGCGGCC
>WELB01000052.1:491388-498888 GCA_009602725.1 Spirogloea muscicola
ATGGCGCTAAGGCGGCGGCGGCGGCGGCGGCGGCGGCGGTGGCGGCGGGCGGGCGGCGGTGATGAGCCACCTGAGGGGCGTGGCGGAGGCGTCGGCGCGCATCTTCGGCGCGGTGGTGGGCAACGGGCTGCGGTCGGGCCACAAGGTGCTGCGCGGCAAGCTGGTGGGGCCACACATCGCCGCCTGGTACCCCACGCCGCTCCAGCAGCTCGACCCCATGTACCAGGACCCCGCTGAGAAGGCGTGAGTTCTTCCCCCCAGCTCTTGCTGCCTTTGCCACCACCTCCCCACTCCCATGCTCTTGGCGGAGAACCCCTGCTGGCCGAGGGCAAGTTGAAGTCTGTGTCCCTGCCGCTGTGTTGCGATTGCTGCTGCGCGGGAGGAGAGTCTGGCGGCCACATCAGTCTTGCGTTGCCCTCCTGTCCAAGCCAGCCCCTGCTCTCAGATTCTCTGCAGGAGGAGCAGGACTTACGGCCTTCTTTAGCGCATGCGGTCGTGCTTGCGCACAACTGCCGCTTATCGTGACCCCGTGATGTTGTGGCGGCGGTGGCGGGATGCAGGCGCGTGCTTAAGCTGGAACGGCTCAAGCGCCGCGGCAAGGGCCCGCCAAAGAAGGGCCAGGGCAAGCGAGCCACTAAGCGCAAGTGACCCTCTGTCCAAGCCCTAGCCCACCTTGTACCTCCTTGACCGGAAGCAGGCGGCTGCCCTGAGGCTGGCGGCGTCAGACGAAGCTGCCTGCTCCAGGCCACTCTTGCTGGAGCTCTGGGAGCTCAAGGCCTCTCCTGCCGATACAGTGGCTGCTGCTTTCAACTTGCAGGCCGGCATCCCAGCCAACTTCTTGCTGAGCTGATTCTTACCGCCAGGTTCTGGCAGTCTTTAGGTCAACAGCTCCTCTCTCGATGCGCACTGCACAGCCTGGAGACTGGCACCCCCTCGCTCAGTATCAAAGTCAGCACATCTGCAAGAGGACTTGAGAGCTGCACTTTGCAGTGGTGGGGTTTGCTGAGAGCGCCAGCGGCCTTACTCGTAGCTGCCAAGAGAGCCTCGGTGATTGACTGGCAGCTCAAGGCAGGTGTCGTCCATGGTGTCAATGCACAAGAGTGACCAGCACCGACATACTGCAGATTGTGTGCAGGGCACAGCAAGGCATGGGTGTTCCTTGAGGGGTGGGGGCGTGGGGGTCAGCCGCTGTCAGGCATGCTTGCAGACCTGCTTGTGCAGCCGGGCTGACATGCTGGTATGAGAGACATCACCGGAACATCAAAGTGGGGTTCTTGAGGACGATCTCAAACGCTGATGCTAAAGTCCTGCGGTAGCTGTGCCGCAATGTATTGCTAGACGCTGCCGCCAGAACCAGGCGGCTAGAGGAGGGCAGGCTACGGCAGGCCATTCCTAGATTCCAAAGCTGTTGCCTGGGTCTTCTCCGGCAGTGAAACAGCTTGCAGCACAGGAAAGCAGGCGGAGGGTATGTGGCTGCAGCGAGGGCCAGTGCATAGTGGGGGCTGAGCGGTCAATGCTGGCAAAATGGGAGCACTGGAAGCGAGCACTGGAAGCAGCAGGGTCCTGTAATGAGGAGCACCACGGCTGCGCCCTTGCCAGCCAAACGGCACACCCAGGGATTGGTGGCTCAAGAAGGCGCCAGCAGGCGGAGCATGAGGACAGCCTCGCTGAGGAGCCAACTCACTACAGAAAATTAGAGAGGTGTCCAGAACGCATGAATTCAAAGGCAGGCCAAACCGAGCACAACACAAAGCTCATGTATGAAGGGCGAGGAGTGCAAGCTATGGGACTACACAGATTGAAGCTCTATTTTCTGTTGGTGCTAAGGATGCTGGGCGAAAGCACGGCTGAAGATAGATTTCGTGTATTTGATACAAACATAGGCTGAAGGGGTCTTTGTTAAGACGAGTCAGCACAACAAAGTCAATTTGCCTGTCCAATACGTATGCGCTCACCTGTGGGTACGAACGTCCCCCATCAGCCAGCTATCGCACGTTCACCTTAGCCCCCCCTTGAGAACAATCCAAGGAGGCTGGCAAGACTTACTGCTCTGGCACCTTTGACAGCCCCCAGCCCTTCAATAGAAGAAAGAAGAGCCCTTCAAAAGAAGAGAAGAAAGTGCTCGCCCATTGAGAATAGGGGCTGGAACAACCAGCCCGAAAAAGAATGAACAGAGTACGAGAAGGGGGCCAGGGGAAGCGCTAAGTAACAGTAACAAAGCTGCTACGAGACACTCAGTAACCCCTGCTAAGCAGCCGCAGATCAGAGATGCTGGGCTCCCCTCTTCCTCAGCATCGGGCTGTATCGCTGTATGTAGCCCCGTCCTTCCTGCACTAGCTTTGGCCTGAGCAATGTATTGGCTTCAATTGGCCACACACACTTTTATTTCATGCGCATCACGCGCCTTTTCTGTCTCTGCACTAGCGTTGCCTGAACCAGTGCTTCGCCTTGTTTCTTCGTGTGCTGGTTTCTCTTAGCGCTTCCCCTGGCCCCCTTCACGTACTTTGTTCATTCTTTCTGGGCTGGCTTTTCCAGCCCCTATCCTCAATGGGCGAGCACTTTCTTCGCCTTGGCTCGATTCGGTTACAGGCCTGTCGTTGTCGTGAGCACAGCGGGCGCGCCTTTCATCCGCTTGTGTCCCACACGCGGGCTAGCGAGGCCCGCGGCGGCGGCCATGCCGCTCCCTGCGCGCCTCGCGGCAGCCTGCGGCGGCCTCGCCGCCCGCCGCGCCCNGTTTGTTGCAGACTACGCCCGCCGCGCGTACCTGCAGGCGCCGCAGCCTCCGCAGGGCCCGCCGCCGCCGCGCGCGGAGCTGGCCGTGGAGCGACTGGCCGGCGGCGACTCAGGCACGGCCGTGCTGCTCGGGCCTCCTCGAGCAGGACCCCACTGCTGCTGCCGCGCCTTGGCTTCCTTTGGAGGCTCCTCTCAAAGGCGGGGCCCCCTTCTGCGGCCTTGCCCGCTGCAGGCGTCGTGGTGTGGAGCCTGGACAGGCCGGCGGCGCGCAACGCCAGCGGGCGCGAGCTGCTGGTGCAACTGCGGGACGCGGTGGGCGCCGCCGAGGTCGACCCGGCTGCCCGCGTCGTCATCCTGCGCAGCCTCCTGCCGGGCGTCTTCTGCGCCGGCGCCGACCTCAAGGTAATGCGTCGCCCCCATCGTTCGTTCGTTTGTTCCCATCTCTGGCTCTTGTCGCCCAATTGGGCTGCTCGGACTACAGACGTGGCTAGCCTACCGGCTGCCTGCAATCAATATCAGTTGTATCGCACACTGCCACTGTATGTTGGTTGCACTTGCCGATTGTCAGCTCTCAATCACGACGATGTACACACTAGCCAGGCAGTCATGGGCCCCTGCTGTCTGGCACTTGGCAGGAGCGAAGAGGCATGACAGCTGCCGAAGCTGACTCGTTTGTGAAGGCTCTGCGGAGCACATTCGTGGCGCTTGAGGTACAATAAGGGTGCCCCTTCACCACATTGACTTGGTCTCAAAACGGCTCAGGAGTTGGCTATTAGCTCAAGTACAGCAATGCCGTGCTGCGTACTCAACCTTTGCTCTTCTTGACAGCAGCGCCTTCCCATACCCACAATTGCGTCAATCGAAGGAGCCGCTCTTGGAGGAGGCTTCGAGCTTGTGCTTTCTTGTGACCTCCGTGTGGCAGGTAGTAAAAGACATATCAAACAAGGATGTGTGGTACTAGCCACTTTAAGACTTGACACTTGCCAAGCTACTCCTGGGTCCAAGCTGGCTTGGTGCAGACTAAATATTTTGAAAGCAACCCACACTTGACTATACAAAGGACCTGAAGCTGGCACTACTAGCATGCACAAGAGCTCTGACCTTGTTGCTTGCTCGTCAATCAGGGGGTGCAGCTAGCTTTGGCCTACCAGAGACAGGCCTGGCCATCATCCCAGGGTGCGTTTTGAGCTTAACAAGCAGAAAGCCCCCTGTTTCATTCTTGTATAGGAAGGTCATACTGACATTGCAATTGTGCTTGCTTTGCTCAAAGAAGGAAGTCCATTGCTGATGCACATTGATGGCGGCTGACCTGCCACAGGTTGCCGGCTTGAGAGCAGGGCAGGTGGAACACAGCGGTTGCCACGCATGATTGGACGGTCGCAAGCCAAAGAGCTGATATTCACGGGGCGTCGCATTTCTGCTGAACGAGCTGCCAAGCTGGGTCAGCTGCCAGCCTCGTCTTTACCAGTGGATATCAGCTTGTTCTGCTTTTCGGCTCGTCAGGCCTGTATTGTAGTTGCCTCAAGTAACAGCTCAGCATTCAACAGATTTTGCCTGACAGATTGTACTGCAACGAGTGTGTTCTTACTTCAACTCACAGCAGGCTTCTTTGTTCCTGGTCAGGTGTTATTGATCACCTTGTGGAGAGTGGACAAGCATATGAGAAAGCCCTTGAACTTGCCAGGGAGATCATTCCTCAGGTGCCTGATAAAAGGGGGCATGTCATGTCAAGGAGTCTTTGTTTGACCACCTTCATATATGTCGCATTCAACCATGGAAAAATGGATGTAGTGCAAAACAGTGGCTGTAGGTTCAGCACTCCCAACATCCTTAATGATTTATTGTAACGCACAAGTTATTTGGATTTGGATAGGCCAAGCATACGTGCACCGCCCCTAGGTTGACTCAAATTGTTGTCTTATATATGCAGGGCCCTGTTGCAATAAGGATGGCAAAAACGGCAATAGACAAAGGCTTGGAGATGGACATGACATCAGGTATGGCAATGGAAGAGGCTTGCTATTCCCGTGTTCTGACCACCAGGGACAGGCTGGAGGGACTGGCAGCCTTTGCAGAGAAGCGGAAGCCAGTGTATAGGGGAGAATGAGGGCAGGCCCCTGTGGAGCATAGAAAGCCAACTCATACAAGGTGGGCCACTGCGAGCACAGTCGGGCTTACTCATGGCCAAGCTGGGCCACGAGCATCTTTCACGTACAGTTCCAAATCCTTAATCCTTGAGCTGATTAATCTTTGAAGCTTCTCAATGCTGTAAGCTGATTAGGCTTTGAACTCTCAAGAGTCAACTATAGGACTGTGATGGATGTCATTCCTAAGTGACTGGATGCACCAATGGGTTGTTCAAATGAACAGCAAGCCCAACATGATAGGTTGCCCTCTCATGCCATTCAAATTAACAAACTCGACTTGGCCACTCTGGCGAAAAGATACAACTGCTTCACCACTGGCATGTTCAATTGCACAGCAAGCTCGACGTAGAAGGATGAACTCTCATGCAAGTTCAAAGATCCAGTTTACACAAAGACATTTGACTTGGCTACTGTAGCGAGAAGTTCCATCTGCTGAGAGCTGCATTACTGATAAGAATCTCACAGACAACCTCAAAGCCTTATCCTAAGCAGCCTTAGCTCCAAGGGTGCACTTCGAGCTAGTCAGCAGACATAATGCTGCAAGCAGCAAGGAGGTAGTTGGGTAGAATGAACAATTGTCGATGAACAATGCGCCTGCTGCTGCCTGCTCGCGAATGCCAAGGTCAATCTTTCCGGTTCCCAGGAGGACTGAGGCTGCAACATACAGCAACATACAGTAAAGAATAGCAGCGTCAAAGCCTCGTGTATACAGCGTATACAGCTAAACACATAAAACCAGTAAAACATGTGGGCTTGATTCGACTCATTGGCACAGCATAGATGGCACAAATGTGGCACAACCTGCGGTCACCGACTGGAGAGCGGTCCCTCACTGGGTAGGGAGGGCTTCCAACTGGACTGCGACTGCGGGATCTGCTGCACATAGAGAGCAATTGAGAGTATTGGGTCTGGACTCAACGTAGTTGCATAAACTGGTACTAGGACTGCAGGCACTGCAGCTTCTGTAGACACGAGTCAAGCAGACGTGACGACTTCGTCCGTATCTGATCGTAGTGGTATATGGCATGCTATACATAAGGATGCTGTGCAAATGGATTATTGTCACAGACCTCCTTTCTTGTGCCCTGTCACGGGTGTCACGATCACTGATATTGTCGCGGTCATCCGGGTCACCTGGAGATCGACCTCTATCAACCTGCATTCCACGACCATCTCTGTCCTTGTCCAAAGGTGACGGACTGCGAGCACGGCGCGAGTAGCCACCGCCACCGCGAGGATCATCATCTCCACGTCCGCCGCCGCCACTTCGACCACCATAGTCTCCTCTAGATGAGTACTTGTCATGACTGTCATGGCCTCGGCGATCATCATAGCGAGGAGGACTCCTTGAACGTGAGCGTGAATAATAACGACTGTTGCGACGGGTGTCAAGCTCCTGCAAGGAAAGTACAAGAGCAAAAACTTGAGAGCCTCCACATGCTGTCATAAAATGCTGCTGCTGCGGCCAACTAATAAGCCAACATAATGTGCCCACAATTACTAGCATAAACCTGGACAATCAAGACAAGGTGGCAAACAATCAAGTCACGGTCATAACCACACAGCTTGCGAACAATCACAAACTTGGACAGAAACAAAAAAAACCCAGATACTCACCTCCCGAACATAGACCGGAGCCCCGTGGATTCGCTGGCCATCCAAACGCCTCACAGCCCTTCGACATGCCTCTGAGCTCTCAAACTCCAGAACACTGCCACCCATGCGCACCACGGATTAATCAGTAACAAGGAGACACAGCTTGCAGCAGCTGACCTGTTCAGTCCCAATCCACCCTTAAGCAACAGGTCAATCTTTGGCAATGCATCCGCAAGGATGAATCAAGCCCACTGGCCCCCCCAACCATGCCCCTATTCCAGAGCACAATCAGCGAGCCGAGTCTGCTGTTATAGGAGAGCACCTTACTTCTTGCCTCTGAAACTGGTAAGCCCACAGCTAGCTTGGACCAGGGGGAAATTTCCGGAGGCAGGCAGGGATGGAAAAGGCCAAGGACACGACAGTCTCCAATCCAAGGACACCCTCTCCAATCGATTGGGAAGGTTACGGACAACATGCCGAGGGCCAGAAGGTGACGTTCCCAGTGGATCCTGATGAGAGCTCAAAGGACCAGGGAGGGGATTCACAGGTTGCCTTTGGTGCCAGCTTGATAACATGGCTCACCCCCGCAGCCTTCGGTTGTCCATAAAGACGTCAGAGTACACAACGGGGCCACCTTCTCGTCCGAAGTCCTTGAGGTCCTGCCACGAAGTGCCCTGTGGAAGATCATCTGCGGCGGAGACACACGTGAGCAGATGTTGAGCTTTGGCGCCAACAGGTGAGCTGCGAGAGAGACAAACCATGTCTGCATGGCCCTGCTATGCAAGCACACCACGTGCATGCTCTGCATGCAGCTATCACGAGACATGGTGCAGGCAGACAAGTGAGAGGAAGCAGGCAGCTCCATCGCCTGCGCTCACCAACGATAGCTCGGCAGTCTTCGCGGCCGTGTTTCCCACCGAAGGAGTACTGAGGAGCACGGCGCCGTTCCTTGGAGGCCTCGACCAGCATACGCGCCCCAGCAATGGGAGCTCCATCCAAGTTTCTGATGGCATCAGCAGCATCC
>WELB01000052.1:501388-505805 GCA_009602725.1 Spirogloea muscicola
AGGCCCCTTGGTAGCTGCTAAGCGTCTTTGGCACCTTCGAACCTTTGTCAATTCTTTTCGGGCTGGCTTTTCACAGCCCTTGCCCCCGTTGGGAGTGCCACTTCTCTCTTTCATCGTCAGCAGCCGCATGTTTCTTTTCTTTATCCTGGACCCTGAATGACCGCAAACTCTAGCTCCAGCTTCAGGACTGACCCGCTCTCCTGGGCTCGCTGAGGCCCGCCGGATGGTCCGCCATCTGACGAGAGGGGGAGGGGCGGGCTCGACCGGTCCCGGTTCACACGACAGCGGCCAGCGCCGCTGGGCGTGGCACCCGTCCACCGTCAGCGGCCAAGTGGCAGCTGGCCATCTCGCCGTCGCGGCAGCACCACGCGGCCGGCGGGGCAGGAGGCGCCGAGCGGGGCGACGCCGCCGGCCAGCCGGGAGCGCCGAGCGGGTGCAGCCATGTCGCGGCAGGTCTGCGTCGCGGCCGTGCAGGCCGCCTGGAGCGACGACCGGGAGGCCAACGTCGCCAAGGCCGAGAAGTAGGACCCTGACAGTCTCCTCGAGCTGCTCCTGATGCCCGGAATTGACTGTCAGTCACCTTCAGGCCCTTAGAATGACGAGTTGTGCGAGCTGACGGCCCATGGCCTTACTTTCCTCAGCTCGAGATGTTTAAGCCAAGAACAATAGAAGTGGCCTCATCCTGCACACCTTACACAAGGCATGCATTTACGTCGGACTCAAGTCAAATTGGAACGGCCGTGGTGCTGCAGCAAAATCCGGGAGGCGCATGCGAAGGGAGCTCAGATCATCCTGGTCTCGGTGCGTACCTGAAGATGAATTGCTTGATTGCACGCTGCTTGAAGAGGAGTGTCCATAATCTGACAGTATGTCCTGCTTGTCGACCAGGAGCTCTTCGAAGGCCACTACTTCTGCCAGGCACAACGGCAGGACTTCTTTGCTCGAGCTCGTCCACGAGAAAACAACCCTACAATACAGAGGTACCTCCTAAGAGAGTTCGCTGCTTAATCAGCGAGATCTTTGCTCGTTCAATCATACCAGGCGTGAGCACAACACATGCAACAGACTGTCTTTGGTCCTCAATCATGTCAACCGAAGATCAGAAAAATTGCTCATCAAATGACTGGGTGCTTGATTCTGGTGCAGGTTTCAAGAGCTTGCGAAGGAGCTCAATGTTGTGTTGCCGGTGAGCTTCTTTGAACGGGCCAACAACGCTCATTTCAACTCACTTGTTGTCATCGATGCTGATGGGTCCGACATTGGGCTCTATCGAAAAACCCACATCCCAGATGGACCAGGTTTTGTGCTGATCATTGCTCTCCCTGCCCAGAGTCACAACTGCCAAAGACTTTCTTCGCCCCTCTTTGTTTGACGATTGGCCTATTTGCTATTTGCTGGGGAAGTTATTGTACTTGCATCATTCGATTGGCACCTGCGGGTTTTTGGGACCCTGTGCCAATAGCACACATCCCGATGACCACTTCCTCGTGTGATGCTTCAAGGGCGACAAGAGTCTGCTGAATTCAGCCGTTATAGTAGCTAGCAGTCATCATCTTGGTACAACTTTCTCTTGCATGTGTCACAGTACCTGCACTTCCAATCTTCTTCATCCACTCTCTTTGTAAGCTTGACAACCTGCAATTTGTGACATAGGTTATCAGGAGAAATTTTACTTCAGCCCAGGTGATACTGGTTTCAAGGTGTGCACAGCATGCAGCCACAATATGCTTCTAGTTGCCTATGATGCCTGTGAATAGGTGACATGTCGAGACCCGTACTAATCTTGTCAACCTGGTGTTGGTCCTCAACTGCTCTTCGACCTCTGGTTTCCTGCATGGCAGGTATTCAGGACGAAATTTGCAACCATTGGCGTAGGTGAGGGAAGAATACCCTTCGCGTTTACTTCTAGACCTTGTGACATTGGCAGGTGCTTATCTAGATCTACTTAGGCAATCCAGTAAGTTCCTGTGGTCATCAAAGTGCAGCAGTTGTACAACATATTGACAATGTGCTTATGCTATGCAGCAATCTGCTGGGACCAATGGTTTCCAGAGACTGCTAGGTCAATGGCCTTGATGGGAGCTGAAATTCTGTTCTATCCAACCGCCATTGGAAGCGAGCCACAGGATACTACACTTGATTCAAGAGGCCATTGGATGCGAGTCATGCAAGGCCATGCTGGGGCAAATCTGGTGTGTTCTAATGCTGTAGGCTCCTCGTCATCAGCTTCACAGCTCTCCTTGTTCATGTCAATGCTTGTTCTCGGTATAGGTTAGAGAACCACGAGAAATGTGCTCCTTCACAAGGAGACACACTGTCTAGCATATTGAGAAGGTACCAAACTGAATACTGGTGATCCAGAATGAAGCACTTCCAGTGTCTGGAACGCCACCAATTGATCAAGTCTCGTTGCCATAATCTCGTGGTCCCCTGGCAGCATTGGGCTCTGTCAGCTCCATTTGAGCAGGTGCAGTCCCTCCAGTCGCCAGCATCAAGACGCAACATTGACATGAAATTGATGTCTACGCATTTGGATGCTGTAGGTTCCGCTTGTTGCTGCTAATCGAATAGGGCCAGAGACAGTGGAAACAGAGCATGGACCAAGCACTATAACTTGGTATGGCAACTCATTCATTGCAGGTAAGCAAGAACGAAAGCCCTAAGCTGGTCACGACTTGTGAGGCTATGCTGTCCAGAATTTGAGGCCCCTGCCACCTCCTTCGTCTGCAACTTTGCCATGTCTCTCTGATGTCTGATTTCACGGCGCAACCTTACGTGCCGACTCCTCAGGTATCACAGGAGAGCTCCTGCAGCATGCGGATGACAAAGAGGAAGCCATCGTACTCGCTACGGTCGACCTTGATGCCAATCAAGCTCAACGAGCCTCGTGGGGCATTTTCCGTGATCGACGACCTGAAATGTACAAACCCCTCTGTACTCTTGATGGAATACATCCCACACAAGCTTGTATCTGAGGACTGAGGGGGATGGGGGGCAATTTTGCTAGTGTCTGTCAGACTACAAACGGATACCACGGTGCCTGTAGATAGGCAGTGACAATTTTGAAGCAATGACACAGAGAAGCAGCATTGAGATGCTGCAGTGGAAGCTTTGCTATTGGTGCTCTACTGATGACCCCATTGCACGGATAGAGATCGCCATGTTGCAATGGCAATGTGCACCTGCTACTCTTTGCTTCTTCATCTACTTAGCTCAGCGGATGAGTGCTTGGTTGGCGTGTTGTGTATAACGACCGAGCAAGTTGTGCTTTGGCTGTAGGAGATTGTGAGAATGGTGGTGTGAGTTGCTTTGACCTCGCAACCTTTGCAGCTGGAATTCAGGGTTGTAGTTCGGACTTTGTTAGATCTTGCAGTGGCTGTGATTGGTCTGTTGGATTGACAGTGGCTCAAAGCTGTGCGTGTGCATCTAAGAGACAGCTTATAGTCACCAACAGGGAAGAGGGGAAAAGGAAGGGGAGTGCAGGCCACGACAGCTGCGTCACAACCGCTGGGTGCAGCGCACAGAGCCCTCCAATCGTGGTGGTCGCTGACAACAACTTATACAACTGTCTTTTGTCAACACGTATAGTGTCACTCTTGGGCTCCTTATTGAGGGCAAAATGTGTGTACTGTCACGCCACTCACACTACACTGGGGAGAGTACCACTTCTCTGACAAGAAATGACGTCGCAGCGGTCACTCAAGGTAGAGCTGATGGCATGCTGCTGGTGCGATGGCTAAGCCGAACAGAGGTGTTGGAGGTACTTGTTGGAGGACAGTGAGCGACAGGAGAAAGGTGCGCACTGTGCATGGATTCAGGTGGGAAACAAGCCAAGCCAAAGCACTGCTTACCGCAAAGGGCCATAGCAAGTGTACCAACAGGGCTACACAAGGCGGAGTCTTGGTGTAGAAGAAGTGGCACTCCCAAGTCTTGCTGTAGAGGTTCAGGAAGCAAAAGGTGGGAACCGCGACTGGAGGGGTGGGCTCAGTACTAACGAGTGAACAAATACGAACCATTCACTGAGCGCCGCCACGGCGTAGGCGGCAGGGGCGCGGGAGGTGCGCATCTTCGGAGCGCAGGGTCACCACGTGGCAGCCGTGTATGGGCAAGCGGGGAGCGCCGAAGTGGGTGCCGAATGCGGACCCCCATCCGCCCCGCCGAGGGTGGTGGGGGGGATTGGACAACCCCCGGGAGGGCCCGGGTAACGGGCGGGGACCAAAGGGAGTTGGCAGCACCTCCGCTATATCGGCAGTGGGGCTTGACGGTGGCCCACCCGGCCGATCACCGTGACCGGGGTGGGGGAGGTGGGGCTAACCGGGGCAAACCGGCCCCTGCCCGCGGCGCCGCAGATATTGCCCCGGGGGGGGGGGGTGGGCCGGCCGGGGGGGGGGGCCGGGGCCAGGCCAGCCGGCGCTCC
>WELB01000052.1:511884-540837 GCA_009602725.1 Spirogloea muscicola
CGCAAGCGAAGCCGGCGGCGGCGGAGGCGGCTGCTGCGGCGGCTCGGGCGCGGCCGGCGGCAGAGGGCGTCGCGTCCCCGTTTGGCTCGCTGCTGGCGCTCAAGGAGAGCCTCGGAGAGGCGCGCGGACGCCAGGCCAGCGCCGACCTCGAGGTCAGCGGCGGCTCCTCGGCGGCGGCTGAGCCGGCGGTGCTCGCTGGAGCGCGGCTCAAGGAGGAGCTGCGAGCTGAGGACTCGGGAGAGAGAGGTGAGGAGCAGTCTGTTCCCGACGTGGAACTCCGGCAGCAGGAAGAGCAGCTGCAGTCAGCTGACTGGCATGCACCAGCTTCGAGGATCAGCTCGGTGGCTGCCGCCGTTCGCCAAGACGACGGCCGCAGGAGGGCGGCCGTGCAGAGGCCGTCATACAGCGAGCGCAGCACACAGATATTCGTGTCGAACCTGGGCAGCAGGCTGTCACGAGAGGACTTCCAGAGCGCGCTCATGGCCGTGCCCGGCGTCGCAGCCTGCAAGTTCCTGCCGGGAACTGCGCCCGGCCAGCTTTGCCGCGGGTACGTCTTCGCCACAGTCTCCGAGGGTGCCAATGTTGACGACGTTCTGGAGGCCATCCGGAGTCTCACCCTCCAGGGGCGGACGCTCAAGGCGGAGCTTGGGAAATCCGCGAGGTCGAGCAGCTCTAGCCACGGTGCTGCCAGCCAGAGGACTAGCTCATCAGGTGTCAGCAAAAGTCCCAGGTCTGCGGCTGGCCGGCAGTCCAGTCATTCTGAGAGGCCTCCGCAAGATGCTGAGCGTGAGGACATAACCCTTGCGTTGGCTGGCCTTGCGCATGCCCCGGAGGTCAGCGATGCCAGGCACAGAGCAGTCAGTTCGGCCTTGGCGTCACCTTCTGACCAGCAGTTGCATCTGCGAGAGCTCGCTGCATCTGACTCCGGGTCTACAGCATCTGAGGACCCGAAGAGGCCGCCGGAGGCGGCTCAACTAGAGAGCAGGCCGGCAAGGTCGTCCTACTTCCAATGGCCCGAGAAGTTGGATAACGATTGCCAAGCTAGTTGCCCAGCACCTGTGGTCAATCAAGGTGGCGAAGTAGCTAAGACAGTGCATTGAGCAACACAGTTTTCGGGCCAGCTGCATCTGTGCTGCCAGCGTTTGTGCGGCGGGTCCACTGCATAGCTCTTCATGCAACCCAATGTGATCGTGACAGCCTTCTGTGTGCAGCAGCGCCACAAGTGGAGAGTCCATTCTGGCGGCCATGCAGAGGGCAGCACTGGAGAAGGCTGCTGCACGACAAGACAAAGGCAGCAGGAGTAGCCGGGGTAGGATGAGCAGGCGTCCAGGGCCTTCCGAGGACGAGGGAGGGCCGGAGAATGATGTTGCAGAGGAGCAGGAAGTCAGAGACCTTTTAGTTCCCAGCGAGTGGGGAGAGCGGCTGGCCACTCTCCGCAGCAAGCTTGACGCAGTCAAGCAGATGGCAATATAACTTTGGCATACTGCCTAGGCCAAACAAATCGCTAAGTTTCATTGTCCTCTGCAGCACCCTGTAATGGCGGGAAGCTGTGGACAAACTTCAATAAGCGACCAGTACAAGCTTGTCCTGCATGGTAGCTCTTAGGCTGCTCCTTAGGCTGCTTAGGACATCTAGTGGAGTCCCCTTCATTTGTCAGTCTTACTCTGCAATAGCTGCCGCCGTGCAGCAATGTCCGCCATGGTTGCACGCAGGAAGCAGTCCTGGCAAGTCCGGAGTGACTTGTTCCTTATATTGACCAACATTGGGCTGCCTGTGTTTAAGGTTTTGGCTACAAGAGGCACATAGGTCAATCTATGTCATGTACAGTACATTGTACATTCTTTGACACCCAAGCTTCACGACCATCCATGGCTGCCTTGCTAAGTCCTTTAGCATGTCTTACCTTCAGTGGAGCCAACCGCGCATGGCTGTTGGCTGTTGCATGATCCTCCCAACAGGCTCCACAAGCTGCGCTGGCTCGTTTCACAGTGGATGTAGGGTTGTCTGATCTCAGGAAGGTTGTCTTTCTTGTCTTACAGTGCGGCTCCAGCTGCATGATAGGCTCCTGCACCAGAGCACCGCCATCTTGGCAAACTCCTATTATCAGTGTTGTACACTTGACTGTGATATCATGAAGTAGCAGTAGCAGAGTCTAGCTCTGCACAAAGTCGGACCTCAATCAATGGCCTCGCTGTTGTGATTCGCCACCCCGCCTGCTCACTGCTGCTGCAGCTGCTGCCTGCGTCCCTCCTTCCAAGGCCCCTTCTTTCCATTGGCCTGGTGTGGGTATCCTTTGCTGCTGATACCTGAGAATTGCATTAACAACAGACAGTGAGTGTAAAGATCCGAGGTTGCAGGTACCAGAATTTACATGATTCTGCAGCATTGCTTGTCCAACTTTGGGTTGTGCTTGCTGAATCCCCCACCTTGCTGACAGGTCTTGCCTTGCCTCTGAGGAGTTGCACAACAGTCTCCTTTGTCACGCTCGTCATCTTGGCAGCATCAAGTTGAACCCCTGTATGGTTGAGATATACTCGGTGCCGAAGCAAGAATACAAGGCAGCCTTTTGCAAGTTACACGGATTCCATGAGGTTCGAGAGCATGTACCTTGTGAAGTATAGTCTTGTATTCTTCAGGGTTGAAATTCGTCGCAGCAGAAGCTCCACGGAAGTTCAGGGCACAGATGTCATATGCCCTAGAGTAGAGATTCCACCGCAGGTTCTTGAAGTGGATGTCTCACAGAAATTTGATAGCTTGTCCTTCATGAAGGCACTGAAGAACGCTTGTACATTCCTAGAGCTGATGTTGGGGTTTGACCTCACCTAGCTGCCTGCTTCTCGTCTTGAAACCCACCTGAAGCAAGTAAATCACGACTCCAGAATTATCACCAGACCAGACGATGCCTTCTGCCTGTACTGAGTGTATGCTCTTCGACAACTCTTGCAACAAGACGGTGCTGGCAGTTGCTCGGCCCTCAGCCGGGATTGACGACATCTTCTCGTTGCAGGGGAGTAGACCAGCAACGCCTTGACTAAGCTACGCACTCTTGACGCCATGGCATAGGGCGTTTGACAAAATAGCACAATCTGGCAACTGCATGCTCAACCGATGAGGACTGAAAGCTTCTAAGATGAATTGCAACGAAGTGGTAAAGTCATCACCGAGGTAGATTTGCCTGCCAGCTTCCCTGCATTCCCCAGACCCAATGTTAGCTTTTCTGTGCTGCATATGTGGTGGTCAATCTAGAGCTGAAATTGAATAGCTTATTGCTGGACACCTGGCATTGCATGAGCTAGCATCGTTGACGTGCTGCAAGAACAGAACCACCTGAGCTTTTCAGTCATACTAGCACTTGATGAGGCCCAAAGCATTCAGAGGGTAGTACGCACCACAGGTGATGAGCCTCCCACTTGCCAGTCCTCCTGCACAGTGCCGTAGGACAGCCATGGAGTGGTGAAATTTCAAGACCTAAGTCAGAAGGCTGCTTGTCACCAGCTTCCCGGGGACAAGCATGTTCTATGCCTGACTAGTCACTACCAGCTCTTACTGAGTACCTACCGAGTTACAAACAGCAGATCTACAATGCTGGTCTACTATTCTTCCTTGTGAGGATACCCCACATCACCTATGTCGTGTCACACCACGGAAGCTTGATGTAGAAGTGCCTTGGCTCCTTTGGGTCAATTCCGTTGTCGAGGGTCCTGGACCCAATAACGTCAGCTCCTGCTGACATTGGTCTTCCATCTGGACTTGCGCTACTTCAGTACTGCTGGGAGCTCGTCCATGAACACGCTCCACACTCCAGGTCTCTACACAAGGTTATGATCAGCAGGTGCTGCTCCTGAGCTGACAACGAATGTCTCCACTTCCATTGCTTGCTGTCGTGGTCAGATAGTGAGCTGGCTCAATATAAGCGCAGCATATGACAAGCTCATGAACTGCCAGGCCTGCGCCCTCACCATCTTCTTTGCGGCAGCCTGCAGTCTGGCTTGTCGTACCTCCCGCAAGCTTACTCAGCCGTGCTGAATGTGCGCGCTGCCCCCTGACTTCGCTCCCTGACTGCCCTGGCAGGTGATGTCGATGCCAGCCGACTGAAGGCGGGGAAACAACTTGGAACCGCTGTTCATGCTCCTCCCATCGGAGCAGATGCCCCAGCGGAGCCTGGAGCTCATCGGAGTCGAGCGCCTGGCAACAACCGTGCTGCCATCTGTGGACAGCAACCTTGGTTCCCTGCGCCAACGGCACTAGTTCGATCGGACATGGGCCACAGCTTCGTGCAATTGACCAGAACAAGCCTGTACACAGCCGGCACACGAGGGAGAGCCAGTAGGAATGAAGTGGAAGCATGGCACAGCAGGCACGGTGGTGGCATCCCGCATGCCGCTGCCCCTTACTTGGCTTCCTTGATCAGCGCTGTCGTCGGTGCATTCTTGCACCAGCTCGCGGCCATCGTCGCGCAAGAGGCCCTGGTGACGAAGCATGGTGTCGGCTGAAGCCGCCGCATCCGCTCTGCTGCCATCGTTCGAGGTGCCAACGGTGCCGAGGAGCTCCAAGTCCGAGACGGTCATCCAGCCGCCGCAGTTGCCGGCACCTGCGGCCCCGCTGGCCGCAGCGTCCTCCCCGGAGGCGTCGCAGGTGGTGAGGAAGAACTCCTCCCGGCACTCGCAGAGGCTCTCCAGTAGCTCCCATCGGGGCTCCGAGGCCGCGGCCGCCGCATCCCCGGCACCGCCGCCGCTGGCTATGTCCGACATCGACTGCCAGCGCCTCGGAGTGCGAGTGCGGCGGCGGGCGGCCGGAGGGGCCGAGCCGAGGCGCGGCGGGCGAGGCGGTCGGGGGGGTTGTGGCGGCGCATGGCGGCGGGCGGCGGCGGGGCGGGCCAAGCTTGGCGCGGTCGGGCGGCTGCAGGCGGGAGCGCGGAGCATGCGTGCGCTGGGGCGCGGCCAGGCTGCAGGCCAGGCTGCCCCACGGGGGCCCGTTCCCACCTGCTGCCTTTTCCCCCCAACCCCCGCCCTGTCCCGTCTGCCTATGCCTCTGGCTCCGCTAATACAATTGTGAACCCCAGCCATTTCAGCTTATGTTCATTCCCTTTCGGGCTGCGCCTCTCACAGCCATTGCCTCTCAGAGAAAGAGCTTTCCTTTCCGGAACCCCGCCCTCCTCCCTGCCCACGTTGTTGCCGCCATGCCGCTTCCGGCTCGCCCTCACGCTGCCCTGTGGGTAACCCGCACTTGCTCTTGCGAGCAGGCAGCTCTTCAAAGCCAGAAGGGGGGGGTGGCTATGGGAGGTCAGCCCTTGCTCCGTTGTGCGCACAGACCTCACGGGCGGCTCTCCCGCACCGCACATGCAACCTCTCTCAATGATGCGACTGGAGCACGGGGCAGGCTGAGGCAGGCAATGATTACAAGCCGTGAATATATTCACAAAGTCTTACTCTTGTGCAGATCCGCACCATTGCAGTGCTCCAATTCCAAGTCTACCATGTCCTGCTCTACAGGCATGTACTTGAGCTTACAAAGGCTGCTTACCTCGTCAATGACCTGCACACACAAGCCTCGACTTGTCAGCTCAGCAATGGACAACCCTGCAGATGCAGCAATGCTGCACCGAGCACCAAGCACTAAGCTAGCACAGTGGCCTTCATATGAGACCGGCCTTGCAGTCCGACTTTCGAGGTGAACCGGATAACATACACACACCTGATGACACCTGATATTACACATAGCTCAGTGGAAATGTACTGTTCCAGACTAAGCCTACTGGGTAGGACGATGTGCAGCATTTGCCATTCAACATTTGTAAGGCAGAGCAGCTTGTTCTGCATGAGAACTCTACCTGCAAACCTCTCTCCAGGTCCTCACGCGTATGAGCAGCAGATATGCAGATGCGAGCCCTTGATAGAAGAAGTGGAGTAGCAGGGAAACCAACGACCACAACAGCGACCTGCAATGATAGATCAAAGCAATTCATTAGATGACAACGTGGACTCAGACTCAATATTGTCAGCCTAACAATCAGAAAATATCTGGCATCTCGACCATAGGCACTACCAGAGCTGGAGATAAACTGTTGAGTGCTATGTGCACAGGCACAGGTAGTCACTTTCAAATTTGATGAGACAGCCAACTGCTCACCATAAGCATGATGCTACTACAAGAAGGCACTCACATTTCGTTTAAGACATTCGCGAGAAAAGGCGGCAATCTTTGCAGGGTTGTAGAGCATGAGGGGCATGACTGGTGAATTTTCATCTCCAAGAACTTCGCAACCAATTTGACGCAGTTGAGACCGGAACCAATTGCTATTTTCTCTCAGCTGTGCTAGCTTCTTGAGACCTGAAAGAGGTGGATCGGCTGACTCAGCTCAGAGAGTGCTGCATTTCAACAGAGAGAAGGCTAATCTAAGATGTCAAGTCAACATAGCATGATAACTCTGGCCTGCAATATGCAAAAGCAGAAATGCCCTGAGAAATATTGCAAATCATGACTCACCTCGGTCAGAGCCATCCTCCCCTAACAGCACTTTGAAGGCGCTGATCACCTGCATGGCTGCTGGTGGTGACATTGATGTTCCGTGGATGTGTGCTGGGCTTTTCTGCTTCAGATAGGCAATAAGTTCCTGCAAGCATGGAAGAAGTTAAGGAGTTAAGGAGTGCTGACTTATGGACTGTAGTCCCATTGAGGAGAATGTTGACATGAACAGCGTCAGCATGATGTGCCTCTACACGTCGTCTTCACCTATTACTGAAAATGTGATGATAGATGT
Organism: Spirogloea muscicola; assembly: GCA_009602725.1. Lineage (NCBI taxonomy): Eukaryota > Viridiplantae > Streptophyta > Zygnematophyceae > Spirogloeales > Spirogloeaceae > Spirogloea > Spirogloea muscicola. The sequence continues at coordinate 518,645 of WELB01000052.1, forward strand.
AAAGGCACCCCTTAACTCAAGCTGACAAGGTCGCACCAAAACGTTAGCGAGAACTTGCCTTTGAGCCTGCAATGTAACCGCCACAAGAACCAAAGGACTTTGTGAATGTGCCCATCATGATGTCCACTCGAGAAGTGTCCACACCAAGGAGCTCACATGCTCCTCTTCCTGTCCTGCCAATAGCTCCTATGCTGTGTGCCTCGTCTAGGTAGAGATAGCACTGTTGCATAATACTAATGGAAGGCTTCAGTCTCTTGGCTGTACACAGCATGACAGCCTCAATCCGTGCTGTGCTGAGCTTATAGCTCTCGACTGCACGGCATAGAAGGTGCCTTGGCATCCATAACTCACCTTGTACTTTTCCTTAATAGTCACGATTTCGGGCAAGCGACAAACCTCCCCTTCCATGCTATAGATGCCCTCGACAATGATAATGATCTTCTTCCATGGGCGATGAGTGCGTGGTTGGCCGTCAGCAATAGCCTCCCTTAGCACAAGCTCCAGATGCTCTGGCACTGCAACAACAAAAGAATGTCCTGAGGATCACTCGCTGCTCATACAGACGACCCATTGTGACCACTGTTAAGACAGGAGTTCGACAATCAAGCATCTTCAGCTTGGAAAGCCCGTCCCCAAACCTACCATTGTGCTTGAAGACAACCACCTTTGCTCCCGAGCCCCGAGCACCGGATACTATAGAAGCGTGATTCAATGAATCACTGACAATGAGACCACCCTGAGAGGCCCCAACAGTAAAGGTGGAGCCATCACCTTGTAAGATTCTACCACGCTTATCCTACTACAATGCTTGCCAGCAATGCTACAACAAATCTTTTGATCGATCAGTACCACAACGGCCTTGCGGAAGTCTCCTACATGGCAGCTCGTCTCCTAGCAAAGTGCTGTGTGGACCTTGCCAATGAGGACAGGGAAAGTCATGGAGTTCGTGGCAAAGCCCATGCCGTAAACCATCGCAGCCTGCTTCCCAACAAAGCGTGCCACAAGTTGCTCAAGCTCCACATGAAGCAGTGTGTTGCCTGTACAGGAGGAAGAAATCACAGTTGCAGTTCATGTACATGTGACGTGCATCTGAGCCTCTTACTCCGATGCCCAGTCCAGTAACAGGTGCATCCACTTTGCACAGAATGCATGCCATAGGGACTCTGACCAGACACCACCTCGCTCTCCAACAAGTTGGAGCAAAGCTCAGATGCACTAAGGCGCATTTACAACCCCAGCACGCACGAAGGTATGACAGCTAGTACTCCGCCTCACAGTCTAGCCAATGCAAGGTGGCCTCGAGGTGGTCAGCTGGCTCATACAGACCTGCATCCATACGGTTGCTGCATGTGCTTGCCCCATATTGCACCAGAGAGTTGATCACTCTTTGAGTGCAGAATGGATCGGTTGCAGCAAAGCCCAGGTAGTTGTAAGACCCAAGGTTGAGGCACTTTGAGTGCTTTGGCAACCGACTGGAACAAAGTAAGAAAAGCGTTCATCTTAGCAATGAGCGCAGTGAGCCTGCTGAGGTGCAAGAATTGCTGCGAATACTTGTGCGGCGTCGTTCAAGATGGCACTGTAAGTTCCAATGTAAAAGATCTAGCCAACAATACTGGCCAAGTTTGCAACTGCACTCTTTGTGTGAATCTGGAGCTCACTGCAAGGATTGGTTGTTGTCGAACGAACTACGTTCAATAACATCGATCCAATTGTCAGGGGCGCTTGCAATTGGCCTATTCCAGCAGTCCTGCAGGTTTCCAAGCATTCAATCAGCTGACAGCGAGAAGATATCAGCTTGTTTGACTCCGACCCCATCTCGCTGCCTCTTCTTCCGACGTATTGATCCTCAGGAAACTCTTCAGATACCCAAGAAGATACCCAACCAGCTGAAAGTCAGCTGCATACCTGAATGCGGTGGTAAAGTCGCCTGGTGTAGAAATCTTCAAAGTCTCGACAGAGAGGCGCGTAGCCCTAGTCCAGGCAGACCAGCAGAAGGTGAAGTTACTCTGCCGACGAGGACATACGAACAGCTGTGGCCAGCTAGATGGGCTGGCAGGCCGACATGAGGAGCCACTACCACAAGGAGGACCTGGGACAAGTGCCAGCTGCCGAGCCAGCCAGCTTAAGGCCGGTCAACAGCAACTGTGAGTTACGACGAATGGCGCATGCCGGACCTGGGGCGCTCGTTTGGGCCGCACGACGCTCCGCAGGAAGTCACGGAGGTGGCCGAAGATGAAGAGCAGGCCGTAGCTGAAGTACGTGGTCAGCGCGGCAAAGTACGGTATGTACTGCGTCATCAGGGAGCCGCGCCTGGCCCCGCTTGCCAAGCACCACGGGGGCGCCGCCTCGCAACGCCGCCAGCTCTCTTGGCCTGCGGGGTCGTCGCCGGCGATCGGCGGCTGCCAGATGTACAGCAGCTCACAGCTGTGTCACCGCTGAACCCGGCACCGTCGGCTGCGCAGTTCCCGCCACCACTTGGCCCTGCCTGCCCGCTGGCCTGCGGCGGCCGCGCAGCAGCAGCGACAGCACCGGCGAGGTTTGCGGCGGCGGCGGCGGCGGCGGCGGCGGCAGCGCCTCACTGGGCCGACGCCGGTGCTCCGAGGCTCGAAGGAGCGCCGCTGATGGCGAATGCCGACTGGGCGGGAATGCGAGCCGCTGGCGGCGGCGCCTTTCGTTCGTATAGCTCCGCCTCGGCCCACCTTCAGCATACTGTAAGAGCTTCGTTGTGAGTAGCCCCACCGTTTGCACTCGCTTTCGCCCGTGCAATCATTCGGCTTTGATCTGGCCTCCATTTCCTTTCATCAGCACCGCGTGCCTACTCTCCGCGGCCTCCGGGTCTCGGCGGAGTGCCTCCTTCCCTGCCTCGAGCTACTCGGACCTGATGTTGCTCACTCGCGGGTACTGAGCTTCCCTAGTATGTTGTCGTGATTGGTAGAGTAGAGGAGTCCTTCCTCGGCATCTCATTCTTCGGCTTTGGACATTGTCCATTCTTTTTGGGCTGGCTTTGCCAGCCCCTCTTTCTCTATGGGCGAGCCTTCTTTTCTCGTCTGGCCAGAGAGTCTTTCCTCTCTCGTGCCAACGCCCATGCCGCCGCTGGTTCGGCTTCCAAGAACCATGTGCCTTCTCACAAGAGAGAGAAGGCGCGCGCTGCGCATAAATCTACGGAGGCCGAAGAATAGCCTGTACAATGTTTAGGCCAATATTAGCGCAAAGGATGGGTCTACACAAAGCGAAGGCCTAGGCAACGAGGGACTGGGTGACACGGCGAAAGCACAGCTGAAGGGAGGCTTCATTTCCCACGACTGAGCGAAGGAAGCGATGCCTGTGATAGGCGAGTCCAAGAAGACTCTGACGGGGCCGAGGAGCACAATTAAGGCGTTGGCTGTAGAGTGCCAGCCCAAACGGACAGTCAAGAGGTCAAACGGAAGAGTCTCCAACGTGAGAGGACAGACCCTTGGCAAAAGTAGCGGCTTGTCGTGCCGTATCCTGTCGACTGCTCATTTGTGTCGATCTGACTAGGACCGCTGACTGGGCTTCACACGTGGCCTTACTAGGCTGACTCATTCACTTCGGTGGGTGATTCACGCTGAGGATGAAGGACCACTTTTCTCCCTATGTGGCTCCTAGGCTGGGTCATACACTTTTGTGTGTGATTCACGCTGACAATGGAGGTTCCACCCATCTCTGACTCTCGGCGACACTGACTTTCTCTTTCGACGACAACAACAACAACAACAACAACAACAACAGCGGAGCGACTACAAGGGCCAATGCCCACGCACGACGCCAACCTGCCGAAGACCGTTCAAAGCGCAACGAGGGAAGCCCATCTACAGGGACCTCAACCACCAACAAGACCGTCAAGGTGGGCGCTACCGAAGCAGTGGAAAGGCGACCGTGGAACAGACGGCCGAAGACCACCAACTCAAGGTCAGGTCGACCACTGGGTCGAATGAACGGCCCTGAGAGACCACCCTTTCCCCTTAGCCAACCAGCGAGCAGCGCACCTAGCCAATCAGGTAGCGCTAAGGTTTCACCGCATCCGGCCCATGTCGGAGCGCGCGAGCCCTGCCAAGCAGTCCGCTTGGCAAATCTCACCCTCCTGCCGCGCCTGCGCCCACCGCGCCTGTGCCGACCAAGCCTGCGTATACTCGCGCCTGCGTCCGCGAGAGCGTAGAGCCCGGCGCCCACGGCGTGCGCGCTTAGTGAGCGTTGCGCGAACCCGCTAGCGACTGCGAGAAGTCGTATTTCTTCTGTAGTGAGCAGCTTATCATTGCGCTGTTCTTGCGAGTCTTACCATCGGAGTGCTGTGCTCATTGCTTGTGCACACGTCTTTGCATTGGTTGCTTGTTTGCACGTAAGGCGCGCCCTTGAGGCCCCTTTACCATATTCACAAAAGGTGCGCCCTTGAGGCCCCTTTGAATATTGGTGGTGAACCTAGATAGGGCCGGTCTTCGGACGGTCGTGTGACTGAGATACTGGTGACGGGAAACTCGCGATACAGTGGCACGTTACTTTCATTAGACATTTGGTGCTGAGGAGTCGCGCGCTTGGAAGAGGCGAGCCACTCCCGACGCCGTCAAGACCAGACCTGGATCAGAAAAGACCGCTCCTTCGACGAGGCTTGGTGCAGCCTTGAGAACAGCTTCAGTAGCCAGGACCAAGACCGTACCGCCGCTCTCTGCGAGCAGCCTGCCAGGAAGTGGGACGCCCCCCTTCTTCCGCACAACCCCACTTTGAACTACAGATTAAAATTCGACTGTTCTTGACTTGTCCATGGTGCTGTGATGTCTGGCATGGTTCCTTAGCAGATGGATTTTCATGACAGTCTGGTCAAAGTAGCCAATATTCTCGTTTGGCTTGTGTGTACACCAAACTAGCAAGTCGGCATTTCTCTTCTTCTAGACCTATCGACGCCATCTCGCACCGACGCCCTCGCGCGTGACAGGCTATTACGGGTCACGACTCGTCAATTCCTTGTCAGCAGCCGAAAGTTGGAGTAACGTGCAGAAAGAGGGCAAGGGCTCGGAAGAAGGGTCGTCCAATGAGGATGCGGTGGGTGTGAAAGGCCAGCCCAAATAAGTGGCTGGTCATCTGGGTAAAGCGTGCAATAGTCGGTCGGTGGCTTGACCGTGTCGATCTGACGAGGATGGTGACGTGGCTGCAAAAATGGACAGATAATATGTGGCCGTATTCATGGTCTAGGGTAAGGGAGTGGCTGACAAATTACCTCCAGCTCCACTCCAGGGACGTGCCCATCTACCACCAAGTTGTGACCTGGCATCCGTCGACAATTGATTCATCACAATTTCGTGATATTCACCAAGTCATCTGTTACTTGGTCTCTGCTCCTGTCAACGCAATTGAAGCGCTTATAATTGAATCCTACCACAGGGTATGCCCTTATTTTACGCTACTTTGCTTTCGCACATGGTGTGCTCTGCCTGCCACCTGGATCCTGACACGTCACTTAATTGCCTGCAAATATGTCCTATCGACGTTGTATAGCAACTGACGCCCTTTGACGTAACAGGAGCCCCAAAACAAAAGCGCACACACTCAGCATAACGAGTGGCAAATACGGACTGCCATGCATAAAAACTCGACAGCTGCAAGTCGATATTGCTGGCAGCACGTTAAGAAAGCAATTTAGTGTTGCCCGGGTATCCTGAGGCGGCAGGCAAGGCACGGCCAGCACCCAGACGCAAGGGCAATGCCTGGCATAGCTGCAGCATAGGGGAAGGCGGATGCATACATCAGAGACAGCGGGCCCGTAGGTCGCATTTCGGCTGTCACCCTGCTGCCCCTGTCTTTGTGCCACCGCTCAGCAGATGCAAGTAGTTGGAGTATTTGAGCTGTCAAGCCCCAAACGCACCGTACACTTCTCTTATCATTGGAACATCCGTACAGGTTGTCCGCCTGACGTACATCCTTGACTCGTGTATGGCGACCATGTATCCTGTGTCATGGCCGATGGGACCAGGTTGCTGCTGTCAAATGTCGTCGTCATTGCATCAGCAAATATGCTCAGCCTCTTCTGAGGGAGGAGGTGTCCTGCTACATGCGGCTGCGGCAGCCAAGGCACGGCCAGCACGCAGACGCCTGGGTTGTGGTACAATATGGAGATAATCTGTAGACTTGAGCCAAGCGCGCGGGTCAAGGAGGCCGCCCTGCTGACCGGCCCAACTGCAGTAAACCCCCAACTGCAGATTCTGTTTCTAGGTTTTGACTGTCCACGAACCACTAACAAAAGCTGCGGAGGCAGCATGTAAGAGAAGGTCTTCTCCTGGTGCTGATCATAGAAATTGCACTCACGAGCAGCACCAGCCCCTGGGGCAACTTGACCTCAACATGGTTTGACGTTCTCAATTCCAAGCAGAACACATCATGCAATCAGAAAGCCAACAGCCAAACTTTCTCTTCAGATATGTTTGTCAAGAAAGGACTCGAGATTGTACATGATCCAGGAATTGAAGTGTAACAAGTGAGGTGTCTCTGGAAAAATTAGTAGCAAATATAGGCTGTGTAGCAGAAGACATGACTACATGGCAGATGTGAAGTTTGCACAATCAACAACCTCGTCAACTCGCCAACTAGTAGCACAATAATATATATAAAAGCCAAAACATGCAAGGATGCACCGAGGCCACAGGGCAACAGCAGGATGTCCAACCCTACTTCCAACCACTTGTAACTCTGTCAGATGAATTTTCCTTTCGACTCTTCCACGCCAAGAGCTGCACAGATCAGCTTGCCAACTTTCTCTGAACTTTGGGGGTTTTGACCAGTGATGAGGAGGCCATCAGCAACTGCATACTCACCCTGCACCGAGCGGTAGATTAGCTTCAGTGTCACAAAGGAGCAAGACACCTCGTTCCGAGGTAACACAAATATGCAAGACCAGCATATGATGGTCTTTAGAGACATTGCTATGAATCTAGCATGCATGTGACATCTGCCTTCCTGCAATAGAGATCTGGCTGCAACTGTTGTACATGATAATATACCCTCATCATATCACGTAGTAGCACAACATCAAGCAAAGTAGGGCAGTGCTGTCATAGTGACATCTAGCTGTTGTTGAAGATTATAGGGCCTGCTTAGGGTCAGGGTTCAAGGTCGATTTCTAGACTCCAGCCAGCCAACAGTAGCGACTTACCCAATCCTGGCCCTTGTCATACTTCCCACCAAGCTCCTTCAGCTTATCCTCCAGAAGGAAGGGTACAACATCCGTCTTTCCTACTGCCTCCTCCTCGGAGTTGCTGAAGCCTGCGACCTGCAGTCAGGTTGCCAGTCACACGAGGGCCACGCCTAGCATGAGGGAAGCTCTGACAGCATCACTGCTTTTGGCTGCACGTAGCACCACAATGTCCCCAAAAGCGCATCCCAAAAAGTCTTCAATGGGATTCTATGGCATGACCTTGACTAGTCTGAAGGACCTCACCTTTTTCCCCTTCACAATCGGCACACCATCAGGTGTGACAGCATTAACGAGACCACAGGGACCATGACAAACAGCCGCCACGACATGACCATCCTCCCACGTCTTGCTCAACAGTGCAGCCAAATCCTTGTCTCCAGGACCATCGAATGCAATGCCATGTCCACCTGGATACGACGAGGACAAGCAGGCCCTCAATCCAGGACGCAGAGTACAAAAAGGTGACCAATCTCTAAGCTGCAGTAGGACGTAGCTTTCACCTTACGTCCTTCATAAAGTCAGCTTCTGGAATGTCATCAGGACATGGTGGCAAAGAACCTGGCAATTTCATACAGGCCTGAAGAGGTCCTGTACACATTCTACTGACCTTACCAGGTAGAAAGACGGCATCATAAGTGTTCCCACACACATCCTTCAATGGTTTTGAGTTGTTGCACTTGCTCTGCAGAGTCTCTGCAATCCACAACCAAGTACACTGGTTTTCAGCATCGTTCTCTAGATTTGCACCTGTCCCGAATTGGGCACTGAAATATACATAAGCAAGGGTTACGGCAAGGAATTGTACAATAGGACCAATGCTTCAACATGACTGTGACAAATGACTGAGAAAGCAGGGGCAGGTGATGAGTCTGGTATCATACGATGTAGCTCCACCAGCCGCATCTCAACCTGCATTTGTAAATGTGGCATGCTATACAGTGCTCACCATCCGATTGATATTTTCTTACGAAGTTGGTCACGAAGTCGCCCGACAGGCTAGCTTCATCTGGAGAGGGTCACAGGGAGTCACATCAAGCCAGCAATACTGTCAATTGTCAAAATGACTGTGTCTGAACCCTCAAGGTCACAATCCCACAGCGTATAATAGAGAACGGACTCATGAAGCAGCGCATCCTAAACATTGGCAGGAATGCCTCAGGAAATGTTATCATCCTGACTATGATTTTGCAAGCAAGCTGAGGGAGGAAGTAGAGAAGGGGCTTGCTGATGTGCAACTCTTATCGCAATGCCCGAGCTTGGCGTTTGGCAGATGATGATACTCACCCCATGGTACCTTGCCTCCCTGAATGCTTGCAACCTCAACCTCGACAAGTGCGTCCGTGAGAACGTAATAGGGAGCTGCCACCTCCTCTACCCTGGCACAAGCTCACCGCACTGTCCAGTCAGAATCTACTCTACCTGCCACTGAGCCCTGGTCCACATATGAGCTGCGCAGGGTACGAGCAGGGCAAGGTAGAAGGAGCCAGCTCGCAAGGTGAACAGAGGTAGCAATAACAGCAGGTCCTCAAGCACATCACTTTCAGGCTATCTGGTCAAAAATGAGAAGCACTACTGCATGCCACAGACGTCGCGTCATGGGAACTGCAGTTTGCCGTACCAGCAGCCCGTCGGCTTGCCGTCACTGAGCTTGTCACACGAAGTGCAGACGAAGAGCACAGTCTTCACCATCGTTTCCGCTGTCGAAGCTGCGCGGCCGCTGAGACCTGCGCCGGAGGAGCAGCGCTGCGCCGGAAGCGCGGGACGGGCTGGCCTCAAGCGCAGGGCGAGCGATGACACACCGACCTCGCCGGCCGACTTCGTCACCCGGGGCTAAGCTGAACAGTTTGCCTCGCCTCAACCCTCGCTCGTCACATGTCACAGACGTAACGCCACTCGCAAGGTAAGCTCCGGGCGGCGGAGCTTATCAACGCAACGGCCGCTAACGGCGGTATCGTTCCACACCCGCCTGTCGCCCTCCCTTCTGAACACTGTATTGGCCTGATTTGGCCTCCCTTTCATTTCATGCGCTCCGCGCGCCTTCTCCCCCCGCCTCTTGGCCATCTGGTATTCAGGCACCGATTAGCAACCTTCATGTGTTGACCCGTGGGTCCTGAGCGGGTCAATCTGCAGTGAGTGGTGTACGACATTACATGTGCTTGCCTTTGTACGTGGCCATTGTGGCCTGTGATGTTTACGCAACACAAAAAAGTTCCTGCTGGGCCTCGGCAGCTTCCTGACCGTGTGGCGAAGCACGCGAGCCACACGCAGGCCCCCATCAAACGCCGCCGCTGGTGGGAAGGTGGAGCCGGCCCTGTGTGCTGGCAGCTCCCCAGCCGACGAGGCGAGGCCCAGCCGAACCGTCGCGGGCGCTGATCGGCTGCTTGCGATCAAGGAAACCCCCGGCTCCGACGTGGGCCCCGGGCCGGGCTTTGGCCCAACTGTCGGGGCGAGCCGCGTCGCGCCGCGTGTCCCGCCCCAAGCCCGAACGTTCTGGCCGCGCGCCCACCACGTCGACCCCCCCCGGCCAGCCTCTGGACGCCGCACGTGCTCCACCGGGCTCGCCACGCGGCGCTCATCGGACGGGGCGACTTGGCACGTGCGAGGGCCCCGCCGCCCGCGCCCGGCGGGTGATTGGACGGTGGATGGCGGAAGTGCCACGTGGCGGGCTCGTAGTGGTCGTCGTGCTGGGCTGGGCTGGGCTGGGCTGGATAAACGCGAGGGAAGCTCCCCATTAGGCGGGGGCCACGCAAAGCGCATCGTCCCTAACGGCGGCTGCTCCCGCGCCAGCTCCCAGCCTGTGGCTCCGCTAATGTATGCCATGAACACCATCTGGGTGGCGTTTACGGCCGCTCGTTTGATATCGGCAGCCGCGTTCGCCTCGCCAGCCAGCCGCGCCGCCATGGCTGCGCCCGCGGCGCCCGCCGGGCCCGCGCCAGACGTCCGGCCAGNCCCTGTCCCCGCCTCGCCCTGCGCCTGCTCAGGCGGCTGCTGAGGCAGCCGCCTGCAGCCCAGGCGACCCGAGCCGATCGCCTCCCAGCCTCGGCCCACTGCTTCCCACCTCTCTCGCCGCTGCTCTCCCAGTCATGCTGGCCACTCTGCCAGCCCCTCTGGAGGCCGTCTACGGCAGTCCTCGCAGCCGGTGGCTCGATGTGCGCAGCTCCGTGCCCGCAAGCCCGGCCTGCTCGCCGTCCTCGTCCACGGCGTCCTCCCCGTGCCACTCCCCTCGCGCGTCTCCCAGGCGCATGCCCCCGTATGCTGCCTCTGGGACGTCTCGCCTCTCGAGCCCCCCTCCATCCTGCAAAGGCTCACTAGCGCAGGCTGAAGCGAGGAGGCAGCCCCCCAGACTATCGGTCCAGGTTGAGAGCTTCAAGGACCATGGCTCTTCCCTTCGCGAGCAGCGGCGCAGGCTAGCCAGCTCGTTCGCTGGCGGACACATTGGCTGCAGCGATGGCAAGGCTTGGCGCAGACTAGACTTTACTGGTGCGACCAGCCCGGAGCCAGCAGGCATTGACTTGGTGCCATCCAACAAGAGGAGGAGGGTCTACTCTGCGAAAGCAAGCACGGCAGAGCTGGGCTGTGGCATAGAAACAAGCAGGGCTGCTGCTTGCAGCAGCCAGGGCCAGGAGACTGCTGTAGAGCGCCCTTCTACTGTTCCCAGTGATGAACCTGCGTCAACATCGACATGTTCTTCGGACTCTGAAGCAACACAATCGAGGAAGCAGTGGGCGTCGAGCAGGCGTGGGCTCCTTGCCATGACTATTGCAGGCTTGGGAGCAGCAAGTCTGGCAGAGGCAGGTTTGGCACAGGCTGCAGCACAAGCTCCGGGGCAGGCAAACACGGCAGGGAAGTTTTGGCTCCTGGGTGATGTTGCCAACAACCCTGTCATGGCTGCCGCAGCTAAGGTAGGCATTGAGGTTCTGATGCTGCCTCAACCACCTCAAGATGCTCTTCAAGATTGTCTGGAAATCAGTCATTCATGGCGTAGTCTGGTGTTACGGAGTGTTGATGCTGCTCCGACTTTCTTGAGCTGCACTCTGTCTCTCTTGTTGATCTAGTATCGTACATGTTGAGCCTGAGGGGTACAGACTTAGTGCAGCACAGGAAGCAGACAGAATTGCAGTCACACTGAAACGGGATACTATCCTGTCTGCACCTTATGACCCTGGGTCTCGAGACTTTTGCAGGCCAAGGCATCAAGAGTGTATGATGCGACTATCCTTGGTGAACCAGGAACTATTGGCGACAAAACTCGAGTGTGGCAGAGGTTGATGTCGTCAAGGATTGTGTATCTTGGGGAGGCTGAGAAGGTGCCAGATCTTACAGACAAGGTCAGTCTAGGAGTTGGTGACATGGAAAGCTCTGAACTTCTTTGGCTACCCTGTCACAGCAGTCTGCTAGACTAGCATGACTGCGCTGTACTCAGTCTTGCTATCGCTCCTCCCAGTGCAGGTCTTGGAGTTGGAAATCATACAGCACTTGCGAGAGGAGTGCTTTGCCCAGAAAAGACCCATATCTGTGGCCTTGTCAGCATTCCCACGCCCTATGCAGCCTCAGCTCAACCTGTACATGGGCAAGAAGTTAGTCTCATCCTTTTGATGCATATTTCACTGCATGTCAGAAGAGCATTTGAGTGCTTAGCATCATTGCACAAAATCCAAGTCTCTGTGTCCCAGTGCTTTGATTGTCATGTCGTTACTTGCATGCATGCGTTGTCGTACGTAAATTTAGCATGAGCGTGAAGTTGGCAGGTGAGGGTTGGAAGGAGGCTTGAATCTGTAACCTAGGCTTTGGATTGGTAGTCATACACAAGTGCAAACAACAGGCTCTTAAGAGACTCTCAGATGTATATTTGGACAGGATCTCAGATCAGGAGCTTCGGGCCCTTGTTCCTCACTGGTCTGATCGGCGCTGGTCAGAAGTCCTCCCTACTCTGCAGTACTGCAGAGATGCCGGTGCACGCCTCATTGCGTGCGGTGCTCCAGAAGAGGTGAAGAGACAGGCCTCTTAGCTGACTAGACTATCCCTGCACATCTTGACACCTGAGAGCACTGACATGGCCATGAAGCTCGGTCTCATCAGGCTGTACTTGGCACATGCAGATCCTGCGCACGGTCCAGGCCAAGGGTGTCCAGGGATTGACTGCCGCGGAGAGGAGGAAATACGCGCCGCCCCCTTTTGGTGGAAGTGCACTGCATGCTGACACCCCAATAACGATACCGGGATTGGAACCTCCAGCCATAGCAGAGGGGCTTCCCAGTCCCAAAACGTCGGTTCCATTTGGTCCAGGGCCTTATCAGTTTGCGCAAGCTCGGATGGTACTGGACCACACAATGGCCCAGGCTGTGACCCAAGCAATGGTCGACGGTGGAGCAGTGGGAGTGCTTGTAGTAATCACAGGTAGGAGAGAAGCATGCTCTGCAGTCACAGGTGTTTTGTCTGATAATGTAATTTTTTGATAAACTCAAGACATGCCAGCCAGGCAGTCCTTCTAGGAGTGCTGAGGCAGCCTTCTTTGCTGTTGTAGGTGCCTCTCATGTCAAGTATGGTGCCAGAGGAAGGGGTGTACCTGCTCGAGTGCAGAGCAGGTTGAAGAAGTCGACGCAGGCTGTAGTGTTACTGAACCCTGAGCGACAGCACTCAAGGTTTGAGGGAGATGTGCCCGAGGCGGACTTCTTCTGGTACTCTGGCGCCAAGGCTTGCACTCACAATTGCTTCGACCGTGCGGAGGTGGCGCGTGTCATGGGGGCGGCTGGTCGCTCACGAGATGCTCTGCCGAAGGACATCCAGCTCGGACTGGAGAGTGGGCTTGTGTCACCTGACACACTTAAGAGTTTCCTTGAGCTTGACAGGAACCCCATTCTTGCTGAAGCTACTAAGAGATTTCAGGTACTCTTATGATAGCCACAACAAGGTGGATGTGTTTTAGTCATGTCATTATGCAGATAATGCAGCTGCAGCAGAAAAAGCATGGATAGAATCACATTACCTGCTTGTATCTGCTATCTGTCTTAGTTACGTTTTATATGCTGCTCATTTCATGACAGCTAATGGTTGGTGCAATGCTTTGCACAGGGGCTACGGGAACGATGGCTTGCAGATCCTCGATTCTTGGAGCGCCTGTTCATTGAGGAGGCCATTAGCATCACAACTACATTGATTGCTCAGTATGAGCGAAGGAAGGAGCGATTCTGGGAGGAGTTGGAGTATGTCATAACTGACACAACTCGCGGCGCAGTGGTTGACTTCTTCACAGTCTGGCTTCCTGCGCCCAGGTAGTTATAGATGCTCAAGATTGGTGTGCAGATTTACGCAACAACTAGGCAAAACTACCACCACTACAGTCTCCTGCAGATATTTGCACATAAGGAGTAGATGGCAGTACTCATGACAACTTAGTTGGCTGATCACGCCCTTTGTACTCTTTGCAGGCTTTCCTTCTCCCGGCAATCCTTGAATCCACCTCCGTTGCGTGGTGCAAAGGGAGCTTTGCAGGGGCTTCAGGGCCTTCTGGGGGCTCTGCCTGACAACGCCTTCCAGCGAAGTTCCATGGGTGACTACTGGAGCTTAGAGCAGCGAGTGGGAGCCGTGGTGATTGGAGGCTTGAAGCTCTTTGTTGTTGGCTTCGTGTCAAGCATGGGAACTCTTGGAGTCAGCAATGGATTGGCGAAAGTGAGGCTAAGACTCACACCCGAGTTGCAGTCTCAGCCACAGACCAAACGATCACCACTGGTGAAAACCGCAGTGGTGTATGCTTCCTTCCTGGGCACGTCTGCCAACTTGCGCTATCAGGTCAACATTTCCTCCTCCTGCAAGCTGTAGTCCTTGTCTTTGATGTCTTACTTCTTATGTTTGACCAGCAATGATTGTTTACCTGCAATTGCATCAATTACTGCACTTGAATGTATAAATGCTCTAGAAGCAGCTAACTCAGAAGCTGTGAACTAGTAGTCGCTTAAGTCAAGAGAGCTCTACTCCAGCTTGAGTTGGCAGCGTCACTGTAGCATTTTGGTATTTCTACATTTAGTCATCTGACACCCCAAGAAGATCAGGCTGGTCGCATGAGTCATTTCTCACGTATTTCCACCCTGTGCAGGCCATTGCTGGCATTGTGGAACACTGGGGGGCTGATTATCTCTTGGCGTCCCAGCCTCTACTGGGCAGCATCCTGTCCTTTGTGGCTCGTACTGCAAACTCATACTGGGGAACAGGGGTAAGTTTCTTATCATCCTTGGATATTGGCAACTTGGCTATCTGCGTGAAGCTTTAGTTAATCATTGGTACTCACCTGACTATTGGCCACTTGTCTGTTTGCTTTCATCTAATCTGTGGCACCTATTTCCCTTACTCACAGCATGCAAATGATACGACTCTTGTTGGTCTGCAGCAATGGGTGGATCTGGCTCGACTGTGTGGCCTCCAGTCCCACAAGGGGGAAGAGGAAATTACACATCACACAGTGGAGAGTCCAGCAGCCACTGTTGAAGTCGAGGTGCAGCTTGAGAAGCCTCCTATGTCAAGCCAGTCCAAAGGCGACCCACCTTCCACATTGGAAGTCTCAGTTGCTTCCCTGCCATTCCAAGGCGGCAAGCAGCATGTGGGCATTGGTATAGATACAAGGCAATGTGAGGAGTCTGTGGAACTTCATCGCTAAATGCTCATGGCATGCTGCCGGGCAGGCTCAAAGCATAGCTCCCTAGGTCCATTGATCAATGGAAGTAGTTTTGGTAGACTGCAAAGTGTCTGCTTTGCTTATTCAACATTCTTGAGCTCATTGCTTCAGCTTGTTGACAACAGCAACTTTTGCATAGGTGGTGTCAAATGGCCGACAAGCTCCAAGTTGTCCTCTCATTAGCACCTTGTCCATCTGGCATCCATTGTAATGCCTCTCCTATCATATTGACATGGAGTAAGCACAGATTTTTCAATAGCAGCCCCACATATGTTTCTGAGGCATGTGAAGGCAGGAAGGAGTAGGTAGTGTGGGCTGTTAGTAAGGGATGTCATCCATGGCTAGTGAGCAGTTGTGACCAATGTATGCTCTTCTCAGTGTCCTCCCTCCCTTGTGCTGCATCTTCAGCGAGCCCGGGCCTTGCAGTAGTGAATATAGGGTAATGTAGCTCTCTTCTTCTTTTGCACCTGACTTAGGGGAGCAAAGTCTCACAGGACCTGTATAGAGCAACAGGACTGTCAAAAGTTATGGTCACACCCATTTTTGTCACCAAAGTGTCCCTTCCTACAGGTGCTCGAATGGCAGTCTCTTATTGGCGTTGAAGAAGTCCACAGTTGAGGAAATGAAGAAATCGGATTGAAAATCAGCAATATAAGGCTTCCAGGTTGTGAAGAATACAGCTTTGTATAATGTAAAAAAATGTGGGCAGGTGGCACAGTGCATGCATTTGTTCTCCTGAATGAGCGGAACATCAGCTTTAAGCAACATTTGGTAGTAGTTTTCAAAGGAGTAGAGAGGCTTTGCCAGATGATCGTAACAAATGTGAAAAGGAGGAAAGAGTTGCAGTCGCGCAGTTGATTGAGATTCGAGTGGGAGCAATTGTGCCAGATATGAAGATCTTCAAATAGGCACCAAGTCCCATAGTAAAGTGGTTGCATGAGATATTCGGTGCAGAACTACCTAGGAGCTCACCTGTGGCATCCTGCCATGAATTGAGATTAGAGTAGAAGGGCTTGTCTTGTGTCAGAGGGCCAGAGCTGCCTGAGGGCAAAGACAAGCACATCGACAAGCATACATTTATGGCGACTTGCTGTAACACCACGGGTCACCATACGGACATTGCTAATTGATGCCCAAAACCAGATGGCGTTGCTCGTCACGGCCATTGCCTACTTCAGGGCGATTGGCTTGGGCTTTAATAGGCTGCTTGCCTGCATATGGAGCCGGCTTGCGCCTCAATAGGCTGCTTGCTTGCAGTGAAGTGTGCGACTAGCATCATGGAGGGCAACGTTGGCCAGGTTCGAGAGCAAGCATCAACGGACATTTACACATAGTGTACGATGTTGCTCTGTGTCCTAGTAGACCCCAGCTGATTAATAATCAGGAGACAGCCGTTAGCAGACAATGTGATGGACAACGACAAAACCAGGCGAAGGTTGCTTTCTTGGAGCTTATCGTGTCCCGCCCTAGACCTCTTGCCCGTTACAGGAAGCACTGGGCTAGCTTTCACTGCACTATTTTGACTATGCAGCACTGCACTGACTGCCCCCGCTGCAATCACCTCCTATCAGCAGCACTCGACATCTTTGGCAGTATAAGTCCTCGTTTCCACAATCTATCCAAGAAACTTGCTGACCTAGGATATGCATATAGGACATATTGGACATTCCGATATCCGATTGGATCAGATATTCGGCGATCGGATATGATATATACATTGGACATCCATACGCTAACTCGAGGGCACCAGGGTCCCCCTTCAGCTGTAATTTTCATTTTATTACCTTAGCCATTGTTAGTGTTTTCATTGTTCTTCTCAGTGTACTACTTGCTTTGGCCTCCCTTCCAAATTATGCACACCACGCGCCTTCTCTACAAAAGCTATTGCAGAGAGTGGGGCTACATTAAGCAAAGCCCATGCGAAGAGGGCTAAGGTAACAGTGCACTAGCCGGCTGAAATGGGATTCAGTACCCACTGGTGAGCACATACAGATCCGACAGACTAACTCGCGGAGCCGAAGTACCGCTAAGAAAGCCAGTGGCCTCAGCTTAGAGCGCGCCCACCACGCTGACGAACATCCAAGGCTTAGGAGCGTCCGAAGACAAAGCACATCCAAAGGGGAGGGATGCAGTGTGTATTGAGTGATGGAGGGCCTGAGTTGCCAAGTACCAAGGCAAGCACATGAACAGATGTACCTCATCTGCTGCTAAGCTGACCCGCTCAGTAGCCACGAGTCAGCACATGGAGGTCGCTAACTGATGCCCAATACCGGACGGCAATTGACAAGCTTCTTGTGCCCAGCCGTGGCCGGCGGCCTGCAGCACCGGAGGCACAACCCCTCGCCACAGCCTGTGGGCTCGCTGCCGCCGCCGCACGGGCCGCGCCCGCCATGGCGGACGCCACGCCGGAGGACCCCGCCCCGGCTGCTCCCGGCGCTCCACCGGCAGCCGCTGAGACGGCGGCTGACAGCCTCGACGGCAGCTTCCGCGGGTGCGGTGCCCGGCGGCAGCTCTGGCGGCGGCGGCGGCGGCGGCGGCAGCAGCTAGCAGGCGAGCGCCCCGTGCACCGACGGGGAACGCCGGGCTCTCGGCGCCGTGGCGTCGCAGTGGCGCACTTGCCCGTCGCCAACGCCGGCGCCCGCGTTGCCGCCGCCTGCAGGCTGTCGCTGGAGGAGCGGTTTGCGCAGGTGCGCAGCGTGGGCGAGGAGTGCATCCAGGAGGAGGAGCTGCGGCAGCTGCTGCTCCGCAAGCCCGACCCGGTCTGCTACGACGGCTTCGAGCCGTCCGGGCGCATGCACATTGCCCAGGTGAAGCCTGCACTTGGCCCCACTGCCTTTGCCCATGGCTTGCTTCCAGCGCTTCTCGTGCTGCCGATTTTCGGGCTGAGGCTGAGGAGGAGCTCGTGAAGCCAGCATGTGGAGCATGGCTACTGGTCTCAGCGCGCTCGTGCTCATGCTTCTACCTTCCTGAGGGCTCGTCCTCAAGCCACGGTCCCAAGTGGCCAGAACCCAGAACCCAGAACCCAGAGCCCCAAACCCCAAACCCAGAACGACCAGTGGCTCCTCCAAACTGGGCGCTTGACTCGAACAGTCGTGACCCTTGCCTGGCAGTCTGCTCCTCGCAGGGCGTCATGAAGGCGCTGAACGTCAACAAGCTGACGGGGGCCGGCTGCATCTTCAAGTTCTGGGTGGCCGATTGGTTCGCCAAGCTCAACAACAAAATGGGAGGCGACCTCAAGAAGATCCAGACCGTTGGGCGCTACATGATCGAGGTCTGGAAAGCGGCCGGCATGGACTTGGAGCGTGTCCAATTCCTGTGGTCGTCTGAGGAGATCACGTCCAAGGCGGGCGAATACTGGCCGCTGGTCATGGATATTGCTGCACGCAACAAGCTACCGCGCATCATCAGGTCAGACGACCGAGCGCGAGCTTCGTTTGCGAGCTTCGCGACACGAGTGTGTGGGAGCCGCTCAGTTGTCGCTACGGCAGGCAGTAAAGACAGCCTGGTTGGGCTGGGCGGCAGATGCTCGCAAATCATGGGGAGGAGTGAGCAGGACGACCTGTCGGCGGCCCAGATCTTCTATCCGTGCATGCAGTGCGCGGACATCTTCTTCCTCAAGGTGACCCTGCGATCCTGGCTTGACTTTTGGTGCATGCATGCCTGTCAACCTCAGGCCTTGCTTGTAATGGTCCACAAGGAGGCCCAGATGTCTCCACTCCGTCTGAACACGTCAAGATCACACCATGCTCTTGCTGCTGCAAGTTAGCTACTTCCATTGGCCGCTGAGCTGCCTACGCGGTGCAGTGCAGGCGGACATTTGCCAGCTGGGAATGGACCAGCGCAAAGTCAATGTCCTAGCACGGGAGTACTGCGATGACATCAAACGGAAAAACAAGCCCATCATCCTCTCCCACCGTATCCGCAATGATTGATGCTGCACCACGGCTTCGTCGTACACTTGTTGCGATCCCCAATTGATCATGCCTCTGAGAACGTAGGGTGCAAAGATGAGGATGTTGCTGCAGCTGCAGTGGTGTGAGAGCTCTTGACAAATCGGTAGATATGCTACCCGGTCTTTTGCAAGGACAGGAAAAGATGTCCAAGAGTGACCCAAACTCTGCTATCTTCATGGAGGATGAAGAGGTTTTGAGTCCTGCAACTGCCCTTGCTTATACGCTCCACAGACTTGCCGGATCTGCTCCAGCGGCCCTGCCTTGGCTGTAGGCAATAGACCCTGCCTGATGGTCAATGACTAGCACATATGAGCATGCGGCATCTTCCCAGTGCTCTGCTGCATCTGATATCTCCACATTTTAAGTCATGTGCATTGCTGTTGGATATGCAGGCTGAAGTCAATGTGAAGATTAAGAAAGCCTTCTGCCCAGAGAAGGTGCTGGAAGGCAACCCTTGCATTGCTTATGTGCAGTACATTATTCTGCCCACTTTTGGGAAGCTTCTCATTGAGCGAAGCGAGCTGCACGGTGGTAACAAGTGAGTTTGCTGTTCTTAGCAACTCTGCTCAGAAGGCAGTGCAAGTGTTACTTAGAAGTGAATATGCCTTACTTCAAGTCCTGTCTCATGCTAAGTAGTAATAATGTATAAGACCTTGCTGCACTCTTGGCAGGGAGTACACAACCTTCGAGGAGGTCAGTTCTGATTACCTGAGTGCCGAGCTCCACCCACAGGACCTTAAGATTGCCCTTGCCAAGGGTCTTAACGCGATACTCCAGGTAAGAGTACTAGCCCATACGTGTATACAAGACGTGAGCAGTCCAATGTCTTACTCATTGCATTGGTACAAATTGATGCCTTCAAGGCTCGCAGAAGTAGCATCTCAGCACAAACTTTGGTCTTTTGCACTAAATCTGGTGTCTTTCCTCTGTTTATGTCGTTAACTTCTGCCTCACCCTCCTTTCCTCGGCAATATTGACAGCCAGTGCGCAATCACTTCAAGAATGACCCTGAGGCAAAGAAATTGCTCATGCAAGTGAAGGTGAGCGAGTCAATACTTCCCAATTGCACCCTCCACGATAATGGTTGCAACAACGACATTATGCACCAGTTTGTCACTTCCACGAGGCACCTGTTATTGGTCACTCGTAACTATGATGCACAGAAAGGCATTGTTATTGGCATGCAAAAGTTCACTGTGTTGCCTGTGAATGACCCAGGCCTACAAGGTGACAAGATGACTGGGGGGCGTGAGCCTGGAGACTCGGTAATGCATAAGTCCACCTCTGCCTTGCTTTGGAGGACCAAAGTAATCAACTTTGACAGCTAGAGGTTCTTGACATGCTCATGCTTACCAAATGCCTACAGTGCAATATACAACTTTCACAACAAGCTTTTTCAGGTCAGACGAGATGTTCCACATTGTCAAATGCCAAAAGCAAGGGGTAGGTGATCGACCGCTAGCTGCACCAATAAGATCACTACAGGAAGTTCTGGAGCAGAAGATTATGACTGTCAGGTGAACCGTCAATGGAATAGAATCCCCCGTGACACAATAAAATGTAAAATGGCAAGATTTGAGAAGGGGTAAAAAATGGGCCTACATGCTACCCTATACAACCCTGGAACCCTGCTGGTTAAGCTACAGGAGGGCGGAGGACATGGTCCTGCGACGTATCCAAATCTGCAGGCGGAAGGTACTGCCACATATGCATGGCCGGGTAGCCTGCATACGGAGCCCCCTTGCCCTGTGCAGCATACGCAGCGGCAGCCGCCTGCGTGGCAGCAGGGTGGGGGATGAAGCCCGGCGATACTGCCATGCTCTTGACCTGCTGCTCCAAGCGATCCTTCTCTGACTTGAGCCTCGCCTTTTCGTCCCTCAAGTCAATCTTCTCCGCCTGCAAATATTAAGAGATCACATACAGCAGCAGCAAGCAAGCAATCTGGTCAGAGATTAACACTAATCGCCAGAAACCTACCATCGGGCTGGCCTTCTTGCAAAGGATCCGGGGAAGGTTCAAAGCAATGCCCCACACGTACCCTTAAGTGGAGGAAGGCCTTCGTCGGCTGACATGCAAGGCTGATTTACCATGAGACTGCTTGTAACAGCAGCAAGACTTGTGTACCTTCAGTTCCTTAATCTGGTCCTGCAGCTGCGCATTCCCTGCACGCAGCTCCTTGGCCTCTGTTCTCAATTGACCCACCACCTTGACGGCATCGCTCAGAATGCTGGCCTTGTCGGTCTTGGGAGGCCGCCCAGGGTCCAGCTCGAGGACCTGACTCAGCTCGACGAACCTGCATGCCCACCAGAAGTTACCCACAATTCAGCCTTGTGCCACCAGCAAAAGAGCTCCAGCGCTCTATATGTATGACAATGACCACACCCGTGATGCAGGAGCACTTTCCCGAACGGAGTAAGTGGCCTAGCAGCTGCAGCTGAGGCTCGTCCATGGCGACCACGTATCCCTCCCTCCCTTGGTACCGAAACTCAGCTTGCTTGGCTGTCGCCAGTCACAGATGCTGTGCCAGGCCGCTACTATTACTGCAAGGCAGCGTCAAATCAAGGCTACCCCAGGGGGTGCCGGCAGAGTCTTGACCTGTCATTCAGCCGGTCGCGCCTCATCTTCTCCCGATTGGCCTTGCTGCCAGAGCCGCCCTCGCGGCAGCACTCGTCCCGTGACCTGCCGCGGACACGGCCAGAGCAGCCCCGCCACGCCGCGTGCAAGCCTCAGGGAGCCTCCATGGCTTCAGAAAGTGTTTCGCTGGCCACGCAGCACAGACTGCTGCAAGCCACCACCTGCCGCTCTCGCTTGTCTTTGCCCATACGAATGCCAACGAGGGCCACGGGGGCCAGGTCCCAACCCTGCTGATAATTGGCACCCCGTGGCCAAGCTCATCGCCACACGAGGGCGTGGGAGCACTGCCGCGACGTGGGCCCGAGGGCGAGGAAAGGGGCCCGCACCGCTTCTTGGAGACGGACGACTCCTTCTCAACCTCCTCGTCATGGCTGCCATCCTCCGCCTTCACCGCGTCACCGCCGCTGCGCCACCACCCGGGCACCAGCGCGCAGGAGCTTGAGCTCCGAGGGCCGAGCCGGCAGCAGGGCCAGGAGGCGCAGCAGGGCCAGGAGGCGCAGGGGCGGGGCTGCGGCGCCCACCCGCTGGCGGCGCCGTCGAGGCCGTTCCAGATGCCGACCAGGTTGTCGATGTGCTGCTCGTCCTCCAGGTAGCAGTTCCACGGTGCCTCGCTCACCGGCGAGTTCATGGCCGCCGCCGCCGCCGCCGCCGCCTCCTTGGGAGCGCCACGGCCAAGGGCCAGCCCGCTCAGTCGCCTCCGCCCCGCGCTCCTCTGCCGCCGCCGCCGCCGCCGCCG
>WELB01000052.1:542127-572077 GCA_009602725.1 Spirogloea muscicola
TTGTAACGAATTTACATGGCTGGAATGTCAATGCAGCTGTAATGTATTGACAGATGCCTGGAGATTAGATACCTCATCCGGCTGATAAATAAATTGACTGTCAGTGCCGCAGGAAAGGCTTGACAGATGCCTGGAGACGGACAATTTCACCAGGCTGGGCAGCGTGGCTTTGATATAGAGCTGAGAGCGGCGCAACCCGGAGTCGTGACACGCGAGACAGCATGGTGCTGGCGCTGGAACGGCGACGGGAGGTGGCAGCGCTGTAGACTGCCTTGACGGCATTGTTAGCCGTTAGTATTGACGGGGATGATAGACGGCTGACGATAGCCTGGGGGTAGTGACCGTCAGCTGCGAGTGACGGGTAGATTGTCGGTGGTAGCCGTTGATAGCCGTCGACAGGTCGTGGACGGGTCATCAACGAGAGACTGGGTGCCGAACATCCCACCCGGGCCCGTATGGCCGGGCTCGCAGTCCGTCGGGCTATAAAGGGGGCACCCGAGATGGGAGAGGGGGTGAGTTCTTCACCCAACCTCGGACCCCTGGACCCTTGCCCTGCAGTAACCGTTTGTCAATTTTACCGTTGCGGCGCCATCCCAATGCCTCCCGCTTCTCCTTGCGCTGCCGGCAGCCCGGGCTTGGCGATCTACAGCATTCGTTACAGAAAGTGCCGATAGGGGCCTTGTCGACCTGTCCTGCTGGAGCTGCTAGAGGAGGAGTTGGGCAGCAGCAATGACAGGAGGGATGGGGGGGGTGGGGAAGGATGGCCGGAAGTGCCGATGAGGGCCTTGTCGACCTGGCCTGGCAGCAGTGGCAGGAGGAGGGATGGCGGGGGGGAAAAGGAGGGCCGGCTGCTAGAGAAAAGCGCGGCCGAAGGAGTGAGGCAGCAGCAGTGGCAGGAGGAACAGGGTGATTGTTCTCGGGCAGCTTGTCTGTCTGGGCTTCGCCTGGCTTCCCCCCCCCTCTTCTTGTACTCTGTTCATTCTTTTTTGGGCTGGCTGTTCCAGCCCATATTCTCAATGGGCGAGCCCTTCTTCTTGTCTGTCGGATTTGAGGCTCCTCACTCGTACTTATTGAGTGGTATTCATCCTGCCCCGCTTCTGAGCTAGCGCTTATGGCCCCCTCGTTATCTGGCCCTTCGAACCTTGTCGTTTTTCTCTGCTGCAATTCTTTTTGGGCTGGCTTTTCGCAGCCCTTGCCGCTTTTGGGAGTGCCACTGCTTCTGCTGCATCTAGGTCTAGGCGGATAGCCTCTTTCCCAGCGACCTGCTGACCAAGCTTGTGCGGCGCGCTGTGTCCTGCAGGCGAGGTGAGCCGGCTGACTTCAACGCCTCTAGCTCATGGGCCCAGGTCTATCGCATGCGGTTATCAGTCTCCCTCCAGCGGTCCATGGCACACGCCTTGCATCTGCGTGCTGGCCGTGCTCTCGCTGCAGCCTCTGGCTTTCGCCAAGGGGATTGGTTTCCGGCAGTCTGTCGGATTTGAGGCTCCTCACTCGTCGCTACTGAGTGGTCCATCCTCCACCCGTTCTGACATAGGGCTTTAGGCCCCTCCGTCATCTGGCCCCTCCGAACCTTTGTCAATTCTTTTCGGGCTGGCTTTTCACAGCCCTTGGGTACTAAGCTTCCCTCTGCGACATCTCGTGTCTAGCTGTGTAATATACTATATCTTTCCTTATTCCTATTCGGCACCTTCTTTGGCTCTTTGACTTTTTGTCCATTCTTTCTGGGCTGTCCTTTGCCAGCCCTCTTCTCTATGGGCGAGCCATTTCCTCTCGGCCTGGCTTATCACAGCCTTTGCCCCCATTGGGAGAGCCACTTTCCCCGTTTTGGTACAGCCGCTCTTTTAATATCAGCAGCCACATTCAATTCTAGCCACTGCCTTAACTTGGACGAGCTGTTTCCTCCAGTTGTGCTTTCCTTATTAGGCTGACATCTCACAGCCATCGCCCTGCTTCAAGCGCCGTTCTCCCTCAGCCTCTCTTAGCCAAGGGATCTCTCATTGCAGCCCCATACCTTGCGCTTCCAATTCTTCCCATCGAACAGGTTGATTGGCTCGGCTTGGGGTCCCTTGCATTTCATGCTCACCGCTGGAGTTATTTTGGAGCTTGTTCGACCATATTACCACCACCTTGTCTCCAGCTCCGTTTTTCATTCCTACATGGCTTTAATCTTACAGCCTCGCCTTACTTTGAAAGATCTTATTCTTTGGCTGCACCTTATTCATTCTTTGCGGGCTGGCTTTCACATTCTTCGGCCCCTTAGGAAGAAAATTTCGTGTATTTGAAACAAACATAGGCCAATGGGCAAGTACAAAGGCAAGCAAGCACATCTAAATATCTACATAACCTACAGCAGGTTGACCGGCTCAAAATCCACGGGTCAAAACATAAAGGTCGCTAACCGATGCATGAATACTAGATGTCAGGTACGAAGCCCTTCTGTCACCAACTAGAGCTCGCCCAGCTTTCTGATGCAAGGCATTAGCCTGAGCTCGCTGCAAACAGGCCTAAACTCGACGTCGCAAGAACGACAAATATGCAGCTGGCAAGCCCATTTCAGCCGGAAACACATCTGCACGTCGTGTGTAGCCTAGATTGGCAATGTTTTGGAGGAGGGTGTGAAAGGAGGAGGGTGTTTTGGAGGAGGGTGTGGAAGAGCTGCTTCTCTACTACCACGCCCCTCCACGTAAATGCCTCGAGCTGCGGGCTCTCGTTTTGGCTGCCCGCTTCCCAGGACAACGGCGTAAAGCGGTGCAGACCTTCCCGGAGGAGACCTTCCTGCGGGTGCATCTTTCCGACCCCCATTTACTTTTCATTTACTGACTAGAGGTTACTTAGAACCTTTTTGCTGACGTCTTAGCGTTTTGTATCTTGCTTCTTGTGCCATCCGGCCCTTCAGACCTTGTCCATTCTTCTAGGCTGGCCTCTCACCGAACCTTTCGAATCTTTGTCAATTCTTTTCGGGCTGCCGTTTCACAGCCCTTGCCCCCATTGGGAGTGCCACTTCTCACAGCCTTTGCTCTCAACTCAGACGCGCTTTCTTTTTCCAGCTGCAAGTTACTCCGACTTGCTGCTACTAACTCGGGGTTACGAAGCTCCCCTCCGCTGTAGTCTCGTGCATAGCTGTGTGGCGCCTTTCGGCTCTTTGGACCTTGTCTCAATCTTTTTGGGGCTGGCCTTTCACAGCCACTGCCTTGATGGGAAGAGCTGTTACTCCTGGATGCTCCAATGACCTCCACAGGTAGCCGCACGCGGCGCCCTCACCCGAAGAAAGGGCTCGCCCATTGAGGAGAGGGGCTGGACAAGCCAGCCCTAAAAAGAATTAACAAAGTACGAGTAGAGGGCCAGGGGAAGCGCTAAGGAAAGAAGAAAGGGCTCGCCCGAGGGGAGTGGAGTCGCTTCCTCGAGCGCGACGCAACCGCCCATGGTCGAAGTGCGGAGCTCCCCACTTAAGTTCGTTCGTTGAGTCGTGTTGGGGCTTCCGCCTAAGATCCTGTCCATGCTTTTGGGCCGGCCCTTCGCAGAAAGAAAGGGGCTCTTCTAGAGGGGCCTTGAGCTATGAAAGTGAGCACATCCGAAGGTGGCGAAGGTGGAAGCCAGCCTGAAGAGGATTGACAAGGTCTGAAGGGGTCGAAAAGCGCTGATAAAATCAAGCAACTGGCTACAGCGAACAGGCGCTTAAAAGCCTTCCCTATTTGCGCAAAAACTTCTCTCACTAGCGGCACACCTGGGGTGTTGGGCGCAAGTGGCCTCCACAGTTTCAAACGCCCTTCATCAGGAGGGGTCAGTACTGGCAGCAGCAATAGCTGGAGTGGCAAATGGGACCCTGCCCTTTCAAACCTCCCTCTCTGACGTTCGCATCGACCTTCTCCGCTCCTTCACATCATGGCGGCAGATCAGGTCGACTTTGCGGCGTGGGCAAGATGCTCTGATCTGAAGGCTCAAGCTCGTTATTCACGCGCAGCCAATGAGCAAGCCATGAGCCACCTCCAAGCTCTGCTGGGGGGCTCTCTCGTCTTCATTCCATCAGCTCTCCGGGGGCGTCGGAGTGGCTCTGTTGAATATTGTAATATGTTGAATCGGCGGGTCGGGGTGGGTGACCATCCCGCCCGTCTATTGGGCCCTGAGAGTCTCCCCTGGATAAGGGAGGCCTCGGGCACCCGTCGTGCTCACTCGCCACATCTGAGGCCACGCGGTGCGCCCGTGCGCCCTAGCCAGGCTGCCACCCACCTTGGGTGAGGGCGGAGCCTGTGCTGTCTGACTGTCTGTCTGAGATCCAGGTCTGTCTACCACCATGAGTACATCTGCGTCTGAGTCACTGCGACGAGGTCGCTCTGCTGGGCCGCCGTCTCAACGAGGGCCACCGCCTCAACGAGGCCGACCTGCTGGACCTGGAGGACGCTCAGTGGAGGAGCAAGACTGGAGAGACACAGATGCTGAGCGAGCCGTGTACAACACAGGTCAGGTGCAAGAGCGCGCAGCACAGGACGGTTTTCAGGCTCAACGCTCTGCCGATCTAAGAATCCCTCCGGCTCTCCGACGACCTCTTCCGGACGGCTGTCCATCACCATCTCGGCCTCCCTCCACTTTGTTTGGCTGGCATTCGACAGTGTGAATTGTGGCCATCGTTCGGAGGATGAGATCTCATTGGCAGCTCATATGCTTCGATATGTTGCGGGAAGTAAACGTAATGCCTCCCAGAATCTTCTCAGAGACGCTATGTATGGCTTGGTGCGCGAGGCAGGTTATCATGCGGCCATGGAGGTGCCGGGCATCATGCCGGTACTCCAGAAGCGTGGCAGGCCTTACGTAAGGCGTCTGGATGTGGTGGCCAACCCCCGGAGTGGTGGGCCTCGTCTTCTCCTCGACGTCGTTCTCATCGGCGCATTCCAACCAGGGGAACACACACCGACTGTGCCAGGTTGGGCGACACATCATGCGGAGAGGAAGAAGGAGAGGCACTATAATGACCACCCCCGGGGCGACCACTTCTCCCTGTGCGCCACGGACATATACGGCGGCTACGGAACGAAGTGGTCATCCCTCCTCCATCGCCTGGCACTGCATGTTGATGCCCGCCGACGTAGTCGGGCGGGTAGCTTAGGCCATTCTAGCGTCCCGCAAGCCATCCTTGCATGCCATAGAATGCGGCTATCATTGAGTCTGCAGCGCTCCCAGGCACTCGCGATTCACCAGCGTGCTGGTCGTGCATTAGCCCAGGCTAGTGGCTTCCGTGGTGGTGGGTTGGCTCCTCAGTATAGCTTGTCAGATATGCATGTGCTCACTCGGGGATATTAGTGTGCCCCCTAGCCAGCTCATTACCCAGTTAACAGGACATTTGTAAGGCTAGAATTGGCCTCGCTTTCAATTTCATGCGAACCGCGCGCCTTCTTT
The DNA here is from genome assembly GCA_009602725.1 of Spirogloea muscicola. Taxonomy (NCBI): domain Eukaryota; kingdom Viridiplantae; phylum Streptophyta; class Zygnematophyceae; order Spirogloeales; family Spirogloeaceae; genus Spirogloea; species Spirogloea muscicola. The sequence goes on from WELB01000052.1 coordinate 547,519, forward strand.
CTGTGGTCTGCGTTTTTGGGCCTTCCACCAACACCCACTTCATTCTTTGGGGCTGGCCTTTCATAGGCACTGTCAGCTCAGCTTGCCCCGGCCTTAAGAGCACTGCTTAGCAGCTAGGAGGAGGCCGTGGGCCTATATCAGGGGTCCCCGCTTGTACACAAGTTCATCACAGCGGCACGACGGCGACAAGAGCTGGTCTTCTGTGAAGCAATCTCAAGGCTCCTAAACTGTCCAGCCGTTTTTTGGGATATTGCCCGACCGATGTGGTCAGCCCATCTGGCCAGGGTGGACACAAGCTGTAAGCCAATCACATAGCACGCGATCGAGAGCACGCCTACTCCTCCAGTGTTGCTTGATCCTCCAACTCAACAGGCACGGCAGGGAGGCCCTGGGCACCACATGAAGAGCCAAAGCTGAGCAGCTCCGCATCCGGCAGAGTAGCTTGGCGGATGCCCTGCTCAGTCTGATGCTAATCCGTACGTGTTGCTCTGGATCAGAGGGTACTGTTGGTACATTGGTACATGTGCTTGACCTGCCAACTTCATCATTAGATCGTACAAGAAGCCCTCAGAAGCCTGACAATCAGTCGCATACTATGAAGGGCTGCAATGGCAACCACTGCTTTTCCAAATCTACAGTGACACACTGCTTTTAAGCAAAGTAGCAGACAAGCCACATGGGCTTAGGGCATGCTACAGCGCTGGAAAAGGGCATAGGAGCAACAAACAGAAATGAAGGACAATAACAGTGGCAGAATGGCTGCCCATGTTTGGCTAAAGGTAAAGGCCAATGGTTATAGGCCAAGACTACCACAATGAACACCTAAGGGTTGAATGTTGGGGCTTGACGACCACCCCATGTGGCCTCCAAAAATGCACGAGGCACAAATGAATCGTATGGATCCTCCTCCCGTTTCTCCAACAAATAAGACAGGCAGTCCTCAAGATCCGCTTTGACTTGCTGATAAAGCTTTTCAGTCCCCTCCTTGTCTTTCAGTAAATGCTGAAGGCCTGCAGATAAAGAAAGGGAAGTGCTCAATAGCTACCTTGGTATCACAATCAAAACAGTCACGACAAGCCAGTCAAGCACGCCACGCTCCAGTCATTTCTCACTGCAAAAGCAAGACCTGTGCAAAATAATTGCATGGAGGACCAAGCTCCTTCAGTAGACAACCTGCTGTCTCAATTGGAGCCCCAAATAGAAAGTACAGGCGTCGGGGCAATTTGGGTGCCACAATAGGCGCAACAAATGTCTCATCTACCTCACGAGTTGCTCGACCCGGCCTGAAATGTGCACCTCTTGTCAGTAGAAGCTGGTATACCCAAGACTAATGATCGGAGTACATGTGTAAACGGAGACAATCCTTGATACTTACTGGTACACGGACTCCAATAGCTCTAAGCTCCATGATGCAGCCTTGCAGATGGCTATGAGGGACTTGTACTAGCACTACGATGAATGGACCTTGTTCTTGTGTAGAAGCGACTTGTAATAGCACTATGCTTCCGAAATAAAGATCTTCAACAAGCAAGCAAAGCGCCAGTATGCAGCCAAATATGGCACTGAACCTTGCAGAGGGTACTCGTTGAGCTGTTCTTCGAGCCCGATCCCCAAGGAAAGGAAGCTGCAGCACCTCCTCCGTATCAAACACAATCTGCAAACATTCTGATGCTGTGATCAATCACAATCTCAATCACATTGCTGACACTCTATCCAAGGCAGCAGCTAGTCCACAAAAGAGAGAGTCACCATCAAGTGCAACATCAACGTGAGAAGACCAACATTGCCTTGTTCAGAGTCATATTTCCATAAGCACCTGCAGACCGTCGTCAGCACCTATAGCAGCAACAGGGATGATTGTTGCTCCATGCTTGATAGCCATCCTCACAAATTCTGGTCGCTCTGGCCAGAAGAGTTTGTACTCCTCGCCCTGACAAATGCAAGTCACAGGGCCACAGCAACAAGAACATGGATGTAAATGGATGAGCTGGAAGGGCAGGGATCAAAGTATGTAAGCGACAAAGCTGCGACTGAAGTAGAAGGGTTGTCTTGCATTGGTCTTTATAGATAGCCCGCTTTCAGCAAAGGATAATAGGATGGCAAGTCTGGCATCTGGGGTGAGACCTTGCGTTTGTAGGCCTCGCGGACTCCACCAGGGTAGAGCAGTGCTGCCTGCTTGCTTTGCAGGAGCTTGTATAAGCTGTTTCCAGATACCGGAACTGCACCAAAGGTCCGGAAGAAGTCCCCCAAGCCCCCTTGGTCAGATGACGTCTCCTCAGAGCCCCCTTTCTCTTCGTCTTTGCCTATGAATCCTAGAGCTGCAGGGTGTGCCAGGCCTCGGAGGAGTAAGTTCTTCTCTCGAAGAACACCTTCTACCAGGACACCAAGATCTGGTGCAAACAGCTGGTGATTGCCGACAAAAAGGAGCGGTGTATTCTGTTCGACTCTCAGGTGGCTAAGCCCTTGGACCACTTTGCCAGTCACTTCGCAGGTGGAGAGGAAAACTGGGCTCGTCAACTGCCTCAAGAACCTGGACTCACAAACTCCAGAAAGCACAATCAGTATGCGCTACATGGACTGAGTCGCCGAAGTGGCAACCATTGGGGACGGTAGGGGTCTCTGTCGCTCTTTCAGACAATCAATCTCGGAGATTGATTGAAGCATCACACTCCATATCCTGCTCAGCTTGCAACTATGGATGTCTTCTGTGAGGCCATTCCAAGTTCATGTGCTGACATACACACCTGACAATGCCACCTCCACGAAACACCTCGGCAGGAGAAGGAGGAACGAAGTCAAGCACTGGATCGCTCTTGCCACTGCCTCGCTTGTACATGCCGACCCCCTTGATCAGGGATCCCAGGTCTAAGCCCTCCTCCTGAAAAGAATGACTTTGCAGATAAGATATCTCCACTGTACCTTCCCATGCAAGCCATGGCTTGACGTTTGCAAAATGCATCACAGCACTGCTGTCTTGGGCCTTGCATGATCTGGTACTAAATCTTGTCCCACCAGAGATAGACCAAGAAAAGATCAATCTGTTTATCATGCATACACAGCAGCAAGAAGTAAAAGTCCTGAAGCTAGCTAGATCAAGGCACCAGCTTCATAGCTACAAACAGTAGCAGGTGGCTGTAAGACAAATAAGACGCGATGTCTGGCAATATCTTTTTGAGGAACGTACTCTAGAAGGAGGTCCCTTGAAAGTCGCCTGCACATGCTAATGTATTGCAACTAGGAGCAAGGACCAATATGACCCTAACGGAAGGGTTGAAGAATCGAATATAGACTGGTGGGAACAATTGCACATCGACTGGTGGCTTACTAGGAGAATGGAGTGGCCGGCATCCCTGTAGTTGCGCACTCTGCAATTCTTCAACTTCGTCTTCAGCCGCTTGGCCTCTTCTGCACTGAGGAGCAGGCCATCCTTGCCACTGCAACAGATGACCAGCACAAGCACACACACCAAGGTGCTTATAAGCTACTACAATCTTAGCATCGCCATAAGAGCGCACGCCCATACGCTTAATGCGAATTGTTAGCATCATCAAAGTAAATACGAGTAAGAATGGAAACACATATGCCTGCAGGATTGCTACACCTGTTTCTAAACCAATTAGTGCTGATACAAAAATTGGAGCAATAGCAGGCACAGACAAAATGCATCCCAACGATAACATGCCTGGTCATACATGTGAAGCAGATCGAATCTGACCGACCCATATTCTGATCAAACTGAGGAGGGGTGCTTTCTCACTTCCCACTCGTTCTGAAAGAGCACATGAAAGTCACGTACCTAGCAACAATGACAACGGGACTTTCTATCAAGGGCAGTAGAGATTCCGTGTACTCCTGGCCCTCCTTGAGAAGCTTCAACTTCCATGCCAGTGTCTCTTGTGGTAGTATGTCGGCCATAAGCTGCAACATTGCAGGTGCAGGACTTCAAACAGGGCACCCACACCTCCCAACACAACTGCCTTACGGAACAGCATAACAATGACTGTATTGTTCGAACAACTGATTAAAGGTCTGCAAGGATGAAGGGATGACTGTACGGGAAGTTGGGGTAGCATAGCCACTAAATTGTCCCGTATCTTCAAGGCTCGCTCCCAAGGTGCAGCACTAGCAAATCCTGTAAATAGCCCAGAATGACACAGTGTGGCAAGATGAGCAGAAAAATACTGCTTATGAAATAAGAGCGCGGACGGGTGCGCCCGACTAATTGTTCCCCCAGTCTTGACGTTCAGTTACCTATTGCGAAGTATCACCGTAACCTCAGTATCAACATGGACTGCTACTTCCAATCCAAATCCACTGCCTGTGAATTACCTTCTTCGCCGTCCAGCCCTGCTGCCGCCATCCGCACAGGGTCGCCTTCATGTACCAGATTGTGATCAGGGTTCACAGTTGCGTAAAAAGCAAGGCCAGCACGTGCTTAAAACCATATTGTAGGATCGAAATTCTCACAGCTATAGTGCTTACCTAAAGTTGTGCTTAAAGCAAAGGGAACCATCCGGTAAAGTAGAGGAGGAATGTTCTGCAGGAATGGGAAAAGGGGCTTGAGGGGGGTGCGATCGAAGGAGGTAGCTGCATAGCAAGCAGAAATAATGACCCCATCAGACAAAGCCTGGAGTCCTGCCTTAGTATCTCTCCTTTACTGCAACACTGACAACAGAGGGGCCTAGAATACGCATAGGGCATGACAAGCGGGAGGACACTTTATTCCCAAGCCATTAGCTATTAGCAGAGCATTTACCCGGATTGACAACCACCAACTGAAGGTCCATGGAGGAATTCCTAGCAGCAATAGCAAGCGCCAAGGTCCCACCAAAAGATTCTCCAATGATATACAACGGCCTTTGTGGGGCCTTTTTCCACTCCTCAACAAGCCTCTGCTCCACCGACTCCACTAGACCTGACCAAGACGAAAATCAGCAAAGGTGCAGTTATCAAAACGGGATGCATGACTGTACACTTCCCTCCTGCAGCCTAGGAACCATCTTCAAGGAGCGTCTCCTTGGCTTGATGCACAAGTTCAAGGCTTGGAGAGACATTCACCCGCAAATGTGGTGCGGTCAGATGTGGGTATATTCAGGCAGCTCATCTCAAACATCCTGCACAGTCATAATGCCAAGGATTTGCAACGACAGCAAAACAGCCTGACGATCTATCCACAACGAAAGTCATAAGCCAGCTACTGAAGAATATTGACAACGTTACATCGCATGACAGGAGCAGAAGTAGTGGCTTGTAAGAAGTGCGAGGGGTTGGCAAAGACCGCGAGAGAGATTCGTGGTGCAAGACCAGGCCCAATCCAGTACCATCGATGCCTGCACAAGATTCATGCATGCTCGAAGAGATTTTCAGGCTGTCATCTCCTATGGACGCTAGTGCTCATAGAACCTCACTTCCTAGCTTTGCTGATGTGCAGCAGGCAGGCAGTTAGATTTGCCGCTTAGCTGCATCGCGAGCGTTTGCAAGAGCTGAAAGCGGACGTACCCGGGAGGAAGAAGAGGAGTGGAAGGCCAGGCTTGGCCGGGCGCACGTCCAGTGGCGTGAACCATCGCGGTGGCCCTCCATCCGGCTTCACTATGTCACCCGTGCTGCTCAAGTAGTCCCGCACTGTGCGCACGCGGCTCGGCGGCAGCCCGCCCACCGGCCCGCCACCGCCGCCGCCGTCGCCTTCCCACGGAGCTGCGCCACTTTCCGTGCTCTCGCCGTGCCAAGCCTCTCCAGATTCAGCCTCGGGCTTGCCATTGCTGCGACTGATTGCAGCACCAAGATCTGACGCTGGCAGCTTGCGTTGCAGCACCGCCTCCTGCGCGTCGTCAGCCACGGCCGTCACGCCGCGTTCGGTCGTTGCAGAGGAAGCCTTGCAGTGCAAGACGCAGCCGGGCCGGGGGCCAGCACGGCCGACTCTGGGGATGGCGCGGAGGCCGAGGCCGGCGGCGGCTGGCCGGCGGAGAAGCGCGGCTCTCAGAGGCAGCGGCGCAGGCGGAGCGGCGCGGGCGGCAGCGGCCGCCGCCGCGGCGGAGGCGGCCACTGCGGAAGCCATGGCGGGGCCTCGCGGTCGAAGGCTGGCACGTCGATAAGTGGTATGTGTAACGAAAGCAGGTGGCCACAAATGGCTAGCACGAAGGCGTGCACGTCTACGCAGACTGAGTCGGGCACGGTAAAAACCCGGAGCCCAAGCCCTGGGAGCAGGCTGCGTGTGCGGCCACCGGGGCCGCGACCGCACGGTGCCTGCCATGGGCAACGTCGGCAACGGCAGCTCGCACGCCTCCTTGGGCCCCGACGCACTCCTCGCGTCCTTGCTAACGCTGTGCGTGCCAGCCACTGCCCTCTCCTAGAAAGCGTCTTGCTCCTGTGGGCTCGCCTTTCACAGCCATCGCCTCCTTTTGGCAGGGCTTCTTCTCTTCATATTGGAAGAGCTATTTCTCCAGCATTCTGATACAGCCGTCCCCCATTTCCTTCCCACCGTACTATGTCGCCTTGTTTAATTTGCACTAGACTCTGCCTGAACACTATATTCGCTTGAATTGGCCTCCCTTTCATTTCATGCGCTCCGCGCGCCTTCTCTATCCCACCACGCCCAGTTGCGTCTTTCTCCAGTTGGTCCCAGCTGACTTCTGGCTCCGCCTGGTCGCAGGGGTCGGGGTTTAAGCTCCGGATGCCACTCCCATCGGCCGCTCTGAACGCTGCTTCAGGCACGCGACGGCGATGGCGGCGGCCGCCGCAGGGCAGCGGCCCAAGCGGGCGCGCGGGCGTGCCACGGGCGTGCCGGAGCCGCCCGAGGAGCAGTTGGCTCGAGACGCCGCCGAGGCGCAGCGCCTGGAGACGGAGCTCTTCGGCAGCGGCGGCCTCTTTGCCTTCGCGCCGGCCCCGGAGGCCGGGCTCGACAGGGACGGCAACGGCGCCGGCGACGCCACGGAAGACGGCGACCGCGCCCAGCCCGGTGCCAGGCGACCGGCATGGGAGGACCCGGCAGACGCGGGCTTGGCCGTCGGCGTCGCCCACACCGCCCGCTTGCGCAAGCTGCGCCGCACGGAGGTTGAGGCCAGCTTCAGCGGCGCCGAGTACGCGCAGCGCCTGCGCGGGCAGCACGAGCGCCTGAACGCGGGAGCGGCTGCCTGGGCGGCCCTGCCGCCGCACCCTCGCCCGGGGCGGCTGCCGTCGTCGCTGCGCGCTGGAGATGAGGGCAGTGACGGTGACGATGGCGCCAGCGACGGCGACGAAGGGGTGGAAGAGAGGGCCTTGCTGGCGCCGCGAGGACGGGGTCGACTGCCGCAAGGCCTGCTGGAGACCACGCGCCTGGCCAACGCCAACCGCCAAGACCCCTCCAAGGCCGTCGTCCAGGTTGGCTTTGGTGCTTGGGCTTGTCCAAGGCCAGTGCCTTTTCAACGGTCGGCTTACATCTGTTTCGGTCGGTCTCCTGACCCTGGCGCTGTATCTTTCAGACGGTCAAGTTCCACCACAACGCACAGCTGCTCATGACCGCCGGCCTCGACAAGACACTCCGGTTCTTCCAGGTCCCCTTCGTTTGAACTCCTCAGCTACTCTCGGTCTCCCGTTCTGGTGGGTGGATAGACGTAGTCTGTTGCAGCTGGCCATCAGGCGAGGCTTCAGGACGGCTTCCATCAGAAATACTGGAGATGGTAGTGGGGTGTCAGAGATGTACTGTGCCAGCCTCATTGTTGGTGGGCTTTAGACATCTTCCTTGGTCGAGCGTGCTTCTCATCAGGCGGTCTGTCTGGCCTTGCACCAGCCAGGTGGATGGAAAGAAGAACCCAAAGGTGCAGAGCGTGTTTTTGGAGGACATGCCCGTGCACAAGGCCGCATTCACTGGACCAGGATCCCTGCAGGTGAATGCAAGACTGCTGAATCTGCAGAGCCCTGCAGCAGATTCCTCTGTCAAGCTACCTGGGTGGCAGCTCATTGGTGCAACCAGCAGCCTCTGACTGCAAGCTACTACTGTTTATACAGGTCCTTGCTGCCGGGAGGCGGCAGTGGTTCTATGTCTATGACATTGCAGCAGGCAAGGTTGAGCGCCTCGGGCCTCTCCACGGGAGGGAAGAGAAGAGCCTGGAGTCCTTTGTGGCATCGCCAAGCGTAGGGCAGAGCGGCGTTGTCGCATTCCTTGGCAATGATGGATACATCGTCCTAGTGTCTCAGAAAAGCTGGCAGTGGATTGGCAACCTCAAGATGAACGGCACTGCACGGACAGGTGACGGCACACAAGCTGCGCACCCCCATCTTTGCCCAGCTTTTGCAGTACTCCATCAAGTTGTTATACCTTATTGATCTTGAGGAGGAAAGGCTTTGGCTGAGCAGTATGCGAGATAGCCATGGCTCGTGTACCGTCAGCTAGAGGTACTTACAGATAGACCTGTCTTGCAATCCTCTTCCTTACATACCGCATTCCTGTGGTGAACAGCTGCCTTTGCGGGCAGCGGCTACGAGCTGGTCACTGGTGGCGGCGATGGGGACATGTATCTGTGGGACCTGCGAATGCAACGTTGCATTCATAAGAGGCGAGATGAGGGCTCTGTTGGGATCACGTCCCTCGCTCTGTCCTCGCAGGGGGGCCGCCGGTCCTTGGCCTGCGGCTCTGCACAGGGAGTGGTAAACATGTACGATGCTGAGAATATCCTCCAAGCAGGGACTTCTGAACCGAGCAAGGTAATGCATGCTACTTCTCTTTGTATGCCAACTACAGGGGAAATTTGTTGTGCGTAACTAGAATTCTTTCAGTTTATTCATTGCCATTCCAGTGGTTGATCTCTCTACCTGCAGGTGCTGATGAACCTTACCACCAGCGTTGACACACTCCAATACAACAGCGACGGAGACATCCTGGCCATGGCATCGCACATGCGCAAGGACGCGCTACGGTTGGTGCATGTTCCCTCTGGCACAGTGTTCTCCAACTGGCCAACGTCAAGGTCGCCGCTCCAATTTGTGCACTCGCTGGACTTCAGCCCAGGTGGCGCATACCTTGCCATTGGCAATGCCCGAGGGCAAGCTCTCCTGTATCAATTGCACCACTATGCCGAGGCTTAGAAGCTTAGCTGCAGGTACTCCCTCCCCTCCCTGTACCTGCAAGCGACCGAGGTTCTCTATAGGGTCGTTAACTGGCAGCTGAGAGCCATGCTGATTGTAGTGCTTGTTTGTGCAATAAGACACGGCTAGGCCCACTTTCAATATATTACAGTTGAGCAGAACATGCGGCATATCTTACGGAGACAGCTGGCTCACCAGCTGGCCAACCCGTGCAGGGCGCCGCGGACTTGCTCGCTCTCCTGCTGAAGTGGCTATTGCACTGGTGGCATTGTAGATCTACAGGCCCCTTATGTGAGCTCGGCTCCTCTCAGTCAGTGGAATACCATGCATTAACTTGCAGACTCTAGGTGGCAGTTGCATGGTTGCTGCCCTGTATGGACTGGTGCCCCTGAGGCCCCTGCAGGCCCCTGAAATCGCCTTGAAGTGCGTTCAATTTGGAGCCACCTTCAGGGTCACTTCTGTAAGCACTCGGCTCGCTTCCACAATATGGCAAGGCGGCTCGTTGTCCATTGGGCTGGGCCATTTGTCACAGAGCCCAGCGCTTGCACATGTTAGCCGTAAGACCGTTCACTGGGCTCGCCATCCACAGCCACCCCCTCCTCAAACCCACCTACCAGCAGCGGAGCCACTGGTAGCTCGTTCCTGCTTGCAATTAATGTCCACGGGCGTTTGGGCTCGGTGGCTCCACACCCTCTAGCGGCTTGCGTGACAAGCGGTGGCCAACTGCAGGGGCAGCAGGTTGGGCAGCTGAACTCATCTTGCCGCCGGCTTGCCGGCCCTGTTGTGTTGCACGCATCTCTGGATCTTGCCGCAATAATCCAGGCCGTGCCTTGATTTGCTGCCTCAAAATGACAGCTGGGCGACCTTACCTGCTTCTACTCACTCCAACTTGCGGCTGTTGAGTAGGGGTTAGTCAGTGGCTATCAGCAATAGCCATTTCTCTTGGTTGGCTTTACCGTGGTGAGGCTCCCCCCTTCACCTTGTCCACTCATGTCGGGCTGGCTATTCAAAGCCACTGCCTCCTTCTAGACAAAGCGACTTTCTCCTGTGGGCACTTGACCGCTCCCTTTCCCCCAAAGTCAGGCCTGTGACCCCCACCTTGCCTTGCCACCTAGCTGCTCGCTCTGCAGCAGCTCCGCATAGTGTAGACTCCACGTCTCCATCTTCATGCACTCGGCTGGCTACCTCGGCCGCCCTCGACTATCTCAGCCGCTCTCTTCTTGCCTGCTACAAGGACTTCAGGTGCTTGCATCGCATCTGCAAGCACCACCCACGGGCTTGCCGTGCTTTTATTGCCGCCTCTGGCCATTAGCCGGGCGAGTCCTTCGGGGCTGCTAGTCAATCCGACTTGCGGCTGTTGGATATTGAGCAGCCATCCATGAAAGTTGCGTGGTGTAGTTCATGCTCTCCGGCCCTTGGAATCCTTAACTCATGGGCTGGCCTCGCACAGCCATCGCCCCCTTGTAGAGATGCTACCTCGTTCAGACCTGGTCTATTCCTATTTGTCTGGCCTCACACTGCCATTGCCGGGCTTCACCTCGTCTGCCACCACGACAACGTCCGCCACCACGTCGCCGTAGCGAGCGGGCGTGGCCGAGCTGCGGCGTCGCGGCCTGCGCCGCCAGCCCCCGGCCCCCTGCGGCGGCGCCGGCCCGCCGGGCTTCGGACTGCCGCAGGGCGCGCCATGGCGGCGGGCGAGGACGAGGGCAGCAGCCTGCTGGAGGCGCCAGCGCCGCAGGCGATGGTGCCCGAGGACGCGGCGCAGGTGGCCCGGGAGCTGCGCATGCTCGAGCCCGACGTCATCCACCGTGAGAGCCCGACGCGCCGCCCTCCTCCCTCACACTGAACAGCTCCCGAGGCACGGACGACGTCCTGCCGGGCTTGTGGATGCAAAGGGGGCTCGACGCTGGCCGAGCAGCCGCTCTGGCTCTGGGCCACCATTTAGCTGCACACCCGACGCGACCATTACGTCGAGAGCGACCCCTCTGTGTTGCTTACTTCCCCGTTGGTCACTGAGCGATGGTGCACTCCGGCTCCGCTGTTAGCTGCTGCAACTCCAGCTTCACAGCCTCTGGCGTGCTCGGTGCAAACTCAAGGTCTCAGGCGAGCGTGAAGGCGGCCTCACGCCGTGCGGCCCGCCTCTCTGCCGCCATGTGCAGACTGGAGCACAGAGCACGTTGTGCAGGAGTTTCTGAATCGGCTGGACCTGTCCTACCTCGCCGACACGTTCCAAAAGCACCGCGTCACGGGCCGCGTGCTGATGCAGCTCACTGAGGAGCACCTCCGGGAGATGGGCATCTCCTGCCTTGGGGACCGCCTCACCATCATGGAGAACCTGGTTGCCATCAAGGTTGATACTCCAAGATCTTCTGACAGTGTCAATCATTATCTTATTAATTTCTCTTAGAAAGCATGCGCGGTAGAAGCAACTGCTGAAGCTCTTCTGCATGCAGCATACTGCCCGTTTGCTCCACACCTCAATAAACAAGTCAAAATGTGTCGTTCTTCATGTGCTGCCCTTATCTCGAGCACCTCGTGAAAAGAACTTGGCCAGCTTCGATTTCTGAAGCTCTGCACTGTACACACAGCATAAGAAGATTGAGGCTCAAAGGAATGCTCCGCTTTGGGTGGGCAGGACACCTGCCAGAGGATGTGCATACAATCATGGGTAATTATTCATCTGCACCTTCGCTGAATTTCTAGCCATGTCAAGCTCTACAATAGGATATAGCCCCAGCTTCCTGATGGTTGTCATATTGTACGGCTGATTCATACATTGCTCCTGGACAACAATACGACTGTTGCGATCGGGCTGCATGACTTGCAAGATACACCTAATCTGTTGTACATGCAATGCACAACCCCTAAGTGCACGTGCACACTGAGTATGTTGTCATCTCCTTCATATTTCAATTATACAGCAAATAAGCGTGCTCTTGACCAGGATCTTAGGTTGGCTGCGGCGTGAGCTCTGCCCCTGCTGGATTGCTTTCACGTCTTGGCGCATTACCCAGCAGGGCATCCGCTGGACAACAATTCCGGCTCCCATCGTTGCCTGTTGTGATGATGGTAAGAGATCGAGTATGAGGGTGACTTGCTGGTTGCTCGTGCTTGCATATTCATGCAAAGCATGCAGCAGGTGTTGTTGCTCTGAAGTGACCAGTTGCAACGGCACCCTGTCTTGCCAACCTTCAGATAATTGACGTACTGCCTTCATCAGTGGACGTGGTACTGCTGAAGGTGCTATTGAAGCGCAGAGTTGTTTACCTGGGTAAATGCTTTGTGCAGTTGATACATCATTCATAGACTTCCGGTTCCTGAAAGACATCGAGCTGGACGAGCGGAATCCGCAGTTCCTCTGCTGCTGTCAGGCTCACCAGGCAAGCTACTGGGCTTGAAAGCTGAACAGTATTTGTTTCTCTTGTGCTCAGTTCAGATCTGACATGTTTTCCTCACTGTGGCATAGCAGTGTCTTAATACCACCCTCGATGACAGATAACTGATGATGCTGGTGATAAGACGCAAGCTGCAGGACCTGTTGTCAAACGCATAACCCCGTTTGATTGTCACTAGCTCATCTTTGTTGTGTTGTATAGGTGGTCATAAGGCGCCATGTTCTTTGTTGACTTGTCGTCGTCGCTTGTTGTCGTCTCAATCAATCACTGATGATACCATTGTCCACTAACAGGTGCGGCTGTATGCAAGCCAGCATGATGAGCGAAATGCAACAGAAGCAACAATCTCCATTCTCCATCCAGAAGCTAGTGAAGTAGAGCGCGTCATAAGAACCGCTTGGGCAGATGCTCGCCTTGTTGCTGACTAGGTGCAATCTGAGGTTTCAAGCTTCAGCACTGCAAGTCTGGGGAGTGATTATACTGGCAGTGCCTTAGAGAGCTAGCTGTAAACGAAGGTATATGTACAATATGTAAATCTAGTCATGCCAATAACATTTGAAAAGATTTGTGGAATACCGCATCTTAGTCATCCTGACCATTCAATGGGAAGTCAGTACATGACTGAGCCAAAAATGCTCATCTGCCCAAAGGAACGCAAGCAGTATTGGCATAAGCATCCTAATGTGCCGTTCACTTGCTTATGGGCCCGTGTTAAATCAATCGGCTTGTCTCGTATGCAGAGTACTAGATTGACCAGCACGATGCACAACACTCTGCTGCACTGTATTGCTCTTCCGCCACAAAATGCTGTGGCAGGCAGAGGCAGCAGAAACTACAATGATCCAAAGAAGTGGTAATCCAACAAGGCAACCACTTGGAGCAAGATTCAAGAGCGTCTGCAAAATTGGTAGCAAACCTGCACCAGTCAGTACTTATATGCAAGTGCCTGAACGATTCACAACTATTGACGTTCAGGAAGTACAAACTGTCTACGCGATACGCTTCATCTTCCCACAGTCAGTCGCTTTAAAGCGATGCTTGAGTTTGTTGCATATGATGTTCACTCACAGTAGATGCTGCTGCAAAGTGAAAAATGGGAGCATAATATTGGTGACTGCTGTTTTCCACATAACCGTCAAAAGCCATGATCATAGTAATTGCATGTATAATGAAGAAGGCAGAAGATGCGATTGCTGCATGCAGCACAATATAGGATGTCATCAGATTGCTTCAACCAAAGCATGTAGGGCTGCATAGGAATACTGACGACACTGTGTACATATAACAACTTGCAATGAAAATTGTCAACAGCACACTACTCAAGACATCGACTTTAACCAGTGGTAGTCAAGACTGTGCTTGGGCTTCACTAGACGTTGGTCTGACGGATTACCCATGGCCAGGAAAATAGGCATCTGGGGGCAAGCAGAGACATAGTATGTTGCTGGTCCCATTGCAGGGGTCATGAGGCTCAGGAAGAACAGCAACGAGTGGGCCAGGCCATGACCGAACCCTGCAGCTGCACTTGGCAGGGGTGTCATCAAGCAACCACACCAGTAGAGCAACTCAGAGCTTGCTCCGAGGAAGATGCATGTGGTAATCACCAAGGGAAGACATGGCTTCTGAGCCCATCGACTGATGGAGCTAAGAATTCAATGACATTGTCCAAGTACCCTCTCAATCTACACCAATAACTTCCTGTACCACCAGAAGAGCAAAGCCAGACGCAGGACCTCCTAAAGGGCAGGTTCTAGCTTGCCAGCAAGGGGTTGCCTCCCTGACTTCATGCACAATCGAGTGCTCATGGGATGCAGACACCACCAGGAACCAAACTACACGGGTATACATTAAAGCAGATCGTTCTTTGTGAGAGTCTGGGCATGCTAGTGCAAGTTCTTTACCTAAATAAATCTGCACCTTGTCACTGAAGGAAAGAGGCGCCTTTGATTGACGGCGAGCAATAAGTTGGAGAGCACGAAGTAGATGTCTGTATGCATGCAAGTAAAGATAGTGAGCATCAAGCAACTTGATGAGCTGGGGCTGTTGAAGTGGAGCTTACAAGCACGGCAGAGACCTACCAACTGACAGTGCAACTCTAAATCTGTGTGTGACTACGATTGTTGCTGCGCCGGAGAGGTTTCCACAGGTCTCTGGTGAAGGTATCAAGACGGCACAGCAAGACACACATGCTTAGAGCAGCATAAGAAGAGGAACAACACTCGGATTGTGATTTGGCGCTGCACTGCAGGAGGGTCAACTCGCCTGGCAATTCGCCAGAGCCCAATGCGAGCCAACTCCTGACAGGCGACGGCCACGAGCAGGAGCAAGGCCAGGAACCATGTGGGGGGCGCAGAGGGCAGGAGCAGGCGAGTGAGGCCAGCAGTCGCGATGATGGTGATGAGCCAGTAGAAGGTGCTGTGCAGGGGCAGGCAGGGGAAGGAGCGGGGGGGGGAAGTGAGCTGGTGGCCTCCCGGGCTCGACAACAAGCTGGCGGGCTTTAGTTTCTCGAGGGGATCGGGCCTTCTTAGGCTCTGCCCAAGCGCTGAGCCCCAAAGTTCGCCTCAGCGCGAGCCTCTGAGGCGAGATGTGGAGGAAAGGCGTCGCCGGGCCTCTGCCGGAGACGCCCTGCAATTGCGACTGTCGCGCTCGCCGTGGCACAAGCCCTCGGCCGCCCAGCAAGCCGACACGACGCAGTGGGGGCTGCGGGGGAGTGCTTGNGCTGGTCGCGCCCTTGCAGCAGCCTCTGGCTTGCGCAGCGGGGTTGCTCTTCCTCCCCTCAGCTCATCTGACTTCTTACTGCTGACACGGGGGTATTGAGGGCGCCCTGTCTGCCTAGCCTTTGGCTCCGTCATGAACACCTGTATGCATCTGGCTGGCATTTCACAGCCGATTCTTTCATATCAGCAGCCGCTTTCCCTTACAGCGACGGCCGCTCTGGACGCCACTTCAGGCACGCGACGGCGATGGCGGCGGCCGCCGCAGGGCCGCGGCCCAAGAGGACGCGCGGGCGCGCCACGGGCGTGCCGGAGCCGCCTGAGGAGCAGCTGGCCCGAGATGCCGCCGAGGCGCAGCGCCTGGAGACCGAGCTCTTTGGCAGCGGCGGCCTCTTTGCCTTTGCCCCGGCCCCGGAGGCCGGGCTCGACAGGGACGGCAACGGCGCCGGCGACGCCACGGAAGATGGCGGCGACGGCGCTCACTTCAGTGCCAGGCGGCCGGCATGGGAGGACCCGGCGGACGCGGGCTTGGCCGTCGGCGTCGCCCACACCGCCCGCTTGCGCAAGCTGCGCCGCACGGAGGCCGAGG
Organism: Spirogloea muscicola; assembly: GCA_009602725.1. Taxonomy (NCBI): domain Eukaryota; kingdom Viridiplantae; phylum Streptophyta; class Zygnematophyceae; order Spirogloeales; family Spirogloeaceae; genus Spirogloea; species Spirogloea muscicola. The sequence goes on from WELB01000052.1 coordinate 563,277, forward strand.
CCAGCTTCAGCGGCGCCGAGTACGCGCAGCGCCTCCGCGCGCAGCACGAGCGCCTGAACGCGGGAGCGGCTGCCTGGGCGGCCTTGCCGCCGCACTCTCGCCTGGGGCAGCCGCCATCGTCGTCGCATGCTGGAGATGAGGGCAGTGGTGGTGATGACGGCGCCAGCGACGGCGACGATGGGGTGGAGGAAAGGGCCTTGCTGGCGCCGCGAGGACGGGGTCGACTGCCGCAGGGCTTGCTGGAGACCACGCGCCTGGCCAACGCCAACCGCCAAGACCCCTCCAAGGCCGTCGTCCAGGTTGGCCATGGTGCTTGCACTTGTCCGGGCCAATATCCTATGCATTGGGCGGCTTTCACCTGCTTCGGTCGCTCTCCTAACCTGGCGCTGTTCTTTCAGACGGTCAAGTTCCACCACAACGCACAGCTGCTCATGACCGCCGGCCTCGACAAGACACTCCGGTTCTTCCAGGTCCCCTTCGCTTGAACTCCTCAGCTACTCTCGGGCTCCTGTTCTGGTGGGTGGATAGACGTGTCCTGTTGCAGCTGGCCATCAGGCTAGGCTTCAGGATTGTCAAGAGTGCCGAGCTAAGAGCCTGGTGCTCCATGAGGAATCCTGGAGCTGGTAGTGAGGTGTCGGAGATGTACTGTTCCACCCTTACTGTTGGGGCACGTAGACATCTTCCCTGGTCGAGCGTGCTTCTTATCAGGCGGTCTGTCTGGCCTTGCACCAGCCAGGTGGATGGAAAGAAGAACCCAAAGGTGCAGAGCGTGTTCTTGGAGGACATGCCCGTGCACAAGGCCGCGTTCACGGGACCAGGATCCCTGCAGGTGAACGCAAGACTGCTGAATCTGCAAAGCCCTGCAGCAGATTTCTCTGTCAAGCTTGTGCTACCTCCTGGGTGGCAGCTTATGGATGCAACCATAGCCTCTGATTACAAGCTACTACTGTGTTTACAGGTCCTTGCTGCCGGGAGGCGGCAGTGGTTCTATGTCTATGACATTGCAGCAGGCAAGGTCGAGCGCCTCGGGCCTCTCCACGGGAGGGAAGAGAAGAGCCTGGAGTCGTTTGTGGCATCGCCGAGCGTAGGGCAGAGCGGTATTGTCGCTTTCCTTGGCAATGATGGATACATCGTCCTAGTGTCACAGAAAAGCTGGCAGTGGATTGGCAACCTCAAGATGAACGGCACTGCAAGGACAGGTGACGGCATACTAGCTGCTCACCCCCATATCTGCCAAGCTTTATACCTGATTGATCTTGAGGAGGAAAGGCTTTGGCTGAGCAGTATGCTAGCTAGCCTTGGCTCGTGTACCATCAGCCAGAGGTACTTGATGATAGACCTGTCTTCCATCCTCTTCCTTACATATCGAATTTCTGTGGTGAACAGCTGCCTTTGCGGGCAGCGGGAACGAGCTGGTCACTGGTGGCGGCGATGGGGACATGTATCTGTGGGACCTGCGAATGCAACGCTGCATTCATAAGAGGCGAGATGAGGGCTCTGTTGGGATCACGTCCCTCGCCCTGTCCTCGCAGGGGGGCCGCCGGTCCTTGGCCTGCGGCTCTGCACAGGGAGTGGTAAATATGTACGATGCTAAGATCTTCCTCCAAGCAGGGAGTTCTGAGCCAACCAAGGTAATTCTTGCTACCTCTCTTTGTAGGCCACCTACAGGAGGAATTCGTTGTGCGTCATTAAGTCGTTAGAATCTCTCAGTCCATCCATTGCCTTTCCGATGGTCGATCTTTCTGCCTGCAGGTGCTGATGAATCTTACCACCAGCGTTGACACACTCCAATACAACGGCGATGGAGACATCCTGGCCATGGCGTCGCACATGCGCAAGGACGCGCTACGGCTGGTGCATGTTCCCTCTGGCACAGTGTTCTCCAACTGGCCGACGTCAAGGTCGCCGCTCCAATTTGTGCACTCGCTGGATTTCAGCCCAGGTGGCGCATATCTTGCCATTGGCAACGCCCGAGGGCAAGCGCTCCTGTATCAGTTGCACCACTATGCCGAGGCCTAGAAGCTAAGCTGCAGGTACCTCCTCCCCTGTACCTGCAAGCGACCCAGGTTCTCCTTAGGGTCGTCCAACGGCCGCTGGAAGCCATGCTAATTGAAATGCTAATCAGTGCAATAAGACACGGCTAGTCTTGTTGGCCCACTAAAACCAGGCCGTGCCTTGCTTTGCTGCCTCAAACTGTCAGCTGGGCGACCTTTCCCTGCTCCTAGACACTCCAATTTCCGGCTGTTGACCAGGGGTTAGTCAGTAACCATTAGCAATAGCCAATTGTCTTGGTTGGCTTTTTCGTGGTGAGGCTTTTTCCTTCACCTTGTCCACTCAAGGGCTGGCATTAACAGCCACTGCCTCCTTCTAGGCAAAGCGACTTTCTCCAGTATGCACCTGACCGCTCTTTTCCCGCCAAGTCAGGCCTGTGACCCCCACCTTGCCTTGCCACCTAGCTGCTCGGTCTGCCACTCCGCCCAGTGTAGACTCCACATCTCCCTCTTCATGCCTTCTGCTGGCTCCCCCGGTCGCCCTCAACTATCTCAGCCGTTCTCTTCTTGCCTACTACAAGGACTTGAGGTCCTTGCAGTGCATCTGCGTGTGCTTGGCGTGCTTTTGATGCCGCCTCTAGCTGATAGCCGAGCGAGTCCTTTGGGGCTGCTAGTCAATCCAACTTGCGGCTGCTGACTTTTGAGCAGCCATCCATGAAAGCTGCGTGGTGAAGCTCATGCACCGGCCCTCCTATACCTGGTCCCTTTCCCATGGGCTGGCCTCTCACAGCCATCGCCCCCTTGTGCTTGGCCACCTTGGCCTTCCATTATGTCAATACAGGCAAGCTCCGTTGTGGAGAGCTACTTCTCTTAGACCTGGTCTATTTGATATTCGTCTGGCCTCCCACAGCCATCGCTGGGCTTCACTTCGTCTGCCACCCGACTCAAGTCCGACACCACGTCGCCGCCGCGAGCGGGCGTGGCCGAGCTGCGGCGTCGCGGCCTGCGCCGCCAGCCCCCGGCTGCCTGCGGCGCCGCCGCAGGGCGCGCCATGGCGGCGGGCGAGGACGAGGGCAGCAGCCTGCTGGAGGCGCCGGCGCCGCAGGCGATGGTGCCCGAGGACGCGGCGCAGGTGGCCCGGGAGCTGCGCATGCTGGAACCCGACGTCATCGACCGTGAGAGCCCGACGCGCCGCTCACACTGAACAGCTCCCGAGGCACGAACGACGTCTTGCCGGGCTTGTGGATGCAAGGCGGCTCGGTGCTGGCCGAGCAGCCGCTCCGGCTCTGGGCCACCGTTGAGCTGCACACCCGACGCGACCAGTGCGTCGGAAGCGACCCCTCTGTATTGGTTTCATTCCCGTCGGTGACCAAGCGATGGTGAAGACGGGCTCCGCTGTTAGCTGCTGCCACTCCCGCTTCACAGCTTCTGTCGTGCTCGGCCCGAATCGGAAGTCTAAGCTGAGCGTGAGGCCGTGAGGCCGCCGTGTGGCCCGCCTCTCTGCCGCCATGTGCAGACTGGAGCACGGAGCACGTGGTGCAGGAGTTCCTGCATCGCCTGGACCTGTCCTACCTCGCAGACACGTTCCAGAAGCACCGCGTTACGGGCCGCGTGCTGATGCAGCTCACTGAGGAGCACCTCCGGGAGATGGGCATCTCCTGCCTTGGGGACCGCCTCACCATCATGGAGAACCTGGTTGCCATCAAGGTTGATACTCACAACTGCCTGACGGTGCTGATTGTTATTCTATCAAACTCTCTGTCAGAGCGTGCATGAGAATACCAACTGCTGAAGCTCTTCTGGCATGTAGCATACTGCCCATTGCTCCACACTTTAATATAAGCGAGTCAAGACTCCTTGTTCTTCAAGTGCTGCCCTCATCTTCAGCACCTCGTGCAACGAACTTGGCCAGCTTCAAATACTGAAGCTCTGCACTGTATATACAGCATAAGAAGATTGAGGCTCAAAGGAATGCTCCGCTTTGGGTGGGCAGGACACCTGCCAGGGGATGTGCATATAATCATGGGTACCTATTCATCTGCACCTTTGCTGAGATTCTAGCCATGTCGAGCTCTAGAGCTCCAGAGAGCTCTGATTCCAGCTTCCTGATGGTTGTCATATTGTATGGCAAATTTATATATTGCTCCTGGGCGATAATCACGAATATTGCGATCAGGCTTCCTGACTTGCACGATGGCACTTAGTCTTGTACATGCTCATGCACACTTCCTAAGTGCACGTGCACACTGAGTATGTTGTCAGCTCCTTTATTTTGCACGTGCCACAGCAAACTAGCTTGCTCTTGACCAGGATCCTAGGTTGGTTGCGGCGTGAGCTCTGCCCCTGCTGCATTGCTTTCACATCGTGGCGAATTACTCAGCAGGGCATCCGCTGGACAACAATACCTGCTCCCATTGTTGCCTGTTGTGACGATGGTAAGAGTACGAGCATGATGGTGACCTGCTAGTTGCTTGTGCTTGCATATTCATGCAAGCATGCAGCAGGTGTTGTTGCTCTAAAGTGACCAGTTGCAGCGGCACCCTGTCTTGCCAAATGTCAGATAGTTAACATACTGCTTGCATTAGTGGGACGTCGTACTGCTGAAGCTGCTAGTGAAGTGCAGAGTTACTTACTTGGGTATATGCTTTGTGCAGTTGACACATCGTTCATAGACTTCCGGTTCCTGAAAGACATCGAGCTGGACGAGCGCAATCCGCAGTTCCTCTGCTGCTGTCAGGCTCACCAGGCAAGCTTTCATCTTAGGAAGCTGAACAGTAGTTTATTTCTCTTGTGCTCAGATTCGAATCTAACATGCTGTCCTCATTGCACATAGCAGTGCTTCTCTAATTACCACCCTTGATGACAGATAAGCTGATGATGCTGGTGACGAGACGCAAGCTGCAGGACCTGTTGTCAAACGCATGACCTCAATTGATTTGTCATTAAGCTCATCTCTGGTGTGCTGTGTAGGTCCTCATAAGGCGACGTATCCTTTGTTGACTTTGTCGCCTTGGCATGTTATTGTCTCAATTGATTTCTGACTATACTATTGTCCACTGACAGGTGCGGCTGTATGCAAGCCAGCATGATGAGCGAAATGCAACAGAGGCAACAATCTCCATTCTCCATCCAGAAGCTAGTGAAGTAGAGCGCGTCATAAGAACTGCTTGGGCAGATGCTCGCCTTGTTGCTGACTAGGTGCAATCTTAGGTACCAAGCTTCAGCACTGCAAGTCTGGGAGCAAGCAAATCGGCAGTGCCCTCAGAGAGCGTGCTGTGCACGCAGGTATATGTACAACATGTGAAGTTAGTCATGCCAATCATATCTTCACCCTTTCAATAAGAAGTCAATATTTGACTGAGCAGAAATTCCTCATCTGCCCAAATAGTATGCAAGCAGTGTTGCACTGGCATATTTAATGATGAATCATTCACTTGCATTTGGCCCCGTGTCAAATCAATCGGCTTGTCTCGTATGCAGAGTACTAGTTTGACCAGCACGATGCACAACACTCTGCTGCACTGCATTGCTCTTCCGCCACAAAATGCTGTGGCAGGCAGAGACAGCACAAACTACAATGATCCAAAGAAGTGGTAGACCAACAAGGCAACCACTTGGAGCAAGATTCAAGTGGTTGCCTTGTTGGTCTACCACTTCTTCTGCAGAAATGGTGGCAAACCTGCACCAGTCAGTACTCACATGCAAGTGCCTAAAAATTGAATAAGCACTGACATTCAGGAAGTACAATCTGTCTGCGCAGGCTCGCTTATCTTAACATAGTCAGTCATTAAACACTGCTTGACTTTCTTGCATATGATGTTCACTCACAGTAGCTGCTGCTGCAAAGTGAATAATTGGAGCATAATATTGGTGACTGCTGTTTTCCACATAACCGTCAAAAGCCATAATCATACTAACTGCATGGATGATGAAGAAGGCAGAAGATGCGATTGCTGCATGCAGCACAAGCTAGGATGTCATCAGATTGCTTCAATCAGAGCATATGGAGCTGCATAAGCCTGAAGACACTGTGCACATGTAACAATTGCAATGGAATCTGTCAATAGCACAGTACTCAAGACATCAACTGTATTCGGTCATAGTCAAGACAAGATGTGCTTCACTAGACGTTGGTCTGACAGATTACCCATGGCCATGAAAATAGGCATCTGGGGGCAAGCAGAGACATAGTATGTTGCTGGTCCCATTGCAGGGGTCATGAGGCTCAGGAAGAACAGCAACGAGTGAGCCAGTCCATGACCAAACCCTGCAGCTGCACTTGGCAGGGGTGTTATTGAGCAACTACACCAGTAGAGCGACCCAAAGCTTGCTTCACGGAAAATGCGTGTGGTGATCACCCAGAGAACACATGGCTTTTGAGCCCATCGACTGATGGAGCTAGGAACCCAATGACACTGTCTGATCACCCTCCAAGTCTGCACCAGATACCTTCCCGTACCACCATAAGAGCAAGCCAGACGCAGGAACTCCTGAAGGGCAGGTCCTAGCTTGCCAGCAAGGAGTTGCCACTTTTAACTCCATGCACAAATTGACTGCTTATGCAATGCTGACACCATCAGGGTCCAGACTACACGGATCTGCATTAAGCAGAGTGCACCTTGTGAAAGTCTGGGCATACTAGTGCTGGTTCTTTACCTAAATAAATCTGCACCTTGTCACTGAAGGAAAGAGGCGCCTTCGATTGGCGGCGAGCAATAAGCTGGAGAGCACGAAGTAGATGTCTGTATGCATGCAAGAGAAGGTAGTGAGCAACAAGCAACTTGATGAGCAGGGCTGTTGGAAGTGGAGCTTACAAGCACGGCAGAGACCTACCAACTGACAGTGCAACTCTGATTCTTTGTGAGATTTGTGAGATTGTTGCTGTGCTGGAAAGACTTCCACAGGGCTTTAGTGAAGGTATCAAGATGGCAAAGCAAGACACACATGCTTAGAGGAGCATAAGAAGAGGAACAACACTCAAAGTTTAAGTTGGCGCTGCGCTGCAGATGGCTGCACGGCAGATGGCTGCATTGCAGATGGCCAACTTGCCTGGCAATCCTCCAGAGTCCAATGCGAGCCAGCTCCTGACAGGCGACGGCCACGAGCAGGAGCAAAGCCAGGAACCATGTGGGGGGCGCAGAGGGCAGGAGCAGGCGAGTGAGGCCAGCGGTCGCGATGATGGTGATGAGCCAGTAGAAGGTGCTGTGCGTGGATAGGCAGGGGGTGAGGGCGAGGGAAAGGTAAGCTGGTGGCTTCCGGGGCTCGACAGCAAGCTGGCGGGCTCTAATCTCTTGCGTGGACTGGGCCTTCTTAGGCTCTGCCCAAGCGCTGAGCCCCAGAAATTGCCTCAGCGCGAGCCTCTAAGGCGAAGATATAGAGCAAAGGCGTCGCCAGGCCTCTGCTGCAGACGGCTGCAATTGTGGGTCTCACGCTCGCGGGGGCACAGGCCCTCGGCCTGCCCAGCGAGCCGACATGTCGCAGTAGGGGCTGCGGAGGAGTGCTCGCTTACCTGCAGAGCGCAGCGAGAGTGAGGAAGGGCTTGGGCAGCAGCACGAGCGCCGCCAGCGCAAGCGCGGGGCCCAGGCCCACGAGCGAGCACCCCACGAACGCCGCCACCGTCATGGCTCCCCCGCGCCCGGTGCCGTCAGAGCGGCGCCGGTGCCGTCACGGCAGCGGCGCTGCCGCCGCCGCCGCCGCCGCCGCCGCCGCGGCCGTCGTGGCCGCCATGGACGCGGCGGAGGGAAGGCGCGCGCACCGACGACGTGCCGCGCGTGCCTCGGCCGGGCGAGGTGGACCTGCCTGGTCTCCCCCCGTCGGAAGAAGGCAAGGCTTGCTTCTTTAGCGCTTTTGTGGCCACCTTCGATAATTATTGAAGTTTGTTTTCAGGGCTGACAATCACAGCCGTCGCCCTTTACTGGAAGAGTATATTCCTCGGGCCCGCCTTTCTCTGACCTGCGGGGAGCTCAACAGGGAATATTGAGAGAAGGGCTCGCCCATTGAGGATAGGGGCTGGAAAAAGCCAGCCCAGAAAAGAATGAACAAAGGACGAGAAGGGGCCAGGGGAAGTATCGAAGAACAACAAGCACAGAAAAGAAACGAAGTAGCTACGAAGCACTCAGTAACCCCTGCTAAGCAGCCTCAGGTCAGAGAGACTGGGTTCCTGGATATTGAGCACCAGTGGCCAGTTGCGTCGCGGTATGCTGTGGAGCTTTTCAAACTCTTTTCGGGCTGGCTTTTCACAACCTTGCCTCCATTGGGAGAGCCACTTCTTCTCTAAACCCTTCGAGCTTTGTTCATTCTCTTTCTGGGCTGGCCAATCGCAGCCATCACCCTCTACTGACGAGTCTCTCTCTCTTCCCTCCCCGTCCGAGCTGACGGCTCCTTCTTGAAAGAAAGGGCTCGCCCATTGAGGACAGGGGCTGGAAGAGCCAGCCCAAAAAAGAAGGAACAAAGTACGAGAAGGGGGCCAGGGGAAGCGCTAAGAAAAACAAGTACAACGAGAAACCAAGCAGCTACGTATTACTCACTACTTCACGGGCCCCTGCCCTCCCTCCTCATCCCGCGAGGATAGCGCGGGCAACGACGCGCGGGGTCCATCCTCGCCTCTAGGCCCTCCGCGGATCCTTTTTGCGGGCTCGCCGGGATCCGAAGAGTGTATGATCCTTGCAGCGCAGCACAGCACGGGGCCGGCGGCAGCTGTCGCCAGACGGCGGACACAGAACTGGCTGGCCGGCACAGCAATGCGCATGCTGGCCCGAGAGCGGCCTCCCCCCCCCCGCCCCTAGGTCGGCCGCGGGCGCCGCCGCCGCC
>WELB01000052.1:572358-608659 GCA_009602725.1 Spirogloea muscicola
CAATGTAGCCCACATCGCACTTTGCTTGTCTTAGCCAACCCCATCGACTTGCGGTCCCATCTAATGCGTCCTTACATCACCCTTGATATTACTAGTCAGCCTGCCTACACTTGTATGCGAGCTTACAGTCCACCTCCTATCGGTGTCCTGCGATCTTGCATCGTTGCATTGAGGGCGCGATGAGCGATGGTAGCCGCTCATTCTAGGTGCTGGCTCCATCACAATGTGTCTTTTGTACTTGCTCACAAGTGAATTGCCATCTCGATTGCCGTGATTCTCGAGCGGCTTCCCCTCCTTCGCCCCCATGGCCACCTTGAGAGTGGTTGCCACCATTGCCTTCGTTCGGGTGTCTCTTTGTGGTAGAAGTGGATGCCCATGTGGGCGATTGTGGTGCCAAGAGAATGATGCTTGCAACCACGTTGCCACCTGAGCTTTGCTCATTCGCCATTTTTCCAATATAATATTGTATATTTGCTGATGTCACTGTATAGGCACATTTGGGGGCAATAGTGCCTCTACAAGGACACAAGAACCTCTCCATATAGTCACACATTTTCGCCAAACCGGCCGACGTGCCTATAACAAGGTTTGACTGTACTCGTCTTTCCGACGGTTGCGGAGACGCTCCTGCCGTTCAGCTCCGCTGCCCCACCGTCGGCAACTGGCGGCCGCCGTGTGGCGGCGGTCGTCGCGCCGTGCGCCGCCGGCCGTGACCGTGCCTTAGCCCCACAAGCCCCCACCATCATCTCAGCCCCACATCAAACCCTGCGGCGGCGACGGCGCGGCGGCGGCGGCGGCGCCTCCGCCTGCGATCAGGTGTTGAGCTCGGCCGCCTGCAAGGGCTGGCCACCACGAGGCTCGTGGCGCCGACGGACGCCGGCAAGCTCGAGGTGCTGGGGATCGCCGGCTCGAGTGTGGATCCCCGTTGGAGCTGAGAGTGTACTGCTGCCGAAAGGCTGGCCGGCTGTGGGGCTTTAGTCTATAAGGCGTCCACATCTCCGAGTCGGCAGCGGCGGTGGCTTTCTGGCTTGGAGTAGGTTTTGTCATCCCGTTGAGCTGGGGCGGCCCGGCGGCAGTGCCCCATGGGGAAGAAGAGCGAGGTGCTGCGCGTGAACCCGCGCACACTCGGCGGCCGCAAGGTGCTGTCCTGCTTCACTGAGATGATGGCCTTCATGTCCTGCCTCAAGTATGCCAGCTTCAACTCCGACAACTGCGGCGCTGAGAAGCGCGCCCTCAACGCCTGCATGGAGCTGCAGGCAAGTCCTTCCTGCCCCTTTACCACGTCACCTGCTGCTAGCTCTCTGGGCAGCGTCTAACTTTCACACTTGCAACCAGCGCTTAGCGCGTGGTAAGGTTTGATGGTCATGCAAGTCCGACCACAGCTAGGATATCAGGATATGGGAAGTTAGCAGTAAAGTTGGTGGAGAAGGCGACTGATACCACCTCGATCTGCTGGCTTTAACTGCTCGCGTGGAGGGGCCAGCCTGTAAATGTACACGCGCACTGTGTGCAAGAATCTCTTGCTACTGCATGGGCACACCAATGTCAATCTGCCAAGTGTTATTGGCAAGGATCGTCAAAGTGCTGGATGGCAGTGAACAGGCGTTGACGTGAAAGCTTCGCTTATCCTGCAGGCGAAAAGAAGCAAACAGGTTCCGCCCATAAACTATCACTTGCAGAGACTCTCAAAGACCATGCGAAGATGATGGAGTACGAAGGTGTCCTATTTTCAGCTACTGCGAGGCTTCTACAACGACTATCCAAGTACAAATTTAGCTCCTCTTATAAGTTCGGGATGCTACAGAGAAGCAGAATCTCTTGAGTAGTGGTGGTATTCTTGTGACACCTGCTTGTCATGGATTGTGGTGTCTTTCCACAGCATATCTCCTTGCTGGTAAGCCCACAGTTGATTGCTTTCTCAGATTGGCAGCTTATGCCACAACTAGCTTACATATTCCAAAGTAAATGGGGGATCCCAACCTTGATATGCACGTGGAGTAAACAAACGACTTACTAGCTGGCACTTGTTAGCAACACAGACTTCAGCACCTGTTTCACTGCAATTGACTACCGAAAATCTTGAGCAAGAGGTCTGCTTGTAGAGATGCACTTATACGGCCGCCTCCTTCAGAAGTTGCGCAGCCAGTACAGCAAGCACGGGCAATAAAAACGAGCTTGAAAACCTGCTGGGATGAGGCCCAGACTATGGTAACCAGATTGTTATGTAGTCAATATTTACACGAGAGCTTATGTTGCGGGGTTTGCATAATTCATAGGCCGCTCTACCACGCGGATGCCCGCATTCTTGTCCCAAGCCTCCGCTGACAATGTGTCAGCCATTGCCTCTTGCCCTCTCCAAAGGACCTAACAAGCAATCACAGAACAACAAGGCTTGATCAGTCTGCACCACTGCAAACGAGGCAGCAATGAACGGGCACATATGGATGACAAAGGTTGTTGATATCCCTGCCCACCTTATCTGCAACACCAAAAGCAATGGCCTTCTGAGGATTCATATAGTAGGGCCTCTCCATGACTTTCGATACTTTCTCCACGGACTGATTGCAGAAGATGAAATTTAGTGTCAGTAGTGCGCACAAAATTTGGCAGCTCATTGCATCTGACATATAAGAAGATGAAGTGTACAAGACCATTTACAAGACCTTGCTTTGCAAAGCAGCCCATGGTCCCTCTATGGAGGCTCAACACTGCCTTACATTGCCTGTGTGACGTGCCAAGAGCTTCACAAGGCAATCCCGATTGTTGATAACCTAGCAAGTAAAAGTATTGCCAAATTCAGTGTGAGGCCAGAAGTGACCTCCAAAAGAAGCATGGCAAATACTGCAAGGAAGTAGTGTCACTCACATGCGACAGCAATGCCATCAAAAGTTAGGGTACGTGTCGTACCTCTTTTGCTCGAATGTGAACATCAATGGCACTCATCTGGCCAGTTGAGGGCAAGCGTGGCTGCTGAATCATGGCTGAAAAACATATGGCAACTAGTCAATGCTGGCAATAAGCCTAATGACATTGTTGCAGCTTTGTGTGTATTTACCAAGTAATCTATCTTCCACTTCTATCACAGACTACAAAAACTTCGTCCAAAGAGGAGGCCATCTCAACCACCTGTAGCATGAGGGAGCATGAATCTTCGGCCTCTTTCACCAGCTGCAAGAAGAAGGCAGGCCTGACCAATAGCAGCTCCTACGCCCACAGTTTGAATCTGAATGCCAGCCAAGCGGAAGTGAAACAATTCAGGAGCAGTAGTGCTTCTCCACTGATTGTGCGTCCAAAATACAAAATACCTACAATGTTCCAAAATCAGCTACTCAATCCAAGAGTCAGCCATGGGATCAGACTACGCTCCAACTACTGTAGCTTGTATGCTTCCATAGCTCTTCACCTAGGTAGAAAGCTGTAGCTGTGCCAAACCGTCGCTTACCGAGTTTTTGACTTGTCTCATGGTGTCATAGATGGCAAAGCCTTCTGTCTCCATGCCAACCTGAAGACTCAGCCAAGTAGAAGTCAGTGTCCATAAACGTAAAATTCTTCACAGAGGAACATGGAATATCACATGCCGCTGAGATACATGATTCCAGAACTCTGAGACATAGATTCTGCCGAGCTATGTATGCTTCTTGGAGACATACTGTTTCACCATCAGCACGTGATGTCCCAGTGGAGTTGATGTAGATATAGGTTGGCTGTCTTGGGTCTAGCCACTGGAGATAGAGAATCTCAGCAATGACCAACTCTGTGACAGCTGGTACAAGCTGCAGTCGACATACCAGTATCCTTGTGAATCATAATCAGTGCCATACACAAAGTTGGAGACCCTTCGCTAGATAGGACATCACAAATCATTAATGATAACGCTTTATGTTCCTATGATCAAAGACGACCACACACCCTTAAGATCGGTGCCTACTGTCAGTCTACGGCTGTTCTAAAAGGAGGGTTGCTTGTTAGGCCAAATCACCATCTGAGCACCTCTAGGGAAGCCCTAACAACCTTCAGCAGGATGGTACAATCCTTACCAAACAAAGGGAACCCTAGAAATTTCTATCAGGCTATGATTCCACCCGTGATGCAATTGAACCCTACAGGCAGTCCGCACGCTTACTGGCATGCCGATGTACACAATCCTGCTGTTGAGGAGAAGCGAAGGCAGGTCAGGCGGGGGCCGCCGTGGCCGGTGCTCGCCGTAGTTGCCGCCCCTCTCCACCTGTGCAGGCGCCGTCATCTGCCGCTGCACCATCTTGGCTGCTGCGATGTCCAGGAGCGGCGGGCCGTCGTATTTGCCTTTGGCTGCGTCGCTCAGCTGGTCTTGGCCCTCCTCCGAGGCGGCCGCCATCTCCAGCCAGGGAAGGAACGCATCCTGGAAGGGCGGTAGCACGGCGCTGGAGCGGCGGGAAACCATTGACATGGTCCACCTCGAGCGGCCAGCGTGCGCGCCTGCGAGCCGCCCGGCTCCTGGCCGCCGCAGCGACGAGGCGCCCGGGCCGCGGCCGTCCCAGCTGCCACTGCGCCGCCCGGCGGCCCAGGCCTCCGCCGCCTGGACGCCGCACCGGGCGGCAGAGGCTGCCGCCATGGCGCGCAGTCCGCGGAGATGGAGGCGGCGACCGCTTGGCCGGGCAGCGCCGGCGGGCGGCGCCCGTCACGGCCGCTCGCGAGGCCGGCCTGCGACGGCTTGGCAGGACGACGTGGGGCGGGGAGGGTTTGGGGGGTCAGCAGCTCATTAGTCACCCACTGTCAAACCTTTGCTGAACCCTATATCTAAAGCTGGGCAGGCCTTCTCTGCCCATCCTGCCCACAGTTCTGCCCACCATCCCGGTGTCTGCTCTTTAGACAATGTACAGTATTGGCTTGAATTGGCCACCCTTTGCAATTCATGCGCACCGCGCCTTCTCTCTGTGGAAGAGCTTGCTTGTACTTCTTTGTTTTCTTTCTGCCCTACCGCTAGCTATGCCCTCAAGCCTTGAGGCGGACCGTCTCCGCCAACCCGTCGTTTCGCAAGGTCCCCTGCCGGGGGGCTGCGGCGGCCCGTCTATAAACCATCGGGGGTTAGTTCCAACGCCGGCCATTCTCACTTCGGCGCCCCAGCGCCACAGCCCTCCGCCGGCGCCGCGCCCCGCGCTGCGGGCTGTGGCCGGCGCCGGAGAAGGCGGCCGGCCTTCCTGCGCCGGCGCCCCTTCTCTCCCAGCTTGGTGCGCACCCGCTGCATCCTGCGGGGCATGTTGCGGGAGCAGCTCGCCAAGTTCAACAAGCAGCAGGAGCGCCTCGCCAAGGATGCAGCCGAGCGGCTCTCTAAAGATGCGGCGACGCGGAAGCCCGCCGGGGCCGTGCCGCCCGTGGCGACGGTATCGATTGTCAGGACCACGAAAGTTGTTGCCAGCAGGCCCGCCGTCCAGCAGGTTTCTGCATATGGCGCCCAGCACCAGCAGCAGATGGCCAAGTACAAGTTCCTACAGGAGAGCGACAAGTACGTCCAGATGGAGAACGTACGCCGGCTACCTGTTGGAGCACAGATGAAGAAAGTCATCGATCTTCTGCTGCTAGTGAGTGTTGCTGTCGCTGGTCTACTCAAGTGGGCATGATACAATCTTCTGTATAAATACTCCAGAAGGATGACAAGGTCTTTGCCGTCACTTCTTGTCGTATACGCCTGACAACGGTGTCAACAAGGGCGACGTTGTGCGGAGAAGCGACTTGAAAAGATGATGCACAGGGAAGCAAGCAGCAGCAAGGATTGCTGCATGTGCAACCAACCAGCTCACGTAGTCATGACTCATCTGGATGTGTCAGGAGAGAAAGGCATTCACAACGCAGGAGATATATAGTGCCCTCTATGTCGATATTGATAAGAACAAGGAACTTCAGGAGAATCTGAAGGCCAATGTCAAGGTCGCCTTTGATGGGATCCGATACTCGTACAAGGCAAGCAGTTGGCCCCGTTGACCCCTCTTGTTTGCCCCCTGAGAAGGAGCAGCAACTTTCAACGCAAGTGCAAGGTCTTTTTTGCTGTTTGAGACCGTGTTGCTTGTCTGCCATCATGTTATCTCCTCGCACTTATGGTACTTCGGTTCACATACATTGTCATGACCAGGCCAAGCATGAACTGGAAAACAAGGAGCAGCTTTTGAAGCTCATACGACAGATTTTGGATGGAACCCCTATTGCTGACATCAAGGACGCGTATCCAGGGGTTCTGAATGACGTGCAGGTCAGTCAACGCCTGACCTTATTCCCTCAGTGGTCACCAGCTATTATTGCCTGTGATTGCTGTGGTCTAGCTGTGCAAGAGCCACTATCATGGTTTTTGCAGTTTCTTAAAAACGGCCATTGCCTTGCCTTTGCTGCTACAG
Organism: Spirogloea muscicola; assembly: GCA_009602725.1. Lineage (NCBI taxonomy): Eukaryota > Viridiplantae > Streptophyta > Zygnematophyceae > Spirogloeales > Spirogloeaceae > Spirogloea > Spirogloea muscicola. Next base: position 578,724 of record WELB01000052.1, read on the forward strand.
GAACTCAAAGCAGCTGGCCAGATTTGGGCAATAACAAACACAGACAACAATGAGGAGGTAGTGTATCCTAATGATCCCAAACTCATGGGTTTCAAAGTGGAAGACGACCTGAAGCAACTGCTCAGGAGCATTGAGCTTCCTCGGGAATTTGTAGATGTTGAGCGAGAGTTGATTAAGGCTGGCATTAAGCCGGTGTCTGATCCAGCTCGTCGCCAGATGATGGCTGCTGTTCGGATGCAACAGCCTAAGCCCAAGCAAAAACAGCGGAAGATGACCGCAAGGATGAAGGTCACCAATGCTCACATGCCAGAGTTATTCAACGATGTACATTTCCAGAATGCAATGTGATTGCTAGCGGGTTGACCCCTTGAATTACAGGGACCAGCTGTACTAGGAAGACAATTTGTATGATACAATGCCTACATTGCCTTCGATTGCACCTGCAGATCTGTATTACCATTTTTCCTGGTGAGACTTCGGCTTCCAGAGTGCTGGGTATAGCTCGCTGGAGATGAATGCATTGAGGCTCAATCATTGCATCGCCTCAAGAATCGGCACAGCCTCGCTGGAGATGAATGCATTGAGGTTCAAATATTGCATCGCCTCAAGCATCGGCACTTAGCTTAGGAATAGCGGCATCTCACACTGCGAGGGGGCTAAGCATGGCAGCGTGAAGATGGTGCATTCTATGTCGAAAAACCTCAGATCACAGTGCATGCTTAGATTTTTTTGGGTTGGAGTACTCCAGCTCGTTTTAGAGCCCGCACATCGACTATCTTGGACATGACCAACCCTGGGTTGACGCTGTTGCTGACGAAAGAGATTGATAGTAGTGTAGTATACAACTGCTATTGCTACTTAGGGGCAGCTGTCAAAGCCAGCCGAGTGCGGAGGAGGTTGCGTAGTGAGTGTCTGAGGTGATGCTGTGCACGAAGGAGGTGTACACAGTCGAGGTGATGGCCCTGCACCGGATGTGGCAGCCGGTGATGGGCAGGCCAGGAGGGCCAGGGCTTGGGGCGAGGCTGGTGAGAGTGCCAGCGGCCCCAGTCAGGGCCCCCCACTTCTCTCCTATCTTGACTAGAATTGCCGAGGGACTATCCGTGATAGCCAGTTTGTTTTGCTAAGTGCTGCCGTCTTGGGGCACACCCCTAGACCTTCGTCAGATTCTCTTGGGCTGGCATTCCACATCCATCGCCTCCTTATGAGTGCGTATAAGTGAAAGGGGAGGCCACATGAAGCCAATGCACTGTTCATGCAGACGGCAAAGAAGGTGCAAAGAAGGGGCCGCACAAAGCCAAATCCAGATTGCTAATAGCTGAGCGCTGTCGTGTTGGGGCTCCCCCCTTGACCTTGTCCTTTTCTTTTGGGCTGGCCTTCACATCCATCGCCTCCTTCAAGTGAAGCGGGAGGCCACATCTAGCCAATGCACTAATCAATAGGGAGTGCAAAGAATTGGGCCACACAGATTGGTAAGCACTAGGCTAAGAGGGGCTAAGGATACAGGGCGAGGCTTTTGTTTTCACGAATGAGCACAATCAATTTGGACACATCATTCTGGGAAGCCTGAGCACTACTGCGGAAGCCGGTGGCAGAGTTATGGCACAGCACGCTAATGAAGTGCCAGGGCCTGCAAGCGCTGCAGGCTTAGCGAGAGCTTCTCCTGTAGCACGCCTGCAGTATGCGGCAAATTGCCCTCCAACTACGGCGACGCTTGCCGACCTGATGTGCAAGACGCTGGAGGAGTGAGGACCACGATGTGACTTTGCGCTTCGCTTGGGCTGTCACTTCCATTCAGAAGAGCTTCCGTGCGCGCTAGCCCCAAATCTACATTTGACTGTCGCACTTCCTTGCAATCACTAGCTCGGCTTGGCCTCACTTCTATTGTAAGCACGCCACGCGCCCTTTGTCTCTTTCATGCTAGCAGTCCAGGCCTGCACAGGCTGGGGCCTGCTGGTCGCAACAATCGCTTCACAAGTGAGCACGGCGAGGCTCATAAAATGAAAGGGAGGCCAAGCCGAGCCAATGCACTGCTCATGCAAAGCTGAAAGGATGTGCAAACATGAAGCGATGACCTAGGCAACGTGAAGCGATGATCTATGCTTTAGGGTTTAGGGTGTGGGTGCTAATGAAGCGGGAAAGGAAAGGAATAAGATACGAAACAGCTCGTTAAATGCAAGGCAATGGCTGTGAGAGGCCAGCCCAAAGGAATGAAAAAGTAGGAACGCAAAAGCAAAGAACAAGGTCTGAAAGGGCGATCACGACTGGAGGAGTATGGAGTGATGGAGAAAAGCGCGGCCGAATCGACCGAGTCAGCACAGACAAGTTGGACGGCTTAACTTGCGGAGCCGGAGCACCGCCGGGGAGGCTAGTGATGGCCGTTGCAGAAGCGGGAAAGTGCGCATTTAAAAGCGGCACACTCACGGAGGGAAGGTCACACCAGCTTTGACCCGGCGAGCTTCGCGCCTTCCTCGCCGTCGCTGCCGCCGCCGTTGCCCGCCGCCTCGCTCGCGGCCTGGCGGCCGTTCGCGCGTGATGGACACCGTGCTGCGGCTGCAGTGCCAGCTGCAGCTGCTTGGATACAGCGGGCCCCTGGCGCCACCGGAGGCGCTTCTGTACCCGGGCGAGACGCATTACCAGCTGCTGGCCTGGCTCTTCCGCAGGTCCAAGACTCAATGCGCAGCTCACGCTTTGACGGCCATGATCTCATCGCTGTGGCGATGCGGAAGAAAGCTGGAGTGTTGAGGCTCTTCACATTCTTGACGAACCAACGATGTCACGACTCTAACAGGGGTGCTATAGCGTTGCAACAACAGCTTGCGCGGAGAAGCTGCTGACAAGAGCGGGTCGGCAGACGAAGTAGACACGCCTGGTAAAGGGATGAGTGGATTTCAATGCATGGCTTTCCTCATCTGTCAGCAGACTCTTGCTATAATCCTGGACATTGATCTTCACGATACTACTGACTTATCTCACCACTTTGCATGCCGCCCACAGGCTTAGTCGAGGCAGCTCGCAACCTTGGCTTCTCCAACTTCGAGGAGATAGAGAGCTTGCAGGTCAAAAAGGCCAAATGCATCATCCTCTCAATTTTTAGTAGCAACATTGGCTATCTTGATCTAAACTGCATTGGCGCTGCTCTGGACCATTGCAACGACGCAATCAGACTGGTACGCACAAGCTTCTTGAGAATGACAGCCGAGCCTACACGATGAGAGTTTTCGGTGAGGACCTCAAGGAATCCTTATGCAAGGGAAAGTGATTCTCATCCAGTGCGTTTGCAGGGCTCAGACTCATACCACAGAAAAGCGGATTTCCTCTTCTTAGTGGCAGACCTCTTGAAAGCCAGCAAGTATACTGACCACGATGGCTGGAGGTAAGAGAGCGTCAGTTGTAGCTTACTTTCTAGATCCATCTTCGTGCTGTTCACTTGTCCTTGAGGTATGTCTGAAGGCGATTGGCAGAGATTATCTGTGTGATCCACTGATGCATCACATGAATAGCATGTTTCGCATGTGTCAAAATCAAATGCTCCAGCTCACTTGATAGGACTGACCGGAGGTGAATCACTACTTATACAAATGCCTCATGTATGGCTGGTGCCAGTGTTGACGACCAGACACAGAAAGACATTGAATTGATAGATCTTATTGGACAGGAACTTACCTGTAATACTACGTGCAAGCTCAATCTCTTTCCCCCAGATGTCAGCCAGCACCGCCGGCCTCTGTGAGGTCACTACCACTGTTTCCGCGCTGTTCATCATTGCTAATTCACTGTCTACTCTTAGAAGATGTGGGCCATAGCAATCATCAACATATTCCTATGACTCGTGAAGTGTCTGAGTTGATTGCTGATGAAGTATCATACAGGATTCACAGGCTTGTTTGCTTACTAGTCGGTGATCAGCTATTAGCAATTGACCACTAGTACATGTATCTGTCACAGAATGTCAGGCCTTGGTCATCCAGATCTGGGGAAGCAGATTGCAGAGCTCAAGAGGTGTGAGGAAACTCTCAAGGAGAGGAAGGATGACCTTGTTGAGCTCAAGTCACAGGTGCAGTCGTTTTCCATGTTATGTAACTTTGCTTTTCTGTAGTGTAGAGGGCTGGCGTCCCTTCAGTGAAGCTGATGCATTTGTTCTACAAGTTAAAGATAGAAAGTTCGATCCACAAATGACAAGTCCATAGAGCTTCGCTGACATCTTCCATTGCTGGCATGTTGTTGGGCAGGGACCAGAGCTTGTGAGCTATGACAACACTGCGGCACATGCCGAAGTGGAAGCGCAGCTACAGGACTTCTTATCAGCTGTAGAACATTGCAATCAATCATTCCCACAGGCAAGCACCACCCCTCTGGTGCAGTCTACTTGTGCCAATTCTAGCAACTCTTCAGCTATTATCCAGCTGCCAGGGTCTCTGATGAAAAGTGTTGGTCTGGCAGGAAAGAATTGCTTCTCTGGCTACAGCCAAGCTGCCCCAGCTTCATGGCATAGGACCTGCAGCGAAGCGTGTACATGGGTCCTATGAGATGTTAAAACAGGTACCTTTTGCTGCCCGAGGGACCTTCAATTTTCATGATGGGTCGTTTCGAGTTGCTTGCATTCTGAATAGATGTCTTCTGAGCTTACACCTTGTGACTTTTCCGTCTGCTCTATCCTTGGAATGGCGTGAATTGCAGCTCCTGCTAGGCCTGGACACTCTTAGGATTGCCAAAGGCAAACTGCCTGCCCCACCAGAAGACAAGGCATGTGCAGGTAATATGTCACTGGAGAGACTCACTGTCAGTAGCAATTCTGAGATAGTCAACCTAGACAGGGATATAAGGACACTGAGTACCTCTAAGCACTTCCAGGGTCTAAGTGGCTGAAGAGAGCGACATCAAAGCCCTTGACTTCTTGTGCTCAAAAGCAGTAGTAAGTCTGTGATGTAAAACGCCAAGAGACGTGATTGGATCACCACATTGCCTAGTCAAGACCGAGGATTACCAGAAATTAATAAAGGGGTTGGCACTCCCCACTTCAAAGAATGTGAAGATGCTGCACTACGTCTACTCAAGGAAGAAACTGCAGTACGTAGGTAGTACGTATCACAGCTTGAATAGATAAGAGAAGCCAAAGCTGATAGCACTGGAGCTCAGCTTGGCAGTCAAGATACTGATCCTTTGTAGTCATCCTCCACCATGTATGTCTCAGTGTAGCGTTGGAGGTGCCGCTACTTTTTGGCAGCCGGTTTTTGCTGCTGAAGGTAGTGCACATGATTGTAACACAGTCAAGTAGGAATATTGTGTTAGGATGTCCTCAATCTGTAGAAGGCCAGCTAGTCATGCATGTGAGCGCTCAGCAAAGGTGCACATTTCGCACCTTGGGTGCCGGTTTCTTGGGTGTTGGCTGCTTGGATCCCGCCTTGCCTTCCGCCTTCTTGAGCACTGGCATCAAAGTGGAGCGTCCATTAGGCCATATGAAACAGGGGCCGGTAACTTCCTCAGCCACTTGGATGCGCTAATGTGGTGGCTGATTGAACATGCAACGACACACGACAGTTGCCACGCATGGCGAGCTAAGAAGCTGGACTTCTTGTTATTAGTGAATCTTAAAGGACTGTCGCAGTGAATTTGACACCCAATTCCAGGTGACTCATACCTTGCAAGCTACACTGCAGGTACATTCTTCCTCTAGAGCAGGATGACGAGCTGCCTGCTAGAACAGACGCAATTGCACGCCTGGCCCAGCAAAAGGCCAGGTTCACAGAACGAGCTGGAGCGCGTGGAGCGGCGAGGATGCCTCACCAGGGTCGTTCTCGCCGCCGATGGCGCTCTCGCGCGTGAAGGCGCCGTCCAGCCAGTCGAGCAGGCCGCCGCGAGGGAAGAAGCCCTTCTTCTCGGCCGCGAACAATGCGGCCGCCGCGGCGCCGCCGCCGCCGGCCGCCAGCGCCCAAGACGCCATCGCAGCTCGCGCCGAACTTGGTCGTTAGCAGCCGTTCCGCAGTGACGGCCGAAACAAAGCACAGAATGCGGCTGCTGATGTAGAACGAGCGCTCATAGAAGCTCAGCCAGGTGAATGCTGAGGAGCTCGTTTGGCCACAGGAGGGCAGCGCCGGCACCCGGGCGCCGTCGGATGTTGGGTACCCGCCACGGGCGCCTTATCTGCATCGGACGGCGCAGCAGCCCCCTTGTCGAGGTCCCTTCGCCTCGTCAGCACAGCCCCCGGGCGGCTCCGCCACGTGCACAGTCACGCCGCGTGGCGGGGGCGCCTCGCGGCGCCTGGCCTGGGGACAAACGGCGAAGCAGCTCTCCCCGGACTGGCCCAGCACAGCTCCTCCGCGCCTGTCGGCCCACTTGGACGTACGCTCATCCAGAACAACAAGTAACGCCGCTTCTAAAGGGGGCGAGGGCGGTGAGAAGCCAGCCCGAGAAGAGTTGATGAGGGCCAACGGGGCCGACAAGCGCTTCCTAAACGGAGCGAGGGCTGTGAGAAGGCCTTGGCCCACACCCGGTCCCCGCCCTGTTGGGTCGGTGGTCCTCGTTACTTTCGCTGCTGGCCTCTCAAGCTGACCAGCGGCGCCGGGAACAGGGTGCTGCCCCTTCCCGGTGGCTCGGTGCCTTTGGGTCTTGTTTCCTGCTACCGCATGCGTCTTTCTCTGTGCCTACAGCGGTCCCAGGCGATTGCTTTGCATCGCCGGGCTGGTCGCGCCCTTGCAGCAGCCTCTGGCTTGCGCAGCGGGGTTGCTCTTCCTCCCCTCAGCTCATCTGACTTCCTACTGCTGACACGGGGGTATTGAGGGCGCCCTGTCTGCCTAGCCTTTGGCTCCGTCATGAACACCTGTATGCATCTGGCTGGCATTTCACAGCCGATTCTTTCATATCAGCAGCCGCTTTCTCCCTGTTTGGGACGAGCGGTGCTGCCCTTCTCTCTTGGCTGGCAACTCCACCCTCTTGCAATCGGCCTCCCTATCGATTCATGCGCTCCGCGCGCCTTCTCTCTTGCAATGTTGGCTGTCTCCAAGGTTCGTGCTCAAGCGGGCTAACTGCCAAGTGGGAGCGCGTCCTTGAAGCTGGGCGAGCCATAGGGAGCCAGTCCAGCTTGGGGAAGGCATTCGCCCAGCTCACATCGCGCTGCAGCAGCTGACCAAGGGCGCCTGTACAGTGCATCAGTGGACAGCCTTGGTAGCGGGCCAGAGCACCAGTCGCGCCAGCTTGCAAAATCTCTCCATGCTAGCTACTAGCGCTTATCCTGCTGGACGTGTGAGGGAGGTGCAAGATGACCAATTGTGGTTGCTCTTGCTGCTCTGCCGTTGAGTCGAGAGCAAGCAGTGACAGAATGCAACAAGATTGCAAGGCATACACTCCGTCACAGAATGTTCTGGTTCCTGCAATTTCATGCTGCACTCATGACGTGCTCACTGTGGGAGTCTACACATGTCGGGTGCGGGTGCCCAATTTAAGTCCTCATGATCGGGAAAGCGCAGGCGTGGTTTAAGTCCTCAACGACTACGCTCATGTAGTTGAAAGCTACCACAGTGCACAATTAGAATGCTTAGGTAGGAGCCCTGTTGGGCTCATTACAGGAGCAATGGTCCAAAGCTCGACCAGGACAATGATGTTGGCTTGGGATCAAAGGCAGGCAAGCCTGGTAGTTCAGTCCTGCCGGCTAGAAGTGACCATGGCACAGACACTGGGGTTTCATGACCAGTCACGCTGGCCCCCTAAAAGGACTAGACAGTGCTGTATCAGCATAAGCTGTCTATTTGCATGATAATCTGCATTCCTGCACAAACTGGAGGACCTGATCCTGCGCCGTTGAGCAGACGGCCATGCTACCTGAGCCTCAAGGATGCATTAAGCCTGGGCCGGGTCCATCAGCGGCAGTTTGTGCTTGATGCAGGCGGACAACTACACAGGTGATGTTGTCTGCGCTCCCTCTGCGAAAAGCTTCGTCTGTCAAGCACTTGGCAGCTTCCTGTGCATCAGGAATGGACTGAATCATTGAAACAGCATCCTGCAAACAAAGCAGGATAAGTGTCAGCCATCAAGCACTACTCCAGCACACTAGTCCACCCAAAGCAGTAGCAGAAGCCCCTTGCTGACCCACGACACATCATTCTTTGCTGTCCTGCTTGTGTCACGAGAACGTAAGTGCTGCACATGTTCAGAGTTCAGCACTACATGGTGCTAAAGGTATCTGCATAATGTACTTCTGAAGTTGCTCTACAAGGCAGTCTTCCAGAACCTTATGAGCAACTACAAAATGGCCATTGTGCACAGTCATACAGCACCTGCATACCCATAACTACTGAAACCCAGTGGGATCCTACATGCCGAAGCACACTGCAATAGCAAACATAGGAACAGCCCACCTGGTTTGAGACTACATCCCACAGGCCATCGCTTGCAAGCACAAGAAATTCATCTTCAGGGGTGAGCATCTCCTCCTGCACCGAGCAAGTCATGAAGGGTAAGAACCCCAACACAACTCACATTGGCACAGGAGCGGTGCACCTTCTGTTAACGTCCTCTGAAAGACTTAGGGTCAGAGAGAGCTGTCTGTCCAGTCCAATCAGGACAAAGCGTTGCCGCAATCTTCACATGCAAAAGCAGACCATTTCTTACTCTCACCTGTATCTCTGGCTCTGCTACAACATAACGCTTCAACAGCCTATCCCCAAATGCACGAGAAACTGCTAGCACCCCGCCAACTCGCCATGTGCCTGCATTGCCAACCTGTGTATGCTCAGCAGGTTTGCATGTGAAGGCCCCATGGGCCTTGCAGTCTTGTGCAGGGCACAAGTATTGCGTATCTCAAGCAAACCTTATATAACATGCTTGACAGGACATGGTGCTAGTCCAGCCAGCTCAACACTTCTGACACATTCACATACCTGCCCACATGACAACACCTCCAGCTTCCTCTATGCGTTGCCGTTCATCGTCTCTGTTGGGCTTGTGGTCGGATGACAGAGGGGCAGCTGAATGACGATCAGCAACATGGATCGTGTGAGCTCAATGCACTATCAGCAAACGGCAGGCCTTCACAGCCTGTTTAAATTCTGCTACTTGCGCTTGTAGACCTTGTAGACCTGGACAGACACAGCTGATATGCTTCATCAAAGGACATCTGTACAGCTCAGGTTGCCAGGATCTTGCATGAGAGTCTTGAGCCTCTGTGCCAGAGCGTACTGCAAGTCAAGCCTGTCATGGGCTGGCATGGACGGCCAAAGGAGTATGTAAACACAACCAGTGACTTGAGACACTATTGATCAGCTATCTCTCAAGCAAGACTTGGCCCGCTCTGGAGCAGTCTGCTGAGCAGGCAATCAGGAATTCTTGCTCACAGCCTGCTGAATGACAATCTAAGTGGCTTAATCAGGACTTGCTCTACAAGTACCACCATAAGGAACTTCGCACTAAACATTAGGTCCAGTGACGCATGAGGAGCTCCAGAAGAAGGATGTCACAGCCACTCACCCTTACCACCCCGGCACATGACTGCTCGTGAGTCTCCAACGTTCGCCACAAGAAGCTTCTTCCCTACCAACACCGCAGTAGATGCTGTGGAGCCAGCGTCCCGATTCTGTCCATTCTCAGACATTAGGTAATCCTGATCCGTCTGCTTGTAAGTCTCAGCTGCAGCATCAAGTCAGTAACACTATGTTAGGTTGCTACTGAGACCCCTCCATACTGCGCCTTCTTGAGACCCTCCTGGCGAAAAGGCAGTGGGTCAAATAGCTTAAAAGGCTGGTGGAAACATGACCAATCTCTCAATGACGTATTCTATCGAGTCCTTGGCATGCACCAATGCAAGCAAGGGCCAACCGTGCAGAACATGACATGTCAACTCTGAGGCTCAGCCAACCAACCTATGGCAGCCTTAGGGTCTGTTGAAAAACTCGGATGGTTCACAAGGTTGTCGAAAAGGTGCTTCTGCACATACTCTGCCGCTCTGGAGCCACCGTGACCTGGCAACCGGGCAATGACATGGTGTCATGGCCAGACCAGTGGCACGACATGGCTGCAGAGTCAAAGTCGTTCTCCACGGGGTACATAGTAGTAGCATAACGGGGCATCCTCTTTCACGAGGTTGATGTATATGCCAGTCTAATGGAGGCCACTGATGCTGCAGGAGTGCTGGGAGAAGCGTAAGCTGACCGTCAAAGACGCCGAAGAGGCCAACCAGTTGGCCCCCTACCGGCCGAATTTGAGCATCGTGAAAGTCCTCCATGGATGCCCGCTTGCCGCGCAGCCTCGAGTAGCCATAGCTAAAGGTCCCATCCTCGCTGGGGACCGAGAGCAGCCCGCAGTCGCGCCGGGCAGTCAAGGCGTGCCATACAAGAGTGGCTGCCAGCGGCGCAGCACCTCACGGCAAGGGTTTGAGCGGTGCAGGGGCACCGCACGCACCTGGTGCCGCCGCCGACCGAGGGCGTGGTGCCGCCGCCGGAGCTCGCGTCCTTGGACGACGCGAAGACGTTGTTGAGCAAATTCATGGCGGATAGGCTGCTGCACGGTGCCGCCTGCTTCGCATCCCCGCGCACAGAACGCCCGGCGCCGGGGGCCGGCGCGGCGGCGGAAGCGGCGGCGGCGGAGGCGGGCGGAGGTCACTGCGGCGAAAAAAAAAAAAAAAAAAAAAAAGGGGGGGGGGGAGGCCGCCGCCTTCGCCGCGCCCGCGGGCACTGGAGAGCCCGGCCCGGGCCCCGTCTCCCCACGGGCGCCGGAAAGCGGCTGATGACATTTGAACGAGCCGGGGGGGGCGACGAAGCCCTCGCTTGCGGCGCCAGCGCTCTGCGACTCGTGAGTCAGACCGCTAGTTGCCCCGTTACCGGGGACAAGTTGGAAGGCTCAAATTGGCTCACCTTGCATTTCATGCGCACCGCGCGCGCATTCCTTCTGCGACGGCACGAGACGAGCGCCCCCGCGGACGGCTCGCAGGGCCCGACGACAACTCCCCACCCCAACGCCGTTGGCGCCTCCCCCTACCCCCGCCCAAGGTCGGTGGGCCCCCCCGGCCCCAACATGGCCCTATCGCGCGCCCTCTCCCTCAACTCGCCCTCACGTCCGGCCGCCCGCCGCCTCGTCCACCCTTGGCCCCTCATCATCGTACTGGGCGCTCCCTTCTATTTTCCTCACCCAGGCCACCGGCTTCCCTGGCTGTGCTCCCGCTCTCTAGGTCAGCCTGTCCGACTTTCACTGTTCGCCTTCTGAGGCACCAAGAGGCCCCTCCGGCCCTGGCTCAGCGGTCCTTCTCCAGAAGAAACCTTTCTGTAGTACCCTTCCAAGCCATCGCCCCCCTTTGAAACGAGTCCCTCTTAGCATAGGGCTTCGCCTGGTGCAGGCCCGCACTTCCTTTGCCTTCTGTATTTGCTCTGTATTGACACTGAACTTGCTTGGCTTGGCCTCCCTTTCAACGCATGCGCAACCCGTGCCTTCTCTCTCTGGTTGCTGCGTCCAGGAGGGCGGAGCCGAGTGGTCCCCTGCACATTGCACCACACGCTGTGCGAGCTGATGCGCGCCCCGAGCAGCCGCGCATAGTCTCCACAGAACCAGTCTCCTTGGGTCACCCAAGACACTCCTGCCTACAATGCACACTACTAAGAGCTTGGCTAATCTACTTTAGCGCCAGAGTACAGAAGCGGGTCGCGCGTCAGCGGCATGTATAACAAGGCATACACCTGCACACAGGGCAAGCGTGCAAACCTTCAACGTAAGTGTCTGACATGGACACAACAAGTGGGCACAGGCAGAGCAGTAGTCAGATCAAGCTAAGCAAAGCATCTTGCTAGGCTTCAGTCAAGAGTTGCCGCGGAATTACCCCAAGGAGAGCAGCCACGAAGAGAATCAGCCCAGTGAGGATGGCTATGGTCTTGTTTACAAATCTCCTCGACCTAACCGAGCTCAAGCTGGAGTCCTGCAGCTTCCGGGCTACTCTGATAAGCTGGGCGCTGTTCTTGAGCAAGGAAGCTTCCTCATCTTCAATGTTGCCAAGCAGCACAAGGGCACCAACAAGTTGTCCTGCAGCAAGAATGACCTTACCACGTCCTCAGCACATTGCACCCTTGACATCCTGTAGCCATAAGCACAACTATACAGCACCACAGATGAAACGACCAGAAACAGTCGCATGCAAAAGACAGCGAGCTTCACCGAAGTGAGGAGTGAGTGGCTCTACAAATAGAATCTTGCTGGTCCATGGATGAAAAACAGACCCTCATATGCAGTCCTCAGGCTCCGCAATGAGTGGACCAACACTTCAATCACCGCTTTTGCTGCCCCCTGATACTTGGTTGACTCTGTGCCATGCTTTGTGCGAAGGGCCTGATGTCCATGCTTGATATTCAACATCAGATTCCATTGTACAATATTTGCGACCAGCTTATCCATCCACAGACTACACAACTGTCACTTAATGACCTCCATCAGGTGCTGTACCTGGAGTGCTGTGATAAGTCCGGAGATAAGCACAGGCTGTGGCATCGTAACGCTCGTGCTGCTTGTCGTTGCTCGAAGTACCTCATCCTCAGCACTCTTGTAGAAGCAGGATAGCTCTGATACATATTCCTGATCTGTCTCCTGTTGACAAACAAGCACCATCAAGATTGGCTCTCATTTGCTGCTACAAACAGTCAGTGTTCAGGTCACTCATACATCAAGCAGGGACTTGAGGTCATTCACAGATGCCAATTTCCTTGTGACTCCCTTTCTTATTATGCAGGAGAAACATGCACGTTTCTGTGGTTCCTGCCACTTTGCTGCACATGCACCTTCATCAATTCTACCTCGGTGACCACAACCTATTTGAGTGGCCGCACATAAGTATCGGTGAGTGACATACAAGTGTTCATTTGAGATTAGGCCCACTACAAAGCCCAGACCAGCTACTCAAGCTACACCAGCTTAAAAGACATACTTGCATCAGATCAATGAGGTCAGAACCCCCCACTTGAGAACTTTGTGCGTCATCAGCACCGCGCTGACTCTCTTCCTGGAAGCAGCACGAGATTTAGTAGCTGCATGTCCAATTGGATGCTGACGACCCTGACTTCTTGCTATTGGTTCAGCACAGCACCCTTGATTTGATGAGCAGGAGATGATGCTTCACGAATCGGCCTGCTAAGTTCTCACCCATTCTTCCACAAAGGCTTGAAGGCAGTCGCCTTGGCATCTTTGCTGGCTGGTGCAACTTAGAGATCTCCGGCGTGCATTCGAGCCAGCCAGGTCAGGAAGATCAGCAAGAGCTTTGATAAGGCCTTCTGAAGTTATTGCACTGCTATTGGACTGAGATGTTGACTCTGCCCTGCTAATAGACAAGTGCCTCCAGATACCATGTAGCGCATTTTTCCCCTCAGGAGCCAAAATGGTCTCAAAAGTTTCTGCATTTGTCAATGGACGACATGTGAGGTCCACATAGTCGCTTCAAGGAGCAGCATCGCCCTAGTAACGCCCTGAAATCTAGGTAATGGACAAACATGTGCTCGGCAATCTAGCCACCAGTGGCACGATTTAAACTACACGTGAATAGGATTTCGGGCAGGCTTAGCCTGTCTATTGCTGGCCTTCGTCAATTTCCAGGGGTGGGGGTTAGTGCAAGCTCAGGACTACCATCGGACAGAAATGACAGTACGGACATATAGATAGATCAAATTAAGAAAAGGAGGATCAGGCTTTCACCTTGGTCAATGCCAGCAACCACAGCAACGATGACTGCCTCAGGCCTTTTGAAAATGTCAGGGGCAAGCAACGCATCGACCTGCACATGAATGACAGATGAGTTATCTGCAGCTCTGCAAAAGACTATGCATCTGTGGACTTTCAGGCAAATCCAGTGGTTGAAGCATTGGTCGAAGCCAATGTAAGATAGGCCCTCTAAGTACCACAACTTAGACCTCCACAGGTTAGTCCCTGTGGTGAATCACCCTCATATGCCATCCGCCCTTGTCATGTGTGACTTCTAATGATGCAGCTCTTTCACCCCGGCAGCTTCTGAGGTAACCAGGGGCCAGACCTGAAATGCAGTGGTGGAATCAGAGTACGGGATATGGCTAGCTAGGAGAGCGGCAATTGCAGCTGCGAAGGCCTGTGGAGTCAAGTCTGCCACCTGCCAAGCACTCCAGTCCTGGTCAGTGCGTCTGCAAGCGATTGTAGGCTGGTCAAAAAGCTCAAAGCTACCACGCAAGGGGGGCACGTACAGGTTGTGAATCTGACTAGGATACAAGCCAAGCTCCTCCGGTGGCTGATCAATGCGGTTCTCAACAACAGCCGTATGAGAAGGCTGTAAGGGCAGCGCATGCCTGCTCAGAGCTCTTGTCGTCGGCTCTCAGGAACACCCCATCTCCGTTGTTCCCGTCGTCCAGAAAGAGCACAGCAGGAGTATGCTGGACCTGCAAGATGTCGCGCCACGCCATTACACCAGCTCTAGGTGCAGCCCGGGCGACTAGAACATTGTCAAAGCTCCACCATGCATGATGGTAATATTAGGCGAAGATAATAGCGGAGTGAATCGTACCTCACTATTGGCAAGGGTGGCAACCGCTGTCAGGAGCAGCAGGGATGCAACCGCGAGGGCGGAGCGACTGGAGGTCATGGCCCCCGCGGCTGGCGGTGGACCCTGCTCGGACCGAGCCCCACGCTGCCGCGGTTTCGTGGAACCGTCGTCTGGGATAAGGTGGAGGCCCGCCGTCCCTCGTCGGCGCAGCTGGCGGCGGCGGCGGCGGCGGCGGCAGCGGCGGCGGCGACTGCGGCGGCGCAGATCACGGCTCGCGGGGACCCAGCCGACTTTGAGTAGTCATCATCATCGTCGGCGTGGGAAAGTAGAAGAGAGAAGTGCCTCTCCCAACGGGGGCAAGGGCTGTGAAAAGCCAGCCCGAATTGACAAGGTTCGAAGGGGCCAAAAGCGCTGACTCAAACCTGGGGTAGGATGAAACACTCAGTAACCACGAGTGGGGAGCCGCAGATCCGAAAGAGATGTGGCTTTCCGAAAGACTAGCTGCCTGAAAGCAAGTCAAGCAAGTCGGCCATGTAAAAGCAACGGCTGTGAGAAGAAGTGGCACTCCCAATGGGGGCAAGGGCTGCGAAAAGCCAGCCCAAAAAGAATTCACAAAGGTTCAGCTGTGAGAGACCAAGCCCCACAAGGAGAGAGAGGAGGCGCGCGGGGCGCATGAAATGAAAGAGAGGCCAATTCAAGCCAATACATTGTTCAGGCAGAGTCGAGTGCAGACTAAACAAGGCTACACAAGGAATGAACAAAGGTGGACACGGCGTGCGGTGCGCATGAAACGAAAAAAAAACGAAAGGGGAGCGGCGGGGGAGAGAAGGCGCGCGGGGCGCATGAATTGAAAGGGAGGCCAATTCAAGCCAATACATTGTTCAGGCAGAGTCGAGTGCAGACTAAACAATGCTACATAATACGGAGACCTAATCTAAGGTACCTAAGATGACATTAGTACCCACGGGTGAGCACAAACAAATCTGACAAGCTAACTTGGGGAGCTGGAGCGCCGCCACGAAAGCCGGAGGCCTGACTTAGAGCGCGCCCTGCACGTTGATGAAGAGCCAATGCTTGCGAGCGCTGCAAACTAAGCGAGAGCCGCATTCTATAATATGCAACTAAGGCCTGCGGAATGCTGGAGTGGCCCAAGCTGCCCCCCCGACTTCGACGACGCGCATCAACCAGCCGGGCCAGATGCTGGATCAGGGAGGACCATTTCACGCCGTAGCCTCCATAGATATCCATGGCACACGGGTAAAGATGGTCCCCTCGAGGATGATCATGGTAGTGCCGCTCCTTCTTGCGCTCCGCGCTGGACGTGGCCCAGCCAGACACGGTTGACGTTGGTGCGCCAGCCTTGTATAAGCGGCGGGGGAGAGACGGGCAGGCGGCGACGGTGGGCGCTCCATTGTTGGTGGTGAGTCGGTGACTTGGTGGGCGCTGCCATTGTTGGTGGTGCGGCTGTGACGAGGAGACGAGTGGGACGGCACCCATCGTGGTCACTTGCGCCGCACTCCTGCTCTGACGCCCTCCGCCACCATTGGCGCCGGCCTGAGGCGCGCCGCGCCGTGCGCGCGCCAACGCCGGGGGCCCGCCGCGCGCCCACGCCGTCTTGGCAGCGCAAGCCGTCGTTGGTCTGCTTCGGTTCTCTCGCTCGTGTGGCAGAGTTGCCGTTCACCACCTGCCTGGATTGTCGGCACATGGCGGTGCCACGTGGGAGCCTGGATGCCACTGTCCAGGGCACCAACGACGACGCCACCATCAGCAAGCTGTGAGCCCTCTCCGAATGCCCTTCCCTGACGCAGACTATTCAGGTGCATTGCATTGCATCACTGTGCTGCTCTTAAGCTTGGGATGGCACGGGATGGCAGGTTGTGCTGAGTCTGGCCAAGTGAGTGGCATGCTCCAGCCAGGCAGTCGAAACTTGGCAGTAGAAGGGCGCTCCGCAGAGCTTACCATGCTGCAATCACTT
This sequence comes from Spirogloea muscicola, assembly GCA_009602725.1. Taxonomy (NCBI): domain Eukaryota; kingdom Viridiplantae; phylum Streptophyta; class Zygnematophyceae; order Spirogloeales; family Spirogloeaceae; genus Spirogloea; species Spirogloea muscicola. The sequence continues at coordinate 595,166 of WELB01000052.1, forward strand.
CCTGCAGGCTGTACTGTCCATGTCTTGCCTTTGCTTTGGAGGTGAGAGAGGCAAGTTGTTTGGATCGACTGTGAGGCACTGACGAACAGCTGAGCGTGGTGCCAGGTCGTGTGTCAAAAAAGGATACTTCAAAGATGACTTTGTCCATCATTTCGTGAGGAGACCCGCCCGAAGAGCTCCAGTGATCAATCGAGGTCTGAAGATACATATCAACACTTGCCCGCAGATGCTGCACATTTGCTGCTTCCTTATGGCTTACCATCTGATGAGAGATTTGTATGCAAACCCATCTGCTTCTGGATTATCCTCTAAGCATTCATCATCACAAGCATGAGCAATAGTTCAGGTTTTTTGTGTTTCAATTTATGCGGTGTAGCTTGCCAGTCCCTTTTTGTCTGATCACAATTCGCTGCAGGAAGGCAGGGTACTACGCACGGTGGGCAGCCATCCGCAACCTTGTTGAGCACTTTTTGGAAGCACAGCTACCAGCAGGGACAGAGCACCTTCTCCCAAAACAAGTCATCTCATTAGGAGCTGGGTTTGATACGACATTTTTCCAGTTGCAGGTAGCAACCAACTTACCAGCCCTGATCACCACCTTGCGTTCGAAAAGAGAGCAGCACACAGGCAAGCAGGTTTGCTTGATTCACATCGTCATCGTGTAGTTAGAGTGTGTGCTCGTTTTGTGGTGACAATGTCATGGCAGGTGAGCTTGTGATAGTGGCTTCTACGTTATCAAATGACCACCAGCTATATGCGGCTGCTTATATGCAGGTACTAAATATATGCTTGCTTTGCACTGACAATCACGGCAGAAAGAAGGACGTGCTCCATACAAGTACGTGGAGGTGGACGTCCAGGAGGTCTGCAACGTGGGACCCATAAAGCAAGGAGTCGTCTAGGGTCCTTTGGCTCTAAGCAGATGGCTGTTAGCAGCTATGCCTATCTAGCTCAAGCATGTTTCTACTGCACTTCTCTTAGCCTCGTCATGTGTTGTACAGCTTGCGACTTTCTTTTTCCAGCCATATTTTGTCCTTATTCACCCCTATATAGGTGACAAGCAGGAAGGCCTTCACAATCTCCAGCCATGATGACCTACTCCAAGGTCTTGGGAAAGATCCAGTCATACATGCAGGTATTTGAATCTCACATCTATTCTACAATACTTGCCCAATGCTAAGAAAGGACTTAAATGTAGGTACAGCTTCCCAACATACTCAAGTCCTGCATGTGGAAGATACTAGGCCTCGTCTGGCTCTGCACTAAATTTGCACACTTGGCTCCAGCGTTGCCTGCCAAATTGACTTTTCCTAACGGGTTCTCTTCCATTTTATGTCTGCAGACAAGGGTGAGCTCCATAGCTCTTTGTATCATCTCATACCAGTGGATCTACGCGACCTGCAGTCTCTAGACTCTGCTCTTGTCAGAGCTGCTGTTGATGTCAGGTAACTCAGCAAGCTGTAGCATGCTCCCCTGTTGGAGCACGCTTTTGTAGCTTGATGGTTACTTGGAAAGACACGCTCATCTCCACACATTTTCATGTTAATAACGCAGCTTGTTGTGAAGTACTTCACATGTATGACCTCTTTTCTCTATGCCAGCCTTCCGACCTTGATCCTGGCGGAGTGTGTACTGATATACTTGGAACCTCAAAGCAGCCGAAACATCTGCAAGTGGGCAGGGGAGCATTTCACAACTGCCGCTTTTGTCATATATGAGCAGGTAAATACCCAGCTCATGTATTTGTGCAAGTCAGAGAGAGCTACACCACTGTCTGTCCATTGGAGGCCACAGATTCATACCACAGGCCTCCTATCAGCTGCTATGATAATTGCAGTTCATCTTTCTTCTGTGCATGTTGGCAAGTCATGTAGATCTCCATGCTTTTGGTGGTCAGCTAGTTAGAAGGTTTGCAGCATAGAGGTGAGATGACTCGAATTGGTCTCCATGTTCTCACGTCAGTAACAATTGTAGTATATCATAACAAGGTCAAATTGACTCCAGATCCGACCCCATGATCCCTTCGGACAGCAAATGCTCCTGAATCTGGAGGTAATTCCTGGTATCTGCCACTCTTGAGGAAGCGTTTTAGATCATCAATGAATTCTGCTAGATGTGACCAGTACCATCATGTGGACATGGTTTCTGACGACAAGATTGGGACAAGCCTTGAGGCAAGCCTACTCTTCGGTGCTGATCAAAAGCTCATTCCCATCATGCGGTGTTTCAGAGCAGAGGCTGCCCTTTGCTCGGCATAGAAGACACTCCTGATCTCGAGTCCAAGACGAGACGCTTTACAACTTGTGGCTGGAAGGTAATTCATTTGAGCTCTCACTTATCTATCTTGTGAAATATCATATCTATAGGCTTGAATCTGCTGACTCCATAGTACTGAACTATGTGTTCGAGGTCTTACATGAAAGACTTGTAATGAGGATGTGAAGGGGGTGCCACCTTCCAGGCTCAAGCTCAAGCATTCGCATCGTTATGTGCAGGTAGCACAGGCTCATGATATGGATGAGATCTACTCCACCTTAGATGCAACAGATCTCAAGAGGTATTGATGTATGTCAATCAATGGAGACATTCTTCTACTAATTACACAAGCTGCAGGTCCTGCCAGTCCAGGCTAGGGTTCACTCCCTCTGCAATACTGCGAAGTTATGCAAATCGCAGCAGTACAGCAGAAGTTTCTTGCACTTGAAGCCTACAGATATGATATCTTGCACTTGAATTGAGTATATGCGTGGCTAAGAGTCGTGGCTAAAAGGCTGATATGCTGCCCGTGCAGGATAGAGAGGCTAGAACTGTTTGACGAATTCGAGGAGTGGCACATTATGCAGGTAATGACCACTTTGCTTGAACGATAAGGGGCTTGCTGTACAAAATAGAGCAGATTATGACACTCTGCATGTTGCGACATCTTCAAAGGGGGTCTCTACAAGGTGCTTGCAGATTATTGATTACTGTGAATCATGGTGCATTTGCAGGAGCACTACTGCATTGCATACGGCTTCAATGACGCACTTGTGAGTAGACATTCTGGTGACTTCTAGATGAATAACAACCCCTTCACTATCTTTCCTTGACATGTTGCTCAATTCCTTATTGCAGAAGTCCAGCAGAGGTAGCATCACTTTTGAGCTGATCAGATTATTGATTGCTGCAGGGTCTCTTTGAGGACTTCGGTTTCAAGCAAAAACAGGCGACATGAGGTTGAAATTGAAAGAAGTAGAGTTCCAGGTAGCTACAACTAGCTCAGAGTCATCACAACTAATACTGGCCTGAACTTTTCATCTTATGCAAGCTCCTCCAAGTGAAGGCTGCAACTGGCAGCCTGAGATATACAAAGCCAATTCGAGGGGTGGTGGTGGGGTTTCAAAATCGAGATGAAGAATTCAACAGTCATATATACTGAAGTGTATAAAGAATGTATTCGCGGCAAGTTCTATCTACAGACTTGCAAGGACATGCACTCAGTACATCTAACGGAAGTATTGTGCAAGCTATATGATCACTCTCAGCAATCTGACGAAACGCATGTCCACAAATGAAAGCTAGCAGCAGATACCACTTGCAGCAACATGCGGCGCCCCAAATCCACTCGCGACTACTCTTGAGAACATGTCAACCCGCACGGGCACAATAACTGGCAAAACCAATTCCACTTAACTTGCCCAGCACAAACGTTCTGCCATGGGGTGTTGAGATAACACCACTAGAAGAGGCTTCTCAAAGAATGTCCTCAAAATCAAATCTCTTGAGATTGAGAGCTCTTCTTGCCTGGGACACCCGTTTTCTTCGGCAGGAGCACACTGTGGATGTTGGGCAGCACACCACCGCTTGCGATTGTGACAAGGCCCAGCAACTTGCTGAGCTCCTCGTCATTCCTGACCGCCAGCTGAATGTGGCGTGGTACGATTCTGGTCTTCTTGTTGTCGCGGGCAGCGTTGCCTGCCAGCTCGAGCACCTCGGCGGCCAAGTACTCCAGCACGGCTGCCAAGTACACCGGAGCTCCTGCTCCTACACGGGTGGCGTATCTGCAGAACATTCGTAGCATCAGGAACCCAGTCACCTCATCCGCCTCATCCAAGTAGTAGGCTGCCTGCCGTATGGTACCTCAGACGACAGCTCAAGATGAAAAGCTATACTGACCAGAAGAGAGCAGGCTTCTGTGAACAGACTTGTGTAGCAAGGGCGTAGGCGAGCAGCCACTTACTTGCCAGCCTTGAGGTACCGAGCGATGCGGCCGACTGGGAACTGGAGGCCAGCCTTGGCAGAGCGCGACACGGCCTTCTTGCCAGATGTTTTGCCACGGCCCGACATGGCGGCGACGGCAGCGGCGCTACGGCGGGCAAGGGGGCGCTGGGAGGCGCGGCGAAGGGCGCAGCGGCGAGAGGCGCGGCGGCAGGCGCGGCCGCGGCGGCGCGGAGGCTTGAGGCGAGGTGGGCGAAGGAACGCAAGGATGAACAGACGTCGGGGTCTGTCTCTATATATGACGTAGAGCCTGCCGCGGGTGCGCCAGCCAATGCGCGCCCAGGCCCAGGATCAGCTCAGGAATGGGCACGATCGATTTAATCGGACGGCGAAGCAGGCGCACCGCCCCGCTGCCCTTTCCCCGCTCCGCCTAGCTGCGTGGGAGAAAGGGGGTAATTATCGTGGGCGGCGCCGCCGTGTGCGCCGCCGTTTGCTTGGGCAGCTGGCCCGGTCGGCCCGCCCCGGGCGCGGGGCCAGCTCGCCCCGCCGGCTAGCCAACGGCCGCCCGCCGCTAGAGCCGCCGCCGTTCCCCACTACTGCTTTTTCGGCTGCCGCGCTGTCCGCAACGGCGCGGCGCGCGCCACCTCCATGTGCTGTCAGTGGGCTAGCACCGCCTAGCCTCCTCCCGCTGGCCTAACCAGCCGACCGCGGCGGAGCAAGCTGGCGCACCTCTCGCTTACACCCCCCGCTTAGCGGCGCCACGCCGGCTCGTTCGCTTTTGCCCATCAGATGGCCTTGCGGCTCCTCCCGCCTCCTCCTCACCGTCCCGCCGCACTGGGCTTGGTGGCCTTTCCGACGGGCCGATGCCATCAATCACCAGCCGCTTTTGGCCACCCCTCCCGGCTGCCTAGACCCGGTACCTGCCCCTCCGCCGCCCCCGCCCCTCCAGCAGGCCTCTCCCCTTGCCCCTCTGCCAGCCGCGCCCCCCTCCCGCGGCCCCGCCGTGTCGCCGCCGTCTTGGCACGTTACTCGCGTCCGGTGCTCCCGCGACGGCGTCTCCCTCGGCAGCCCTCATGAGCTGCCCCACGCCCCTCGAGCGTCACCGGGCGCCTCACTGGCACCGGGCATAAGAGTGGCTCTCAGGCGGAGGACACGGCAAGGATGGCAGACATGCCACCTTGGGAGGCCGCTGAGAGCCGTCTGTGACGAGATCTGGCCGCGCTCTGGGCCGGCTCGCCAGCATGTTTCGCTTCAAAGGTGTGGCGTCCGCCGGCTTCTATGGTGAGCACTGCTGTCCTCTGCCACCAGATCTGTGTTACAGTTGACTGGCAAGGGATGCCGACTGCTCGCTAGATGCGAACGCAAGCCGACATTCTGGTGTCCAGTGCGTATAATGAGGCCAAAACCCCCTTGCAGGCGGCATGTCAGTAGCTAGCGTCTTCATCAACAAGGCCATTTTTCACGTCTACAAATTCAACTATCCGTACACGCTAGTACTCGGCCAGACCATCTTCACGCTCCTCCTCATCTTCGTGATGCGGAAGCTCGGCGTGATCCGGATAGGCAGGTTCCAATTGCACATTTTCCGACGAGTGAGGCCCTTTACCTCAGGTCTCCTATGGTGTCTTTGTCTAGCTAGATCTCAACAAGGAGGTCCATCTAGTCGGCTTATGCAAAGGACAAGAATTGCACGCATTGATAGGATGCAGTTTGAAGGGAATAAACGCGTCAGTTTCTTGGATTTGGACGTGCTGTTGTGCTCTGCTGCTCACTCTCGTCGGACCATCTGCTATCAGGTGTTCTTATTATCCTTTGCGTTCCTCCTCAAGCTCCTACTGGACATGTCAGCTCTGAACAGAGTCAATATCCCAATGTACGGCGTACTGAAGAGCTCCACGACGCCCTTTGTCTTGGCCCTTGACTACATCATGCGAGACAAGAAGGCCTCCACCAGGGTGCAGCTCGCTGTCTACTTGACAACGTTCGGAGGTCTCCTTGCCGGCTTTGGAGACTTGACTTTCGATCTGGCGGGATACATCCTGGCTTTGTCCTCTGCTATGGCCACGGCGGCGTACGTGGTGATTGTGGGGAAGCTGGGGGAAGAGCTGCAAATTGACTCCTTCACTCTCTTGTTGTATAATAACTTCTGGTCTCTTCCATTCTCTTTCCTTCTTGTCTTTGTCAACGGGGAAAGCAAGGCCCTCAGAAGCTTCACTCACTTCAGGGAGGTGCCTTTCCTGCTATACTTTGCACTATCGTGCACCTCAGCCTTCATCCTCAACCTAGCCACATACTTGTGCACAATGGTGAACGACTCATTGACGACCAGCATTGTTGGTAAGCTATCTTCTACTAATCATACAGTCTGATGTGGTATGAGCCATGCTGGTGGACTTCTTCTTGAGCGCCATTGTCGAGTTCGGAGCTGAGGGGCTCATTATCATGCACATGAAAGAGGGACATGACTCACTTATAGCACAGCAGCAATGCAGATACATTGCTCTGCTGCTGATGATTTTCGTTCAATGTGCTAACAGGGCGGACCAAGAGTATCTTGCAAGGTTTTGCAGGCTTGTTTGCATTTGGCGATGTTGTGGTAAGCACTGAGAAAGACCACTACACAGCATATGTTGCTCATCAGCAGGCTGAAAATTGATAGTATCCTTGATACCAATTTTGCAATTTTGTTCACTTCGGTAAACTAGGAGGGCAGGCAAGCACTTACAATAATATACAAATTGTCGCTGACCTGATCCTGAAGAGAGACCAGAAGTGTATGCTCAGGGTTGGGTCGTGGACTCGTGTCAGCAGCCTGGATGGCCGGCTTGCAACATGTCAAAGTACCCTTGTACTGCTAGCCAACCTTTTGATACTGGAATGGATGGGCTTCATTGCTGCAGATGAACCCTGTGAACCTGGCAGGCTTGGTTGTGAACTCCTGTGGGATTGGCTGGTACGCATATGAGAAGTACTTGGAAGCAAGGACTAGGATGCTCCAAGCAGGGGCTCACAAAGCAGGGTCTGCAGGAGAACCGCACACCCACGTCTTACACCGGGAAGGGTCACAGGTGCACACAGTGGACTCAGTGCTTTACCTTTCTATGTCTTGCAAGCAATCATTGCCTGTTCTCCTAAGCTGACTCCTCCCAAAGTCTCGGTAACTCAGCCTGTACTTGTGAAGTGAAGGTTGAAGAACACCACGTAGAGCTACATCACATCTTGTGAACAAAGCATGAACTTGGAGATGTCTAAGAGTGGAGGTGTGCTCAGGAATGTTCTTGCCTGCCAACTACTGCTTGCAATGGTGTCATTGGCCCGTTAGGTTTGTCAGCTGTAAATGTTGTGTCTTGTGCCATGGCACTTTGCCAGGGCCACATCAAGCTACGACTGACTTCTGTTGTTTGTTGAGCTGCTTGTGACCAGCTGCAATTGGTGTTAACACCGGGCCTCGTTACCCACAAGTCTAAGGATCTACCCAATGGCACATCTTAGTGCTTGTCCAAGCCAGGATGTCTGCTATGCAAGGGGCGGGATCGCCTCATCCATTGGTGTAGTGCAGCGGCACAAGTCATTCCTGAAGTCAAAGAGAACATTCTTCCACTACAAGCTTCGTTCTCCTGCTTGTCTGAGGATGTGTGAATGTTGCAAACAGCGCTGCTAGTTTCTCACCTCTGTTCTTGCTTCTTATGAAGCCAGGCATGAGCAGATTGCTTGGGAGCAGAGTCTGCATAGGAAGGTGCTCTCAGGAGTACTTCAATGCCCAGAAATGTTGTAGGAGTACGGATAGGCACACCTCCTCCCTCTATTGACCCTATGAGATACCCATTCTTTTATCCTCTACATCAATCCATGCACTAGCTGCTTCCAGCGAGAAGATGAGAGCAAATGTCCAAAGAGTACAGTGTCGTTTACATACAAGTGGCTGCTGGGGATAGCCACTCAGCAAGAGAAACAGCTCCTCAACATATGGCAATGGCTGTGACAGGCCAGCACCAATGCATGAACAGGTCGGAAGGATAGCAATGTTATAGCATGTACAGCATTGCCGTGCTGATTGAGCTCTGCAACTGCCTCTGTGGTCCCCCCTCCGCTCTGCACCAATCCACCCCAACCCACCCAGAAGGAGTCACCAGCTATTTTCCGCTTGAATAGGAGCTATAGGGTGCTCCATAAGCGGCTCCTGGGCTATGGTACCTACAAGACTGATCTATATTCACCTAAACTCATCATGCCACATTGCAGCCTTACGTGAGCAAGTTGCAGCCTTACTCAACCTCAAGTATCACCATTTTTGAGACAGTACACAATACAAGAGCAGGCGTTGTCATTCTTGAAAGGAAGCAACACCGCAAAGTGAGGATATTGTACGGGATGGCCAACTCATCAAGACAGTAAGCGGGAGGGAAAGGCTACAAGAAAGTGGTGTACGTTGCTGAACAAGGGGGCCACAGTGCAAACAGGAAGGACTTTAACAATTGTGCACTTTCGTAAGTGCCGCTGCTCAATTGGTTCACGAGTAAGCAAGAGTCGGGGGCCAAAAGAGAGAAAGCGCGTCCAAATTGGCTGGTGGCCAAGAGGCATGCGGAAGTAGATCCAGATACATGCTATGGTCTTGAATGACAACGCCTATACTTGCCCGGTTGTCTTGGACATTGTTCACTATTTTGTGGGCTGGCTTTTCTTAGCGCTTCCCCTGGCCCCCTTCTCATACGTTATTCATTCTTTTTTGGGCTGGCTTTTCCAGCCCCTATCCTGAATGGGCAAGCCCTTTCTTTTCCCAGCCCTCGCCCCTTGTGGTAGAGCTGCTACTTTCTTCTGTTATTAGACCCGCCCACCATTCTTCCACGGGCACCGCGCTCCCTCGGCGGCAGCGGGCCCCCCTCGCCGTCGCCGACGAGGGCCTCAGGCAGCCGCTGCCGCGCCGCTGCCGCCGCCGGCCAGCGCCACCGCTGCCCCTCGCCGCCGCCGGCGCCGCGGCGTCGTCGCCCGTCCCCCTGGGGTTGCCGGTGCCTCCGTGCTTGCTTGCTCCGAGGCTCCAGAGGTGCGGGCCAGCGAGGCTGCGCTGCACAGGCTCCTCACGCGGAACCCCCTTGTCACGGGCAGGGCCGAGCATCCTGTCGCGCCAGCAGGTGTCCATGGGGCCGGGCTGGCCTCCGGGGATTGCCTGAGACGGCTGACGTCTGACCCGGCCGGGCAAGCCGGTCGCGGTCATGGCATTCTCGCTGCGGCAGAAACAGATAGGTGAGCGGCCCTTATGGCAACGCAGGCGACCATCTTGAGTATCTGCCTCTCTGTTCCACCTCAGCTACGTTTGGTGCTCGGCTCCAAGGTTGTTGTCAATGTCGAGAGCACAACGTCTCCAGAAGTATCCTTGCCGGGGACTCCCTTACGGACATCGACTGACGTACGCGGAGGTTGTCATTAAGGTCTCCTGAGCTATTCATTGACTGCTTGGCAGATGTGGTTGTTCGCATGCTGAGCCTCAACCATCCTGTACAAAGCGGGGGCGCTGCTGATGAGGAGGTCTACAAGATCCTGGTGCTGGACCGGTTCTGCCGGGACATCATCTCACCTCTCCTTCGAGTGAACGATCTGCGGAAGCATGGCATCACTGTCATTCTGATGATCGACTCTGACCGGCAGAACATTCCAGATGTTCCTGCTATCTACTTTGTGCAACCAACTGCTGGCAACATTCAGGTCTGCTCCTCAGGGTAACACTTGGTGAATGTGAAGTTGAACTGCCCCTGTGCATCACAGAGACCTCACTTCGCTGCTAGCCATACTGACTTGTGGCGGCTGAGTGCTAGTATCAAGTTTCTGAGACTGCAGTCAGTGGGCTTCTGCAGCGAATAGTTCAAGATGCTACTCGAGGAGTCTACGACGCCTTCCACCTGAACTTTTCCTCATCGCTCTCTCGACCGCTACTTGAAGAACTGGCGGCTGGTGCCCTCAAGGGGGACTGCTTGCATCGAATTACCAAAGGTAGGCGGCTGCTGTGTACTTACTTACCTCAAGCAAGCGAGGTAGGTTTCTGTGATGCATTTTGCCACTCCAAGAGGGTGTAGGCCTTCGAGTGCAGCAAAAGTTCCTGACTTACGTCCATCACGCCTGTGTTGCAGTCTTTGATCAGTATCTTGAATTTGTGACTCTGGAAAAGGGGATGTTCTCGCTAGCACAGCCACAAGCCTACGTACAGTTGAACGATCCAAAGGCGCTCGACAAAGATGTGGAGGCTACAATAGAAGCCATCGTCAACGGCCTTTTCTGTGTTCTTGCTACGCTTGGAGTTGTGCCCATCATCCGATGTCCAAAGGTGTCCCTTTCAAACATTAGCTCTACAATGGATGAGTGGCAGCTACAAGTAGGAACGAGCCTGCAGGGGCGTCTGCTGGATAGAGCAACCATCTTGGTGGAATTCTGATGCCACCAGGTCACTTATTGACAGCCTTTGCATAAATGAATTGTAGAGGAAATTGGTCACTGGGTGCCTGTGTGTACTCCCTTACCTTGCAGACAAACCATTGGCTATCCGGGGCTTGCGCAAGATTGGTTAAGGCCAGCTTCTCTAGAAACTTAGACCGTGACTGTCTGTCCAGGGTGGGCCCGCAGAGATGGTTGCCACCCAATTGGATGCTCGACTCCGAGATCACTTGGTGTCTCGCAACAATCTCTTCACGGAAGCTGGGCACTTTGGAAGCACTTTCCAGGTAGGTGAAAGAATCAGGTCACATAGAACTTCAACAATAAGGTCTATGTAAGTCGATAGTAAGTGGAGCAATATGCAGCGCCCTGCTATGAAATAAACTTACTTATGGGCATGTGATCAACAAGTTGATCAGCATTCGTGTGGGCTAGGGCTCAACATTTTGCTTAATCCGCAATTAGATGTAAAGAAAGGTGGCACAGGATTGTGCTTTGCGGATGACCGTTCTGCATTGTGTTGATTTTGTGGCACGTCGGGGCTCGTCTTTGCAATACATGTCGGGGCTTGTTTTTGCAGTACTGACTCGATGTTTTTGGCTTGTGTCGTATTTGCAGAGACCTTTACTGTGTATCTTTGACCGAAACTTTGAGTTGGCAGTAGCCGTGCAGCACTGTTGGGCATACAGACCGATGGTACACGACATCCTGGACATGCGCTTGAATCGAGTAATGGTCCAAGCCGATGCAACTACCACAGGGACTACACTTGGCAACAAGGGCAAAAAGTCGTATGAGCTGGATGATGGCGATTCTTTTTGGGTGGCAAATTGTGATGCCCCATTCCCCAAGGTTGCTGAGGAGGTGGAAATACAGGTGCATGCACCAGATCGGAGTTTAACGCTACGTAGGATAGTTTCTAGACTCTATTCTGAAGACTGCAAGTGGTATCATGGCAACTTCTCCTCTCCCCTGCCGACAGAACCAAATGCAGCTTTTAGCGAGCTTTTAATCAATAACCATAAACCATGTGCCATTTGGTGTTCTGCCTTCTGTCTTCAATCATGGCCATGCAGTTGCTAGATTTAGTTTGCTGGTCCACCTTCTTACAAGTTGTATTGGTGTTGATGATACGTCAGTTGAACAAGTACAAGCAAGATGTGGAGGAAGTGAACAAGAAAACAGGCCCGTCTGCTGATGACTTTGAATCTGAGGAGCTTATGGGAAACACGAAGCATCTGATGACAGCAGTGAACTCGTTGCCGATGCTCACAGAAAGAAAACGGGTCATTGACAAGCATACCAACATTGCCACAGCCCTTCTTGGTGAAATCAAGGCAAGGGGCATTGACAATTTCTTCTCAACTGAAGAGGACATGCTGACCAGGGGCAGTGCCGATAAAGCGGCAGTCATGGGAGTGCTCAAAGGCAAGGGGACAGCAGTAGACAAGGTCCGCTTTGCAGTTGTTTGTTTGCTCGCATCTGAGGTTCTGCCACCAGCTGATGTGGAGGTCATGGAAGCTGTCCTTCGAGAAACTGGTGCCGACCTTGCAGCCCTGCACTATGTTAAGCAACTGAAGTCACTGAATGTGACATTGGCGTCAGCTAATGCTGGAAGGTGAGTTCAGCCTTTATGCTTTTGGCCCGGTGGGCCTGCTATATCCTGTGTCACAGATGTAGTGAACAATATTATGTTTCAGTACGATTACTTTTAGCGTACTGCACACTGCAGCTGTTGTTGTTACTGAGTGGACTGCACTCTGCAGGCTAGGCATGGCCGATGATTTCTGTTATTACCCTACTTTATGGTTAGTCTAACCCAGATCTCGTCTCCATGTTGAACTTGAGACAGCCGAGGTAATCTGCTGGACTGGGCCGATAAATTGTACGGACAAAGCATAAGTGCAGTGACTGCAGGAGTGAAGAACCTGCTCTCGGGGGGCCGACAACTAGCCTTGACTAGGGCAGTCGAGGCTCTTACAGAGGCCAAACCAGCTCCAGGTATGTCTAGCTCTGGAGGCATGCAGGGAACATTCTGCTCAATTATTACATGAAGTTTGTACCGACAAAGTCGCTTTTGAGTATCATTCAGTGGAATAAGTCACTGTCGAGCCCAGCTCTCTGTGACGCCTCTTTGTCTTGCAAGCATGCATAAAGTCCAGCATGAGATTTACAAACACCGGGAGATGCAAGGTGGCTCACCAGGATTTCATACTGGCCTGCTTTGTAGCAGAGACAGAGACCTATCTCCTCCTGGATCCTCGCGGCCCTAGAGGAGGGGGGATTGCCACGGCTGGAGCAGGTGCTCGAGGACCATTCAAGGAGGCCATAGTGTTCATGATTGGGGGTGGCAACTACTTGGAATATGGAAGCCTGCAAGAGTATGCTCAGCGACAGCAGCCTCCCAAGTCCGTCATGTATGGTGCTACTGAAATTCTGTCAGGAGAGCAATTCACTCTGCAGCTAGGCGAGCTTGGAGCCAAGATGGCAGCAGCTTTAGGCTCGTCATGAGTTGCAGGGCTTTTGAGGATTCCGTCAGAGTTCCAAATATAAAAGTCTCGAGGTCTGTTCCCTGCCACTTCTGCAGTTCCTGCAGTGGAGAAACCTGCAGGCCTTCTCGAAGAAGCTTAGCGCTTGTTTTTGCATGTATTACTACAGGTTGCTGCTGTACTAGCAGATAGCGATCTAGTCTGCTGATGAGGGCATGGCAGCATTATAACCACAGTATATTCAGCCAGCCTATGAGCGTGCTTTTTGCAAGTGCTTAAGGTGTGGCAGTGCAAATCTGTCTTCAGGATTGGAGCTTGGGCGAGCCTTTGTATCTTCCAGTCAACTTCTCTTCCGCCCCACCCCCACCGCCCCCCATTTCCCCCC
>WELB01000052.1:609688-643901 GCA_009602725.1 Spirogloea muscicola
CCCGCCGACCGCAGGGGCGATGGCCTCGCGGGCCGCCGCCTGCGCGACCCCGGCCTCCCGCCGCGGCCTGGCCTGCCCGTCCTTTGACGGCCTCAGCAGCCGCGTGCTGCCATCCGCCGGCCGGGCCGCGCAGGACGGCAATGCGGAGGCCGGCTGTGCCAGTCGCCGGAGAGGCGACGGCAATGCGGAGTCGCAGCCCGCCGGCGGCCGCCCTGGTGCGGCCGTGGCTGGGCTCAAGGATCTGCGTGACCGCATCGACTCGGTGAAGAACACGAAGAAGATCACGGACGCGATGAAGCTGGTGGCGGCCGCCAAGGTGCGGCGCGCGCAGGAGGCCGTCGTCAACGGCCGGCCGTTCTCTGAGAACCTGGTGAAGGTCCTCTTCAATGTCAACGAGCAGCTGCAGACTGAGGATGTGGAGATCCCGCTGACGGAGGTGCGCCCCGTGAAGAAGGTGGCGGTGGTTGTCGTCACCGGCGATCGCGGCCTGTGCGGCGGCTACAACAACTTCATCATCAAGAAGGCGGAGCTGCGCATCCGGGAGCTCAAAGCCCTGGGGCTGGACTTCACCATTGTGTCCATAGGCAAGAAGGGCAATACGTACTTCAAGCGCCGCCCATACATCCCAGTCGACAAGTTCCTGGAGACGGGCAGCGCCCCGACTACCAAGGAGGCACAGGCCGTTGCAGACGAGCTATTCTCGCTCTTTGTCAGCGAGGAGGTGGACAAGGTCGAGCTGCTGTACACCAAGTTTGTGTCGCTGGTGAAGAGCGATCCGGTGATTCACACATTGCTGCCACTGTCGCCTGCTGGGGAAGTTTGTGATATCAATGGCATCTGCGTCGACGCTGCAGAAGACGAGTTGTTCCGCCTCACCACACGCGAGGGCAAGCTCAGTGTGGAACGGGAGCTCACTCGTACTGACACTCCTGAGTTCCAAGGTGTGCTCACATTTGAGCAGGAGCCAGTCCAAATCCTGGACGCACTGCTGCCCCTTTACCTCAACTCACAGATTCTTCGTGCTCTGCAGGAGGCCTTGGCCTCTGAGCTTGCCTCCCGTATGAATGCCATGAACAATGCATCTGACAATGCCAAGGACCTTGGCCGCAACCTCTCCATCTCATACAACAGGCAGAGGCAAGCCAAAATTACTGGTGAAATCTTAGAGATTGTGGCTGGCTCAACGGCCTAGCTCCTACATAGTTGGCAACTGGCAGTGCTTGCAGTGTAACGACTCATTCTTTCTTTCTGTCTATCAGTGTTTCTCGCTTCAAAGTCGAGTGGAGGCCTCCTTTGAATATTCTATGCATTCTGTGGTCTAGGCCGGCCTGCCAGTGAAGGTTGCCTGTCCATCCAACAATCCCTATGAATTGACTTATAACCAGCCTCTATGCTGTTGTGACATTCGCTCACTTCACCCCAAGGCCAAGTCATGCAAGCCTAGTGCTCTAGTATCGATCTTACAAGCCCTGAGTATGTTATGCAAGTAGAGTGTTTGAGAATGGCCTGCCGGCCTCTTTAATGAGGTGAGCAAGAGGAGATGCATTCCAAGGCCAGCTTATGAGGTAGATCCTCTATCTTTTTGACATTTGAGGTTGAGTGGCTGATTAGCGTGCAACAACCCCAGGACCAAGCCTTTGGAGCTAAAACAGGCCAGGACCAAGCCTTTGAAGCTGAAACAGGCCAGGACATTGCAGCCCTGCGACTGCGAGCAGCAAGACAATGGCTGCAAGAGTAGAAAAGCTTATCCGACAGGGGCCATTGCTGTGGAAGGCCATCCCTGGACAAGGGCAAATAGGGCCAGCAGATGCAAGATGCTCAGGTCAAGCAAGTGGCTACCATGGATGGCTGCCCAGTAAGTCCTGAGCAACAGGCGCCACTCCAATAAGTAGCAGGAGGGAAGGAGATGCCGCGCCGGATATCAGAAGCAGTAGCCAATGCTCGGCCTGCCCATAAAAGCACAGGAAACTCCTGGATTTGCTGGAGCGAAAAAGAGAGGCGCATGCGGTAGACCTTATCGGCCAAGAAGCCGGGCTGCTCGCCCTTGACACCGGGCTCCGCTTGCTGCGCAAGCGACTGGAGGGGGCAGAGCCACCGAGCCTCAATCGCCTGGCGGACGTCAAATGTAAGTGACAGACTCGTCTATGGACTTTTCCACAAACTTGCTCTCCTGAGCGCCTGCAGCCTTGCCGACTGCATGCCCCGCCTCCTCAGCTGATTGCATCGGGGGTTTTTAGGGATCTAGGCTGCCACCTTGAGACATCTTACGGACCTAAGAAATGTGCCGCCGAAGATGAGGACAAGCATTACTGAAAGGGCTGCTGCGCTGACGATCATGCGAAGGGACAAGGGAGATGGAACCTTGTCGTCAGAAAGCACTTGAAGATTGGGGACTTGCGAGTGGCGCGATTGCGTGCATCAGCCACCGTCCCTCTCTTGAGCTGCTTCGCTTTGATTCTCCTTCATGCTTTGTGGACTGGCATTTAAGAGCCCTCGCGCTCTTTTGAAGAGCTGCTTCTCCTTTGGAGGCCTTTCTTTCTTGATCTTTAAGATACTCCTTCTGCATTAGCGGCATGGTGCTGAGGAGCTGTCTAACATGACGGAGCCTTTCAAGTAACAGGGCCCATTGCAGCAGTCGATTGATCGTTACAAACACCCATGGCTTGAACGTCAGCCTGCCTCCATTCTGCCACTGCAGCCTCTGCCTTGCGCAGTGGGGTTCCTCTTCCTCACCTCATCCTGACTTTCTTTTGCTGTTGCTGAGGGTTAAAAGAAGATTACAGCTCTTCACAGGATCAGCTTTACTCCAAGTAAGACCGATGGCTGTGAGAGGCCAGCCCAAACACACAGAACGAATGAACTGAGAGTAGATAGCAGCAACTTTGACAAAAAGTAGTTCCATGAGGGGGCGGGTGCTGTCGAACACCCTTTGACCTTGTCCTTACCTCCTGGGCTGGCCTCCGAAGGGGCCGGAAGAGTGACGTGGCCCTGGTTCCCCAGCCTGCGGCTACGCCTGGTGTAGATGCACTCCGAAGTCCCTCTGTCTGCACTCGGCTTGCTTTCACAAACCCCCCTTCCATTTCAGCAGCCGCGTTTGCATTCCTTCCGTATTTCCGCCCTCTGGTTATTTTTAATTACACTTGCTGACTAGAGGTAATTGGGCCTCCATTTGCAAAAGTTACGGAGAGTATCAGGTTTTTGGCGCCTTCCGACAATTTCAGACTATTTCTTTGGGCTGGCCCTCACAGCCATTGCCTTACTTTGGCAGAGATGTTTTTGTCGCTTTTGGGTTTGCCTCTCACAGCCATTGCCTTACATGGGAAGCGCTGTTCCCCTTCTCCTTTCTTCAGCTGCCCGGCTTCAACGCTACCGAGTCGCTTGCCCAAGTAGTCCGCATGCGACTATCCATCTCCTTCTGACAATCCCCGGCTCACGGCAATGCACTTGTGGGCAGGTCGCACTCTGGCTGCTACTGACGGGGATTCGTCAGCTTGACTCTTTTGCAGCTGCAACTTACCCCGACTTGAGGCTGCTGACTCGGGGACTCTGAGCTACCAATTGCTGTAGTATCTTGCATAGCTGTGTGGTTTTAGCGTCTCTCGGCCCTTTGGACAGTGTCCAATTCTTATGGGCTTGCTTTTCACAGCCCCGCCACCTTTGGAAGAGCTCACTTGCTCATTTTAGTCAGGCCACTGGCTTCGCAAAGCGAGTCCTTGTGGCTAAGAAGAACGGCGCTCTTCGAAAAGGGGGCGAGTGCAGCCCGAAACAAATGGGCAAGGTCCGAAGGGGCTGGACAGCGCTGGAACACACGACTAAGCAAGCGCCGGGATGGTCACTTAGTAACCTCCAGCAACCACAAGTCAGAAAGACTTGCCGCCGTAAAGCAGTCCCCTTGACGAAAGCCAGAGGCTGCAGCTAGAGCACGGCCAGCACGCAGATGCAAGGCGTGGGCCAAGGATCGCCGTGGGAATTTTGACAGGCGCACTTGGATTCTTCCGTGGCGTTGCTCCGGCTCCCCAAGTTAGCCTGTCAGATTAGATGTGATCACTTGTGGGTACTGATATCTCTTTCCCTACATACACACTGTCACCTTAGCCCCCATTTTGCGTAGGGCTTCGTTTCACGTAGCTCCACTTTCCGCTCTTGCCTTTTGGCTGAACAGTGTGTTGGCTTAAATTGGCCTCCCTTTCATTCCATGCGCACAGCGCGCCTCACCCTTTCTCATCGCTCAGGAGGCTCGACAGACTTGGCCCAACGTGACTCCGCCCGGGTGCCATGGCGCTCTCCGGAGGCGGCGCCGGCGGCGCGCACGACGAGGACGCGGGCGTGGAGCTGGTGCTGCTGACCGAGGACAGCATCCGCAGCCGCGTGCGGGAGCTCGGGCGCGCTATCTCCGCCGACTTCCGCGGCAGGCCGCTGGTCGTCGTGGGCGTGGGTGCCGCGCCCTGCCTGCGCCGCGCCCGTTGCCTGCCCGCCGCCGACTGCATGGGAAAGCGGCGGCGCTGCGCCGCGGCCCCTCGGGAGGCCCTCGCTGGCAGCGCCGCTGCAGCTGCCCGCCGGCGGCGGGTCTTCCTCTGCAGGTGGCTACGGGCGCCTTCATCTTCATGGCCGACTTGGTGCGCTGCATCTCCGTCCCGCTCAAGGTGGATATCATCCGGGCGCGGTCCTACGGTGCGGGCACAACCACCACCGGCCTGGTTGCCTTGTCGGGCGACCTGAAGGTTGACTTGAAGGACAGCCACGTACTAGTGGTGAGTGCTCCACAGACCTCAATTCTCAATCATCACTGATGCCAGCATCAGTGGCCTCTGAAGCACAGAGCAGCTCCTCAACTCTGCGCTGTGTACACGGTGCCAATGCTCCATCTTGGCAGCGGGTCTTGATGACTTTCATCCACGCCCCTGAGGTCATGCTCAGTCTGCTCGCGCTATTAACAAGGCCGTGATTCTTTGTTTCATCCTGGTCAGGTAGAAGACATTCTTGATACAGGAAGGACGTTATCTGCGCTGGTCGAGCACCTGACAGGCCTGGGACCAGCGTCTGTTTCGGTTTGTGTCCTTCTGGACAAAGCTGCTCGGCGGGAGGTGGAAATTTCCTTACCAGGAGGTGGCGCTCTTTATGTTGGATTTCCTGTGAGTTCCTTTGAGTCCGGATGCACGCAAGTCTTTGTAATGCCAGTGCTTTCTACTAAAGAACTCACAGGATCCTGTTCGTGGCTTAGTGCAGCAAATTTTGCAGTCAGCTACAATTTGATAGTCACATTTGTTGCGTAGGGCAACAGTAGGGCACCTTTTAGAAAACAACCTGACTTGTGAGCATGTGGATTGCAGTGTCCAGATCAATTTGTAGTCGGATACGGACTAGACTTCAATGAAGGATACCGTTCACTGCCTTATATAGGAGTGTTGAAGTCTCACTTGTATGATAATTCCTCGCTGGATGTATCAAAACAATAATGTCTATGTGCTCTTGGCGTAAAATGAGCACAGTGAAATTTTCAGGTTGAAGTAGCCAGTCTTCATTGACTCTGCACGCCTGCATTAGTTGTGGTAGTACTGTGCTTCAAGGCACTGACTGATGGTTTAGTAGATACAGTAGAATTTTTTCATTCATAGGGAAGGGAAGCCAAGTCCAGCATTCTGGTCGTTAAGGAGTGTGGGACTGTGGAGTTACTACTGTTCAGCAAAGTATTGTTCAGCACCATTATGCTTCCATGATAATTCGAGTCACGATAATTATATGCAGAAAGACTCTTGTGAAGGACATAGAGGACAATTTGACGGCAGCATCCAGAGCACATTAAGCAATGTGGACTTACTTGCATGCCTGGCATAGTCAAGAAGTCTGCTCAATGTAGCACACACACAGATTAGGCTGGCGTATGGATTGCTGGTCAAAAGCAGTAAGCTACGACTTCGCTTTCACAATGTGAATCCTACTTTTTGCATTCCGTGAGGGGAATTTTAATAGTACAGGCGCATGGCGTCCTTCACAAAATTCTCATGAGCGCTTTTGATATCTACAAAGGGTGTCAAAGGCGGCCAGCTGTGGTGGCACGGTCATCCTGCCTCGCCAGCAGCGAGAGCAGGGCAAAGCCGAGTGTGGACACGACAACGAAATTGAACCTTGTGTACAGTTGCTGGGTGGTACTTGCATAGATATCCCTTGCCATGTGTGTGCCATCCTCAACAAATCTTTGAAATGTGCCGCTTTTGGTGTGCCGGGACCCGAAAATGTAGGAGGGGATGGACAGTATCACGGCGGTGGTCCAGGTCATAATCATGGAGGGTATGAAGGCCGCCAGAAAGGCCAGGATGAGGACCCCCGTGAGCTCCGCGCCGATCAGGAGCGCAGCTTCTGTCTGGGCCCATGGCCGATTTGAGGCGGCACGCAGCTGGAGGTGCTGCCGCATCACCAGCTTTCCGACGCCCGAGAGGGCGCCCAGGCTCACAGCTGTCATCAGGAGCGTGGACGCGATGGTGCAGACCTTGCAGGCGGCGCTGCTCAACCGGGGCTCGGCGCTCAGCTCCTCTTTGCCGGCGCACGGCGCAGCAATGCCGGCGGCGGAGGTCAGCTTCTTGAGGAGCGGCTCCTGCACGAGGGAGGACGGCGGAGCCGAAGAGGGCGGGGGCTCTCCCATCTCCGGCCGCGTCCCCGCCTGCGCCTGTGCGAGAGCCCAGCCGCGACGAGCAGAGGCAGCAAGACCACCGTTCGGCCTCACTGTGCGCAGCCGCCGGGACCGCGTCAGCGCGCTCAGAGGCAGCGGCGGCGGCACGACGACGGGGTAGAGCCAAGGTAGCCGAGGCTCGTCGCGCGGGGCTTAGGCCACGACTGGCGCCGTCGCCTCCGCCGGGAGGTGTGGCTGGGAGGTCTCTGCGGACGAGGGAGGGTGGCCAAGTGGCGGGTAGAGGATGCGGCTACTGATGTTGAAAGAAGCGGCAGTGGAAGCCAGCCGAGCGGGGGAGCCGGCTAGGAGAAGGACAAGAACGAGGTTGGCGGCAGTCGACCCGGTTAAGCGGACATCCGGTAAGGAGGGCAAGGCGGTTATCCCGCCTCGCGTCCGTTTGCCCCCCGTTCCACGGTCGTCGCAGCGCGCCGTCGCTTCGGCCGGTCTGTTCCCGCACGATGAGCAGCTCGTCCAAGAGGGAGAACGCGCGCAGTGCGCATGAAATGAAAGGGAGGCAGATTCAAGCCAATACACTGTCAGGCAAATTCTAGTGAAACATGGGTTACATGATACGAAGCCCAGGAGCTGGACGACTCCCTACACAGCCTCGTCGACGAAGCGGGAAGCGGTAGTTGTGGAACCAAAAAGGAAGGAGAAATGAGCTCGTCCAGGCCAGCCCACAGTGAGAGAACCAGAACAGGGAACGATGACCAAGATCCCCCGCGACGTCAGCCGCGTGGCCCATGACATGGGGCGCCCGCCGCCTCGTCGAGCGGCGGCGACCGTCAGCGACCGACGGCGCCGCCACACAGTGACCGGCGCTCGCCCGGTTGCTGGTAAGTGAGGACCCCGCCAACTGGGGGCCTGCGCGGAAACTGCGCTGCTCGTGCGCGGGCCCTTCTCGGCGCCCTTTCGTCTACTGTGGAGGCCCTTTCAACAAGTACAAAGGCAAGCACATTGACAACTGTACGAGGAAATAGCCGGAGCTCGCTAGCGCTGCCAACTAAGCGAAAGTCGCATTCTGTCATCTAGATTTCAATGCCAGCGCCAGCACGGCAAGTTGGTCTCCCTTTCATGGGGCAGTGCAGAACAAAGAAAGCTGCAGCATTACTCCGATTACCACCAATGCGATCAGCTCCTGCCAGCGGCAGTTGACATCTTTGGCTGTTTGGGTCCTCGTTTCCACACTCTCCTTTAGAATATTGCCAATTTAGGCTACACACGACGTGCAGATGTGTTTCCGGCTGAGATGGGCTTGCCAGCCGCATATATTGTCGTTCTTGCGACGACGAGTTTCGGCCTGTTTGCAGCGTGCTCGGGCTAATACTTTGCACCAGAAAGCTGGGCGAGCTCTAGTTGGTGGCAGAAGGGCTTCGTACTGCCATCTAGTATTCAGATATCAATTAGCGACCTTTATGTTTTGACCCGTGGTTACCGAGCGGGTCAATCTGCTGTAGTTGATGTAAGGTCTTCAGATGTGCTTGCCTTTGTACTTGGCCATTTGGCCTTGATTTGTTTCAAATACAAGAAATTTTCCTTTCATGGGGTTCGGGGGTTGCGGGCCAGCGGGGCCAGAGAAATTTCGTGTGTTTGAAATAAACGAAGGCCAAATGGCCAAGTACAAAGGCAAGAACATCTGAAGACCTTACATCAACTACAGCAGATTGACCCACTCGGTAACCACGGGTCAAAACATAAAGGTCGCTAATTGATATCTGAATACTAGATGGCAGTACGAAGCCCTTCTGCCACCAACTAGAGCTCGCCCAGCTTTCTGGTGCAAAGTATTAGCCCGAGCACGCTGCAAACAGGCCGAAACTCGTCGTCGTCGCCAGGGATCCAGGATACTTAATAACTCCACGAAGTCGCGAAGAGAGTACTGTAGCTCTTCCTGGAGGGAAAATACCTGGAGGCAAATTCGTGTATTTAGGGGGGCGAGGGCTGTGAAAGGCGAGCCCAGAGAGAATGGACAATCAGGGCTGTGACTGACGTAAACGAGGCGTTGCCTCACAGGCATGGCAGCCGCACCCGCGGCCGCCGCTGCTGCTGCCGCCGCCGCCGCCGCTTCCTCCCGCCGTGCCGCTGCTTCGGAGCCGCCAAGGCGGCTCTGCAGGGTGCCTGCTTCTCGGACGGCCGTGCTCCGAGACCGACAGGCCGTCAACCCCACCGACGGTGCTCAACAGGCTACCAGCGCTGTCCGAGGTCGGGAAGCAGCGGCCATGACCCGGCTAGTGCTGTCCTTTGCGCCGGCTCGAGACCTTCACGCTGAGTTGCCGTCTCAAGCCGCTGGCGCCCGTGTCCTTGAGTCGCTTACTGCCATTCTAGCGCTCGGACAACCGCTGACCGGCCATCCTGCTGTGCCTGCAGCAGAGAGCCGGGTAGATGCGGCCCCTGACAATGGAGCCGGCATCTCTGGACGCGTGGTAGTCATAGACAACTACGACAGCTTCACGTACAACCTCTGCCAGGTCTGCTTTCATACTCATTGACTTGCATCTGAAACAGACTATTATTGCTCCATTACGGCCGCTGCATCTGCAGGTAGCCACATGAAGGTCTCCATAGTAAGATTCTGTCTCTAACAGGGTTTAGGATATAGGATCAGGGTTTAGGGGTCACGGCTGAGAATTTAGGGTTTAGGGTTAGGGTCTAGGGTTTAGGGGCTCGGGGCTTGGCCAAATGCAGAGGGACTTCCTGTACTTCCTCCTGATTGTTGAGCACTGCAAAATCTCAAACCTGCAGTACTTGGGAGACCTTGGATGCGACTACATCGTACACCGCAATGATGAGATTACAGTGGAGCAACTTACTGAGTGGGTTCTGCTTTCCCAGCTTGTTGTAAGAAGTGGAAAGGACGACACTTAGATGCTGCTTCTTCATGACCACAAGGGCTTCTGAAGCTTTCCACAAGGAAAGAGTCTACTTGCCGATATTGATGCCATTCCAATCCTTGTCCATGCAGTCTGCGGCCAAGGGGCATCTTGATATCACCAGGCCCTGGTACATTACCCCTGACCATTAGTAGCACTTGACAGGACACCAGACTATATGGTGCTCAAGCGTGCAACCCATAGTTTGACTTATTTGTTGAAGAAGGTATTTAGCGGCTCTCTCTGAGTATTGAGAGGAAGTCAATCAATCTGCAGGTTCTCCAGAGGACTCTGGCATATCCTTGGATACAGTGCTCAAGTTGGGGCCAGTAGTACCAGTCTTTGGAGTATGCATGGGCCTCCAGTGCATGGGACAGGCTTTTGGTGGTTAGTCTATCTAACCTGACCTTCAAGTCCGTCCATGGGGTTTGATCTAAACTAAAGACAAGAACGAGCTCTAGGAGGTTGGGCGTCTGTCGCTAAGACCTTGAGGAAGCCCCAGTGGTGGCAGTATCAGTAGGTGCAAGTATCTATAGGCATGGCTAATTGGCACTTTTGGCCATACATGGTGCTGACAATTGCCAACACGAAGTGCAGGAAATATTGTGCGAGCTCCTAATGGTGTCATGCATGGCAAGACCTCAAAGGTGTATCATAATCAGCATGGAGTGGATGACGGCCTGCTATCAGGTTTACCCAAGTATATGCCCCAGGCTTTCATGGCTAAATGATTCTGCAAGCACATCCCTGCCAAGTATACTAAAGTTGCACAATCTCGTTGACAGTATAGTGTTGCAAAAACTCCAATGTCTTGGTGACTATGTGTGCAGCAACTACTGACTGACAATTGTGCACTCGGTTGACTGCAGCCCTTTCATAGCATGCCGATATCACAGCTTGGTGGTGGATCGTGAGAGCTTCCCAGACAATGAGCTGGACATTACTGCCTGGACAGAAGACAATCTTATCATGGGCATCCGCCATAGGAAGCATCGCTACCTTGAGGTGCATACTCGCCTCTCTATAAGCACAAAGTGAAGATGAGGTATGCAGAAGGTCTTTGGGTGAAGTTTATTTATAGATGCTTGGCCTCAGAATCATGTTCGATGTGAAGTTGCTACTTCCTCAGTACTCAGTAACCCCATGACCCTGCACAGGGAGTGCAATTCCACCCGGAGAGCATCATCACCCAGAATGGGAAGAAAATAGTTGAAAATTTTGTGCATTCACTGCAGCGCTTTGAGCAAGAGCTTCGCAAGGAAGGGTCAACAGCAACACGGTTGCCAGCCTGAAATGCTGGTAGGTGTTGCCTTAGTGCTCTTGACGTTTAGCAATACAAGTAAGATCTGTTATAGATGAATCCAGCATGCTGTGCAAGGGAGGGTCAATTGCAATATGAATGCCAACCTGATGATCTATCACTTAATTGTTACAGCCCCTGACAATTGTCGTCACAAACCTTGTGACGTCAATTGTCAGGACTTGTAATAGCCGGATGGAGGTGTCCATGAAGTGAAGCAAGTAAAGAATGGTAATTATCTACTTAGTCACAGGAACTTCGAGGTACTGGGCTTTTTAGATGTCAAGTCAACAGACCTCAGGCCTATATTCATTCTACTTCATCTTCTTGAAGAGCAATGACGCCAATATGGGCGTCTCACGCAAGTGTTTAACCCAGAGCAAACTGACTTTTGGGGCAGATTGCCCAGCCAACAGTGCTGTCACAATGGTCTGTGCGGTCTTGGGGCTGCATTTACAAGGGCAATGCCAGGGTTAGGGTTGCGATTGACGCAACAAACACTGTTCTGAGGTGGTATAGCAGATTGGAACTTCCACATGAGAAATGCATAAGCCAAACACGGGCAGTGGGAGGCATTGCTAGGAATTCTCTGCTTTAAGTGCAAAATGACTATACCATTTGGATTGCCGTGCTCATAGAAGCTCTGGAAGAGCTCAATGGCCTCATCTGCCAATATTCCACCCACGCATAATAGTGCGGGAGATGTCGTGGCCAGCAGTTCGTCGCACGGACCAACTGGAGCACTGCTGTGAAAATCCATGGAGGGTTATTTGAGCAAGCGTCCTGTGATGTCAAGTAGCATACCAGCGTCTTGCCATGGTTACGAGACAAAGTTGTACCTTTTGCCGCATGGCCCAGAGCCGGCTACGTTCAAGGGCAGTACAGCCCCACAGCCTCCAAAACGGAAATCTGCGCACCCAAAATACACCTTGCGCAAGCCTGCCTCATTCCACTGATAACGAGTCATGCCTACATTCCTGCACGATCAGGACAGCTTGCAGGCATGAGCTATTCTGAGGTGTTCTCTCCCCGTGACTTGTCAGGGGCCGCCAAACTACTCTTATCAAGCAGAAGTTGAAGATACAGGGAAGAGCTTGCCAGCATACAGTCTGCTTGCAGAATCTCCGGTGAAGTAGGACAGCCTGTCTTGCACACACAGCGTACACGAGTCTCACCGAGTATTGACAAGGCAGCCGAGCACATGATGCATGGCTCGCAGGTTACATAGAGCTCGCTGTCTCGCAGCAGGGCGGCCAGGTCCTCTTGGCGACTGGCTTCAGATGTGCGCCACTGCTTCAGAAGATCATCAAACGCCTCCATCTCGGCGTGCCTTGTTGCCTGTGACCACAGACAGCCAGGCTGCCAGCTGGAAAGATTTGCAGACTGATCTTTGGGATTCAGACTGCATGCCCGCGAATGCTCCCATTTGCTTGTGCATCCTCTCACACACGAAGCTGCTCAAGTGCAGGCAAGCTGAATATTACATTGCGCGTCTCATTGGTGCGGTTGCTGCCTCGCCCAACGACCTCGTCATGATGCACAATCACGCAACTAGAAACATACACAAGATTGACCAGACACCGTTACACAAGCATGGAAAAGTGCCGCGGGTACGACGGCACAGTGCCCGTCTGCGCAAGCAGCTCTAGGCGAGTTTCTGAGGCCGTCTGCCGATGCTGATGGGAGGTCAGACGACCGCTGCAGAAGGTGATAAGCCCAAGAGTCCTTCCAACAGGCTCAGCGGCTCACCCGACGGGAACTTCGGCCCTCGCGAGCGCGGCGCGGGACTGCATGGCACGCACGCGCAGGGCTTGTCACGAACTTAGATTGGCACGCATGTCAGCCACCATGTTGGCAACTCAATGCCAATGCCGAGCGTGAAGCCTGTCGAATAGCCAGTCGCTGTAACCCGCGCAAGCCTGGACGATCGCCGTGCACAGACGGGACGCCGAGCGGAGCGGCGGCGGCGGCGGCGGCGGCTGCGGCGCGCACCTCGTCCAAGGCCATGCGCATGAACTTCAGCGTCCGGGCGTCAGCGTCCGCGCCGTGGCGCGGGTCTTCCGAGGGCGCCGGGCACTGCGGCGCGGGTGCCATGGCTACGCTTGCGGCGGCGGCCGTGGCGGGGGCGGCCGCGCCGGGCCGCAGCATGGCTGCGGGGCCCCCCAGGAGGGGGCGTGGGGTTTGGGGTTTTAGGGGGAGAGGGCTTCACTAGGGTTCTGCTGCGAGAGCTTGCCTGCGTGGAGGGTTTATCGACAGTACCCAGCAGACTTAGGCGCCGCATGGCCGCCGGGCCGGGCCTGGCCGGCAACCTCCTCGACGCCGAGGTCCCTCGCGGGCCCCTCCTCCTGCGCCGCGCCCGGGCTGGCGCGGTGCCTCCGCCCTCGGCGGCGGCCATGCCCTCGTCGCCGACGCCGACGCTCTGCACGAACATCCAGCTCGTTGCGGCTGCGGCATGAGCTCAGGCTGCCGGCGTACCTGCTGACGAGGGAACCCCTGTCCGGGCGTGTGCTGTGGCGCTGCGCTTGGCAGGGCTTCCCTCGCGCCGACGTGAACATCGCCGCCGTGCGCGCTGACCGCCACCGCTTGGCAGGTGGGCCCGTGCTGCCGCCGCCCTCGTTGTGCCTGCCCTCGCGGCTTTGT
Organism: Spirogloea muscicola; assembly: GCA_009602725.1. Taxonomy (NCBI): domain Eukaryota; kingdom Viridiplantae; phylum Streptophyta; class Zygnematophyceae; order Spirogloeales; family Spirogloeaceae; genus Spirogloea; species Spirogloea muscicola. The sequence continues at coordinate 623,166 of WELB01000052.1, forward strand.
TTTTGGTGGGCTGCCTGCGCCTTCCACGGCGGGCCAGCAGCGAGCCTGAGGCCCGTGCCGCGCTCGCCTCCCCTGCAGTGCTGCACACCGACCACAAGGCGCTGACCGCGCGGATCGAGCGATACCTGCAGGAGCTGCACGCTTCCGCGCCGCGCTCGGCGGCGGCTGCGGCAGAGAGGGCCACAGGTTTGTTCGTCGCGCGCGGATCAAAGCTCAGGAAGTAGGTCCAAAGTTGGGGTCCAGGAATCAAATTGGGGAATCGTTCTTTATGAGTCACGGGTCAGCGTCGTCATTTGTGGCCAGCAGAGCAAACCGTCAATCAAAGACCCACAGCACTGCAGTAAAGATGCTGGTGCAGCGTTGCAACACAGCGTAGCTTCTTGCTTCCTCTGATGCTGCTTGACTGTGCCGGCGCAGCTACTCCAGCAACTCGAACGACACAGCAAAGCGTGGAGCGTCCAGCGGAGGCCGCCAAGAATGGCTCAGCCACCTCCTCGGCTGATTCAGCCATGGAACACCGTGCCCCTGTGAGGCAGCAGCAAGCGGCATCAGGGGATGGGCGGGCCCTGGTGGAAGATGAGCAAGGAAAGGGGCGTGGGGTCGGCCGGCAACCGTTTGCGGTGATCGACGATGTGACCGCTGGATCTCCTGGCCAATGTGATGGCTTGATGCTGGGCGATCAGATGGTCGCTTTTGGCGATATCGTCGCTGGGCCTGACTGCATACCAAGCGTGGCGAGGGAATTACAGGTGTGCTCAAGCTCAGGGAGACAACTCGTAACACTGCACTTCATGGCACCCGTGTGCTACACTCGCCTCACAACTTTTGGTGTCAAATCATCTCAAGTGGTCGCACAATAACTCCCAATGTGGCATAAACAGGGGATCTGCCTTGGTTGCTCGCAGAGATGCGAGAATCAGCTGGTGCAGGTCGTTGTCCTGCGAAGGGGAGAGCTGACACAGCTGCAGGTGACGCCAAGGAGGTGGGCTGGACGAGGCCTCCTTGGGTAAACACCGCAACTGCACTTGCTCCTTGTGAAGCAAGCCGTACTATCATTGATGTCCTAATTTGGCCAATTGTCCTCCTTACGCTGACCTCCTTCTTTGAAGTGGCAGGTGTCACCTGCAGGTCTTATGACCTGGAGATCTTGGAAGTGGTGGACGCCCTTGGTTTGCCTACATGGTAGACTTTCATACTCAGTCCAGCAGGCAGAAGCAGGCCTTGGTGATCATGAGGCCATTCACCAGAATCATGTAAATACCAGAACATCTATAACGGTCAGTCAAAGTTGATGATTCAGTTGCCCAAGTCATGTTATCGACCTTAGCCTTGATTACCTGCTAGGTTGCCTTTCTGACCAGTATGCTATTCATCTGAAGTCAAGCTCCTGCAGAGTCAGGAGCTTCTTAAATGGTCGCTGCGCTCTAACCACAACAATGCCAGCTCATCCCCTTGAGCTGCAGCAGCCTCAAAAGCATCTTTCGCTGCTGCTTTTTCATTGTCAGTCAACTCATCTGAGTGACTCCTAGATGCTGTATCTGTGCCTGGTCTGAGAGCGGTTGACAAGCCTGTTATCACCAAGAGCTCCTTGTCATGCGGATGCTGTCAACAGGACACCTCTGGTGCGCATGCCTTGAAGTCACAGTCTGTGAATGAAGTGACTCATGAGCTTCTCCTCTAGCTTGCCTGGATCAACATTTTCGGCCATGTATATGATTTAACTGCAAGTGCTTCTGTCAGCAAGCAGTACTCACCGTTGGCTACAAGAGCGCCATACATCGTTGCCGAGGCTGCATGACCCTGTCACAGATATCACAATATTTAGTGGAATTATAAGACAAGCGGAACAAGGGTGAGCAAGCCCTAACAAGCTTGCGCACCGTCTCACAACTGAGACATGTGCATCACACAGCAGATAAGATCCTCAGCCTGCCCATACAGCTGTGTTTTGGCATCACAACAATGTGTCAACGAGATGCAACATTTGCATCTCGTTTCGTTGCATCTCGTTTCGAGCAAGGGAACTGTGCTCCTAGTGCCAAGCAAAGGTTGCGCTTGTACCCTCTTAGCTGCAATGCTAAAGTACATCTCTGCAGATGCCACATCGCGAGGAATGCTGTTGCCAGTGAATAGAGCAGCTGCTACGAGGAACAAGGCATCTGCATGCCCCTTCTCGAAACCCGAACAAAACAATCCGGCATCAATTCTATAATCATGGTCACAATTCAGCTGCATGTATCAAGTTGACAGGTACTAGCTCACAAGCATAAATAGGTTGCAGCTGCATGCAAGAGGTTCAGTTCCTTCACATACCTCCTGGGCAGCAGCTTTCAGGTACTGGAAGCTTGTGGCCTGTAGATCTCTGCTGCCAGACCTCAAGGCCTGCATATATGGAAACAACGGCATCCCCGTTAGCTGTCTTGACTTGAATGTCAACAAAAGTCTCATGTCAGACCCTCTCAGCAATCACTGTGATAGCAAGACTAGATGGCGAATTCTAGGGAAAGTCTTCACCTGTTCCCTATAATGCATTCCACAGTCAAACTGCGCAAGGCTGTTGCCCAACTCAGCTGCTCTCTTCAAAAGCACCTCTCCCCTGCTCGAGTTCGTCAAGAGAAGACCTTCAGCTGGCAAGAAGACCGTGCTCATGGAGTTGGGTAGCAGCTACCCTGAGTGTGCGGCACATGTTCAAGGTAAACATGCACCAAGCATCAACCGTGCATCCAACATCAATATTGACAAGAGGATAAAAGATAGACAGATGGTGCTCAAGTTGGAACAAGCGAACAGGGCTCTTCATGACTGCGGTGCAAGAAGAAGAAATGTGCTTGGTGCCAAGAAGTGCTGAGTGAGGAAGGGGAGGTTGTGAGAGCAGACATGGCAACAGAGAAGCGGGAGTCGGAGGCAAAGTCAAAGTGAAGGTGGGCAAGCTGGCGCATGGCAGCCGTAGTGCTGCTGTCCAGTGCCAAGGCGAGCTCAAATGCCTCCTTCGCTTGCTGCTCCAGTTGCACAGTCGGCTCCAATGGCCGTAAGTTGCATGCCTAAGGACCATGAAGTATTACTGAATTGAAAATGGACAGGTGAACTGTTGGTCACAAGAATTGCAGCAGGCCTGGCGGCAAGAAGCGCACCCGCAGAGCGTGGAACACGCGGGGGTCCGTCGGGTGCATGGCACGGGCCATGTCTGCAAGCTTGGAGCCCTTGGCCGTGGCCACTTCATGCTGTGCAGGAAGCTCCTCTGAGCATCCCGCGGCCTCCGGCGGGCCCTTGACGCGAGAGTCCTGACGACAGGGAAGGAGCACGAGGTCAGTCAGCCAGCGCCCCAAGGCCCCTCCCCGAGCTCCGTAGCACAAGCTGCTGGCAGGAGCAGCGCTGCAATGACGTCTGGCCAGCTGCTCTGAGAGGGGCATGGCGGGTCTTTGCGCCGCAGAAGATGGAGGGCGGTCACGCTCACCTCAATCGACGAGCTGCAGCGCCGGCAGGCGGCGCCGCCTCCGGGCGCAGCTGCGCGCAGGGCCCGCGCGAGAGCTGCAGCAGCCGCAGCACTCCTCCGCAGCATCCCTGAACCCTACACCTTAAATCCCAAACCCTGATCTTGAACCCTGAAACCCCTGGATCCTACAGCCTCAGTCCTAAAGGCGCAGGCCAGCCGGAGGAGCTCGGCGAGGCTGCGGTCTCCGGCTGGCAGGCAGACAGGCGCAGCGCGAGCGGGCCAGGCCGCGAGGCGCGGCCGGCCTCGGCGGCTGCCGGGGCGGGGTGCTCGCGCCCGCCGGCTGCGTCTGTGCACAGACCGTGGCGATGGCGCGCCCCACGTCGGCCCCTGCACGGCGGCACTCGGAGTGCCGCGGGGCGGGAACCAGGAGTGCCGTCGCGAGGGCCTCGAGGCAAGTGGCACTAGGCGCGCGGCGGCGGCGGCGGCGGCGTAGGCGGCGGCGGCTGGCTCGCGGGGTCGCCGGGCAGGGGGGAGCTGACGGAGCTGGGCCGGGCAGGAACGGCCGAGAGGCGGGGCACGGGTCTCGGCCCCAAGTACGCCCGCTGGTGACCCGCCCCAGCTGCGTAGCAGCAAGCGATGAACATCCGTCAGTGTGCTTGCCATCGTACTTGGCCACTCAGGCCCTCCATCATTCAATACACACACTCCATCAGAGCCTTCTGTCTGTCACCTTAGCCATCTTAGCATACTCCTCCAACTAATGAAGCCCCAAAAATTGTACTAGCTTTTTGCCTGAACACTGCATTGGCTCCACTTGGCCACCCTTTCATTTCATGCGCACCGCGTTCTCTCTTTCTTTCGTCTTCGGCGGGGAAAGAAAGCGCGGCCACATTAACTGGTGGCTGGGAGAGGCCAGCCCAAAGGAATGCACTAGGTCTGAAGGAGCCGGAGTGCTAAGGACTAAGACATCAGCAAGGGGAGGCTCGGCGGNGTGCTGGTGAGCCGCAGCGACGCCGTGGAGGACGGCAGGCCCGAGGCCCAGGCTGGCCCGCCGGAGCCGGTAGCCGCCTTGCCTGCCGGGACCGAGCCCGCCGGCCCCGCGGGCGACGGGGCGGCGACCGCGGCGTCGACTGCGGCGGGCGACAAGGCGTGGCTGTCGGACGACGGGTGGAAAGACCTCGGGCAGGCGTCCGCGGAGCTGGGCAAGAACGTGGCCGCTTTGGCTTCCACCGCTGGCAAGGAGGTCAAGGCGGCAGCACAGGAGCTCACAAGCAAGGTGAGGGCATATAAGGGGAGGTCCCAATGCAGACATTCCGAAGCCCTTTGAAGCTTCTGCTTGGCGCGCTTGCGGTTCTCACGTGCCTGCGAGCGGGAGACGGGTGCTCGGGCATGTCAGGCTCGTTCAGGGGAGTACCATGTGGTGCAGTCATGGCGTTCAGCCCTTTCATCTGGTCTCCACGCCTGCTGGTCAGTTTGAGGCAGGATCAGCTAAGGGAGCTTGCATCTGACCGGGGTCTTCAAATTGGCGTGTGGAGTCAGATTGCAGGCACTGGCTTGAATGACTTGAGCAGCAAGCTGTCCACTTGGTGGACTGCCTTGGACCCACCAAGTGCCAAAGAGCCGACCCCGCGACCAGAGCCGCTCAGCAACCGGACCCCTGGGTCCAGAGACGCTGCGGAAGCGAGCATGCAGACGCTCTTCCGCATCTCACCTTCAGAAGGTCTTATTGAAGGTTGATTCTTTGCCTTCTGGGCTTATCTTGGCAATCAGTATTGACGATCTCTCTGTAGAATTTGACACCTGTCCAACACATTTCCTACTATCGAAAACTCATGCAGAATGGTAGAGTGAGAGCATGCCAGGCAGTGTGATTTAAGGAATGTTCTCATGCATTTGAAGCATCTGAGACAGCACACATCTCTGATATGCCTGTCATGCTTCACACTCACAATCAGTTGGGCCCTGCGTCTGTTTTGTCTTTGTCGTGCTGTATAGCATTCCCGTGCACTTTGGTCCAAACATACCAGTGCACCCACAATGTCTACACAGCAGACATGCCTGTGGACTTCAGCGGCACTCTGTATATCTCCGACAAGCACCTCTGTTTCCACGTTTCGGCGGTTGAAAAGCGTACACGTGTGCCGGTATGCAATCACCAGTGAGACTTTTTCATTGTCGACCACTGTGTCCCTTCAAGAGAGGAGGAGAGCAATACCCCTCTTGCCTACTTAGGCATGTACTAAGGTACAATAGCTCGTTGTGCTGTCATCTATGTGCAGGTGATTGTGGAGCACACCCGCTTGACCAATGTCAGTCGAGAGAAAGCTGGCAAAAGTGACAAGTCAGATACTTTGAAGCTGTCTCTGGAACCAGGCAAATGGGTATGTTGATAACTGTGACAATGAACAAATTGCTCCAGTGTGTATGGAAGGGGACTGAGCAGCATTGGTCGTGAAACATGGATATAGTGTTAGATTGAATGTAAGGTGACCAAGCAGTCCACACTCATGAAAATGCGTGAATGTTGCTTGCAGTTTGCTGTGAAGGACTTTGCAGGACCTGAGGAGATTGAGTCAGCTCATGCTTTGCTCGAGCATCTTGTGGAGGCGGCACACATGTCAGCATGAAAAAAATGGTGTGGGAAGGACATTGCTATATAGGGTACATATCTTTGTACAGATGCGTTGTGTATATCTTAGATAGCATTGCTGCTGACTATTAGCATACAGTCAAACCTTGTTATAGGCACCTCTCGATATAGGCACATTAGGGCAAAACCTCGATAGTGGCACCATTTTGCGGGAAGCACTTTTTTACCCAGGCAAATGTGACTCGATATAGGAACGTGCCTGTATGTACAGGCACAGTTTTTCGGGGCAGATTTCCCCACTAGAAGTGCCTATAGGAAAACAAATTCACATATATCCTATATTCTCTACAGGCCGGGTTTTCATGAACCGGGCGCGAGGGTTTGGGGCTTTACTGCCTCCAAAAGCCAGCGCAGAGCGGCTCATTACCGTCTCCCCGACGGCCCCCACCAGTCTCCATGTTCTCCCAGACGGCCCCCACCCTTCTCCAAGCCACGGCGTCACGAGGCCCTCGTTGAGACCGCTGCTCGCCGCTAGCGCCGCTTCCAGGCGGTCGTTGACGGCTTCGTCTTCGTCGCGGAACGGAGCCTCGTCGGCCCACAGGAAACAAGAAGAAAGTGCTCGCCCATTGAGAATAGGGGCTGGAATAACCAGCCCGAAAAAGAATGAACAGAGTACGAGAAGGGGGCCAGGGGAAGCGCTAAGTAACAGAAACAAAGCTGCTACGAGACACTCAGTAACCCCTGCTAAGCAGCCGCAGATCAGAGATGCTGGGCTCCTGGAAGTGGGTCCCCTGGCCAGAGCCAGAGGCAGCAGCGAGGGCTCTGCCGGCACGAAGGTGCAGCGCCCGGGCCATGGACCTCTGCAGCGAGACGGCCAGGCGCATTCGAAACACACGGCGCACGGGAGCCGCCTTCTCGTCGGCCTCGAAGCGAGGCGAGGCTTTGGCGCCACCGCCTTCGCCTGCACCTCCTGCCACCGCCACCTGCGCTCGCGGCGCCTGCGGCAGCAAGCGGCAACCGCGGCAAGCAGCAACCTCTAGGTTGGAGGGGCCCTCCACGCGCGACTTATCCTTGGTGTAAGCTTCTCCTCCAACAGTCATGGCTTCGAATTCTTGGTTGCTCGCACTTGCTGCTGTGAGGGCACGGCCTGCGCATGCCGTACACAACCACGATAGTCTTGAGCACTCTCGCCTCATTGCATTGTGTTAGTCGCCTTTAAATGGCATACTTTGCTTGAGACAACTCTTCCTTGCAGCCTTCCGAGCTTGCTTGACCTACTTATGCATCTCCCAAGGGCTTCCTCCTTAAGGCTATGGCCGCACAGTGCCCCGTAAACATGCGAATCCTGATGTCAAGGGTATGCACGTTCGCGTCTTCTCATGCAGGAATGTAAACATGGCCACAGTGAAAAAGAACACTAGGGTCGGTTTCTCAAACCAAGACAGAAAACACATATGTGAACTGAAACGTCTCAATCCTTCATTTACCTAAAAGGGGGAAGGCGCGCGGGGCGCATGAATTGAAAGGGAGGCCAATTCAAGCCAATACATTGTTCAGGCAGAGTCGAGTGCAGACTAAACAATGCTATATAATACGGAGACAAAGGAGATTGCCAGAGAGGCAACGAAAAACCTTAGAAAACAAGTCAGTCGCACCAATGTTTGCAAAGTTCTTCGTGATGAGCACAAGTGGATGACAATGCCTACGACAACCCAAGACCAAATGCGGCAACGAAATCCGAAGTGGAAGGATGTTGAGAAAGCCACTCTTTTATGGTTTCAAGATGTATGTAGTTTCCTCCCCTTTGTGGCTTGGTGCATGCTAATGCCCACCATGGAATCTGTGCATAACATTTTGATACGTCGTCGGTTTTGGGATGCACATGCTTGGAATGTGTTCGGTTGACTTGAGTACTGTATGTTGTCTTGATTGCAGAAAACTAAAACGGCACGACATATTACCGACGACCAACTGGTCGTCATGGCCAGCCACTTTGCAGAGAAGCTTGGTATTGCAGATTTCAAGGGGTCGAGAGGATGGTTGTGTGGCTTCAAGAAGAGATACGGCATCAAGGTGCATGCCATCCACGGGGAGGCTGCATCGGCTGATGAAGCTGGTGTTAATCTAGCTCGGCTGGTTGTACCGAAGATTATCGAGGAAGGTGGCTATGGCCCCGACGACGTATACAATTTTGATGAGACTGGTCTTTTCTGGAAGGCCAAGCCTTCCAGATGCAATGCAACAGGTCGGTGACTGCACTTGCTCAATATTTGGAATGGCAATGGATATAGCTGATATTGGATTGCTAAAGAAAACTCTTGAGGTAAATCTAACATCGGCATACATGTACCTGGACGTTGTGCAGGACCGGTCCAAGGTACCAAGGTAGAGAAGGAGAGATTCACAATTGGTTTTTGTACCAATGTGACTGGGAATGACCGTCTGAAGCCTGTTATTATTACGAAGGCGAAGCGACCCAGGAGTTTTCCTCCTGGCTTTGACCCGGATTTGCTACTCTTCTATCGGCACAATGCATCAGCCTGGATGACAGGGCAAGTGAGTTTTCATCCATGTGATTCAATCGAAAGTGATTCATGCTGTCGATCATTTGGCACCTTGAAGTGCGCACTCCAGTCCAGCCTGTTGTCATGCGCACTTATATGTGACGATGTGTCCATGCAGATATTCAGAGAGTGGCTGCGTCACATGAATTCGGAAGTGGCAGAACGTCAGCGAAACGTCCTTCTATTTGTGGACAACGCTGGAAGCCACACCCTCGAGTTGGAGATGATTGACTTGCATGGATTGAGGGCCGCGCTCCTATCAAACCTCACGATTGTGTTCCTCCCTGCCAACACAACAAGCAAAATACAGCCTTTAGACGCAGGCATCATCGCGTCATTCAAGAGTAGATACAAGAGTGCGCTAGTGTCATGGGAGGTTGGGCGCCTTGACGAGGCGGTGCGGAGCAGCCCCACCTTGACCACTGATCCCTTGCTCAACACCTTGCTCGACAAGAAGAAGCACAATATTTACGAGGTAAGCATCTACTCTTGCTTCGTCTGAGCTTGCTCTTGTACCATCAGGATGAACAATGAAATAATGTGATGGCTACTTTGAATGTAGGCCATGATGTGGACGTGGAGAATTTGGCATGACATCCCGACACATGTCATTGCCAATTGTTGGCGCAAAACTGGCATCCTGCCCAACTTGCCTAACTGGGCCGTCTATGCAAGCACGCTTGCTGACGCCCACAACGCTGGGTCAGAAGAAGACGTATTCGATATGTGTGTCTTACATGAAGCAATTGACAGCCTACAGCTTGGCCCGGACGCCCTCACGGCTTCTGAATACATCGATTTGCCAGGAGAAAATCAGGTGGGTACATTTATCGTACTACTTGTCTTGTGTGTGGCGTTGTTCATCTAAGTGCATTGTGGACGGTACTTACATCTTCTATTGACGGTCTTAATAGGTGGAGTCTCCAATGACGGATGAGGACATCATAGCTGAAGTGATGCCCCCAGTGACAATCGTCGAAGAAGAAATCCCCGCCGACCTCCCACCACCGAGGATGACTCATGCGGAAGCCAGTGACCATCTGAGGTGTTTCTCTCACTACCTCGCGCAAGAACTGCACTTTTTCGGTCCACAAGCTCTTCTTACGTGCGAACAATGGAGGAGCTCTGTGACAAACTGTGCTCTGAGGAAGAAGAAACAAACAACAATCGAGGACTACGTGGCCTCCAACAACATGCACGACGAGTAGGAGCGCGTCAGAGCTCGCTGGTCTTCATTTTTCCATTGAGCTTGCAAGGCTCACCAATATCGAGCACGTCTTGAGGCTAGGTAGAGCTGAAATGTGCACTCCCTCGCTTCCTCCTACTTTCAGGTGCGCTTGCTTGCCCTCTTATGTGCAAGCAAGGCACCTATGCATGCTCGGGCCATATGTGCCCTTGCCGAGGCTGGTCCTCAATGTAGCCCACATCGCACTTTGCTTGTCTTAGCCAACCCCATCGACTTGCGGTCCCATCTAATGCGTCCTTACATCACCCTTGATATTACTAGTCAGCCTGCCTACACTTGTATGCGAGCTTACAGTCCACCTCCTATCGGTGTCCTGCGATCTTGCATCATTGCATTGAGGGCGCGATGAGCGATGGTAGCCGCTCATTCTAGGTGCTGGCTCCATCACAATGTGTCTTTTGTACTTGCTCACAAGTGAATTGCCATCTCGATTGCCGTGTTTCTCGAGCGGCTTCCCCTCCTTCGCCCCCATGGCCACCTTGAGAGTGGTTGCCACCATTGCCTGCGTTCGGGTGTCTCTTTGTGGTAGAAGTGGATGCCCATGTGGGCGATTGTGGTGCCAAGAGAATGATGCTTGCAACCACGTTGCCACCTGAGCTTTGCTCATTCGCCAATTTTCCAATATAATATTGTATATTTGCTGATTGTCACTGTATAGGCACATTTGGGGGCAATAGTGCCTCTACAAGGACACAAGAACCTCTCCATATAGTCACACATTTTCGCCAAACCGGCCGACGTGCCTATAACAAGGTTTGACTGTAGCTCCAAGCAGATCGTGACAGCCTTCTTATCAAGCCTTAGGCTCGTACTTTTCTGTGGTACCCACTCCTGGCTTTGGCCCATCTATTGCTAAGACGTGGCTTCGCGTGTGTGCTGATCCTCTTCTGGCTGGCTTCTGGACCGGCCTTGCCTATATAGCAATCAGCACCCTCGTCAGCAAGAAGTTAGCATGTCTTGTCTCCCTTTGGATGGCATTCGATTAGAGACTAATAAGCTTAACAAGCTCAGGAGGCCTCCTTAAGCATGCTCAGAACAGCCTAGAAGTCAGAACTCGATCTCACATGAAGTGCGTTATCTAGTACGATGTGATGTCTGTGTATCATGGACTGCTACATGATCATTGGACTGGGAATTCACAAGCACGTCAATGCAGCATGCCATCGTGTGATCCTGTCAACGAGCAGGATCTCTCTGGTCCTCGGAGTAAGCCTGGTAGAATTATATGTGCTCACTCGTGGGTACTGAAGTCCCCGTTTAGCTGGCCTTTGCACTGTTACCTATTTCCTCTTAGCTTAGGGCTTTGCCCTTTGTGTAGCCCCATTCGTTGCACTAGATGTTGCCTGGATCTTTTAGTAAGTTTTGCCTGAACAGTGCCTTGGCTTGACTGGCCTCCCTCTCAAATCATACGCACCGCGCCTCTCCTCTTTCCTTTCATCATAGTCCATGCCACGGCTGGGTGGAGTGAGTAGTAGTCACAAGAAGCGGAAAACGAATACACAGAACACAGAAAAGGCGTGCGGTGCATGCGAAATGAGAGAGAGGGCAAATCAAGCCACTTCACGTTTTGTTGGAAGAACAAAACAAATTCCAGATAGGGGCTACGGTTACATAACGAAATACACAACCAAAGGAGACCCTAGTACCCAGGAGTGAGCATATACATATGTCTGCCAGACTTATCTGGGGCGCCGGAGCACCACCCCGCAAGTTAGTGGCCTGGCTTAGTGCGCCGCCCAGCACGCTGATGTACGGCTGAGCCTGGAATGCTGCATAGGAAGCGAGAGCCGTATTCTGTGCACATGTCCAATACGATACAGCACTTCCTGACCCCTATTGGACTTTTTCTTCTGCTTTCACAGCCATCGCCAATTTGTGGGAAGAATTACCATTCCATGCTGATCTTGAGCCTGGCAGGCATGTCCATCCTGAGCTCTCCCCCTGTCAACAGTCTGATGGTACATGAAGTGTCCGCTCAGACGAGTGACGAGATGGTAAAGCAACACTGTGTTCTTCCCGACCTGCGGCTGCTTAGCAGGGGTTACTAAGTGTATCGTAGCTGCTTATTTCATCTGATCTGCGGCTGCTTAGCAGGGGTTACTGAGTGATTCGTAGCTGCTTTGTTTCTTTTTGTGCTTGTTTTTCTTAGCGCTTCCCCTGGCCCCCTTCTCGTACTTTGTTTCATTCTTTTTTGGGCTGGCTTTTCCAGCCCCTATCCTCAATGGGCGAGCACTTTCTTACTTCATATGTGCTAGCTTTCGGGATTTTCCTTGGCCCCTCCAACCTTTGTTCATTCTTATTTTGGGGCTGGCCTCTCCCAGCCACCGCCCTCTCGTTTGCAGGCGTCGGCAGGAGCAGGCTTAGGGTGTTGAAACGGGGTTGTGTCCGTCACAGTGTTGCCCCCATGGACGGCAAGCAGGCGCCGAGGAGGGAAGGGTCCTGCACTCGTGTGCCGCCGCTTGGGAGAGGAAGTCTTAGACGGGGGGGAAAGGGGGGGATGCACCTGCCTACAGTATGCCAATGAGCAGCGCGGCACATTTCACGCTGGCAGATCCAAGCCAATCCTAACACAAGAAAAAGCCACGGATGCAGAGCCGGAGTGCCACGCAGGCGTCGCAGGAAGTCAGCCCCCCTGGCCACCCCGCGAGGACCGGCGCGCCCGCCGCCGCCGCCGCCGCCACCGCCGCCGCCGCCATCGCTGCAGGACTCGTGCGCGCCTCCTGCTGCGGCATCCGAGTGCCTCTTGCAGCACTCCGGGACTGCTGGCGCCCGCCTCCGGCTGCAGCATGGCGGCCGGCCTCGGCGCGGCGCCGGGCTGGGCGGCGCTGGCCGTTGTGGGCAGTCTGCCGTAATCGCCGGCCATGGAGGCGCTCCTCGCGGTCGCCGCGCCGCCCGAAGGCCGCACGGCCGCGGCCGAGCGCTGGAGCGCTGCCGCGTCCGTGGAGCACGCAAGCTGGGAGGCGCAGGAGTGGGACTGGGACGGCGACCTGCTCATCGCCAGCCAGCCCGAGGAGCTCGCGGCTGGGCCCGCGGACCCGCCGCCGCCGCCGCCGCTGCCGCCGCTGCAGCCGGACAGCAGGCATACCGACGAGCTCACGGCGCTCCTAGGCACTGGTGTCGCAGCAGCGCAGGGGCGGGCGCAGCCTCCCTCAGACGACCATCTTCCGCTGGATGCAGCCGTCAAGGCCAGAAACCCCGACTGCCCCAACCTCAAGGCCGGGCGCGTGCCCTGCGCCTGCACCGACGAGGACGAGAAGCTGCTCAAGAGGCAGCGCATGGTCATGCCCCTGGCGCCGCTGTCGTGCCAAGTCGCCGGGTGCCGAGCCGACCTGCGGAGCGGCAAGGAGTACAACCTCCGGCACCGCGTGTGCGAGGAGCACGCCAGGGCGGCCACGGTGCTGAGCGGGGGCGAGGTCGTGCGCTACTGCCAGCAATGTGGCAGGTGGGTCCTACGGGCCTTGACGAGCCCTGCCATCCATGGCCCATCTAAGTCCAGCGTTTGTTGGCGCAACCAGCAGTGCAAGCTGGTTGCAAGCGTGCTCTTGCTTTAACACCAGACTGGTGTTGATGCACCTGGTAAGTTTGGGAGTCAAGGCTTTTACGCTGTGTTTGCTGCAGGTTACATCCATTGCTGGAGTTTGACGAGGGAAAGAGAAGCTGCCGTCGCAAGTTGGAGAAACACAACACAAGGCGCCGCAGGAAGATGGGCCTTACGAATGGCACTGAGGAGCCAGGCAGCAAGGTTCTGGAGCAAAGTGAGATCCTTGCAACACGTAAGCATGCTATGCATCTGTGCAATCTTGCAACTTGAGTCGGTGACGCGTCCTCTGGCAGGTCTAGGACGAGGTTGAGACACGAGCAGGAACAGCTACCATTTTACAAATGCTGAGTATAGCGATATAGAGTAGTCCATCAATGAGTGGCTGTTGCATCCGTAGACGGTGTACGTCTGCTTCTGTCAGGACATGCATCACTGCGTCGCACACCAGCATAAATGCGGCACTGGGAGGAGAACTTTGTCAGTGTGCGTTATCCGGAGACCACGGTCTTCACTGATGAAAGAGTTGTAGACAAGTGAAAAACGTTTGCCCTACCTTGTATCAGTGCTCTCCAGTATGTGCCACCTTCATGTCATTGCGCACCTACATGGTGTTGCTGTTTGCACCATGTTGGAGAGCTCACCTATATCTATTCATGGCAATGCCTGCTGCAGCTGCAGGTGATAGACATAAAGCATCAGCAGCATCAGTGTCCAAGAAAGGCAATAGCTCAAAAGCCGAGCAGTTGCAGTCAGCAAAATCTAGGGCACGGTCAACCTCAAGGACCTCACCCTCGCCTCGCTCGGCAGACTCTGCCGTCAAGGAGTCCACAACATTGGACCTCAGCACAACGACGTCACTGAGCGCGGCGGAGAACTCTCGGCTCAATTTTTGCCGGCTCACCTTGGGACCTGTGGACCTTGCACAGCAGACAACACCCACTGAAAATCATTCACAGGAAGCTGAGGGCAACTTGATACAGCAGGATGAGCTCAGGGCTAAACCTGAGTCAGGCGAAGCCGCCTTGGAGACCACCGCCCACTTGCTTCTTTCAGCAGCTAGCGACCAGCAACCAGTGGCGCAACTAGAGCAGGCGCCAGGTGTAGGAGTGCCTGGGTTCTTAGAAAGTCACACGGACACAGCACACGTACTATCCTTGATGGCACTCTTGACTGCATCCGGTACCGACCACTTACAGGAAGATTTGGCAGAGGAGTTGAATGAACAGCCCTCCCTACTGACACCGCATGAGATTAGGAACTTTCAAGACAGCTTCCAGTACACACCAGTGGTAAGGGATGAAGCTGCCTTGGTTGTGCTTGTCCATCAGCGAGCACATAGCAAGCTCTGTTGTGATCACTTCAATCTCAAAGATGCTGGAGATGTCACGAGCCGAGTATGTGAGGAATTCCATTTTAGAAAATCAGGGAACTGACTTCATATCCTCTGAGTTGTGAACAGCAATGCTCAGGCCGTATATCCTTCAAACTTTTTGATTGGAACCCTGCTGACTTTCCACGTCATTTGAGGAATCAGGTCCATCTTGCCTCCTCTTTGTGAGCACCATGTGCTTTCTGAGTCAGTGGTTGCTTGCCCAAGCTCCTCCACTTTCTCGATTCCAACTTCTTATCGTCAGACGTCCTAAGCAAAGGTCCCACTGGATCCAACCTCAGTCACTGTTCACATCTCAGGTCATGGACTGGTTATCAAGTATGCCTTCTGATTTGGAAGGCTTTATCAGCCCTGGCTGCACATTGCTCACATTATTTGCAGCAATGCCTCCAACAAAGTGGGCTGAGGTATGGTTCCCCCTGTGGGAAACTGAACGATACTTATGAGCTTATGTAGCTGTGTGACAAGTCAATGTACCACTTCTGAGGTCCTTGTGAAGTGATTTCCTGAATTGTAGACCCAAGCGTTTGAATGTCTAACACCCTGAATGTCCGGAATATTGCGCAG
Source organism: Spirogloea muscicola (assembly GCA_009602725.1). Taxonomy (NCBI): domain Eukaryota; kingdom Viridiplantae; phylum Streptophyta; class Zygnematophyceae; order Spirogloeales; family Spirogloeaceae; genus Spirogloea; species Spirogloea muscicola. Next base: position 638,497 of record WELB01000052.1, read on the forward strand.
CTTGAGAGCAATCTCGAAAGAAGCTTTCAAGTGCTCATGGCAGGGGAGGGTGAAGAGTTTTGGGCCAAGGGTCGGATGTTGGTACAGTGCTCCAATCTTGTGACCTACGTCAAGAACGGTCAGTCAAGGATGGACTCAGCAATGTAGTATCAAATCAGCAATGTAGTGTACTCCAATCTGCTGGTAGCACCTCAGTCTACGTCCAGGAACACCAAGCTATGTCTATTGCATGCTGTATACATGACGCAGAGGACACGCAAGACAAGTGCGTGATTAGAATAAGTGCCAGCTTTCTGAGATAGCCTATCATGCACGTCGTGACAAATGTTTCCCCTGGCATGCATGCAGGTGCAGTCCTCTGTCGAGCCACCCAACTAAGACCCAAAGATGGCCCGCGTCTTCTATCGGTCAGGCCGATGTGTGTTGTAGCTGGAGAGCCTGCTGAAGTTACAATCACTGGGCATGACCTGTCCTTGCCTGGAACAAGGTACTGCAGACTCCATGTTTTGTTCACTGCACCCCAATGCATCGTCAGCAGCTGAGAAGTATTATCCTCTGCAAAGTTGTACAAGCCTGCTACCCGCTTCCCGGAATGGCACGTCAAGGGCTTCGTTAGAAAGGAAGTTGTATGCATGAAGTCAAAGGTTGTATATGGTTAGAAAAAGAGTGTGCCTCTAATTGCTCAGACAAGAACCCCAAGACCTACTCAGCTGCGAGCTTGGCACCTGATGAGAAGGTTTTGAGGACTTCAGCACAATTGCTAGTAGTTTGGAAACCTCTGTCTCCTGTCCTCCTTCAACTTTTCAAAACACTAATGTCAGAAGCCAATAAATTTGGGCTTTCTGAGGGAGGATGTCTTGCATGCTTTGCAAGGCCATTTGCTGATAGCTATTCGCTTGTATGCAGAGTCCTGTGCTCCTCAAGGGGAAGGTATATTGATAGTCAAATTCTCAAGGAAGTGGATACTGGTTTGAGCTGCAGTGGACGCTCTGAGATCGAGCATCCTCTTGGCTCTCTGCTCGAGAAACAGATGCTGCACCTACCAGCCACGTACTGCAAGGGTTTTGGACACCTAATATTCATTGAGGTCAGATGAGTATGTCTAAGCCAAGTTCTTGTGATGTGTGATATGCACACTTACACTGTTGATGAGCTTGACCTTGACCTAGACCTCAACTTGACAGCTTATTGACTATCCTACATTCATGGTCACCGTCTGTGGCAGGTTGAACACGGGGTAGGCACCAGCTTTGTGCCACTACTTGCAATCCATTGCAAGCTGGCCTGTGCAGAGATACAAAGCCTGCAGGCCTGTGGTGGGGAAAGTAATTCTGAGGCGACCTGGCATCAGCTCCTTCTTGAACTTGGCTGGACATTGCGCATGGCTGAGAGGTTGCGTCATGGAGAAACGACAACCTCAGGACGGGAACTGAAGGAGCAAATGTGGGTGCACTTGCGACGATTGCAGCAGTTGCTGGACTTTGCCGTGGGAAGATGCTGGCCAGCTGTGACTCGCCTCCTACTCGAGGCGGCACTTGCTACACAAGCGTACAAAAGCAAGCAGATGTCATCGAGACCTGCTACTCAAGCAGAGGGACAGACTTCAGAAGATGATGTGCTTGGCCTCGTTGGCATTGATCAAAGAGGTTTTAGCTTGCTGCATGGGGCGGTTGCTAGCAAGCATTTGCCTGTGGTGAGGGTCCTGGTGGAGTACAGAAGGTGCCTGGCCGCACAAACATTGGCATCTTCATGTCAAGCAAACTGGTGGCATCTTGGCCACCAGGGCCCGGGTAAGGTGTCCCCACTTCATCTGGCGGCGCTAGTGGATGACGGTGGCAGAGTGCTCGCTGCTCTTGCTGGTGACGAGGTTGAGGTAGGGCTACGTCTCTTTCCAATGCCAACCTTCACTTGCAGATACACTCACACAGTCGCAAGATGGTCTAGAAGCATGACACAAGCCACAGCGAATCTCCATGGCTTCACAGTTTGTTGACATCATTATGTGGCCTGTAGTTCTTGCTCTTAGATAAATTGGGCTTTCACATAGCTGGTAGTGTGCACCGCTGGTCTTGTAGAGGCAGTCAAGGGATTCATTGACTTGGGTGGCAAATTAGAAACTCCAAGGAGGTCAGGACTTGCAGGAGGTCCAGGAGCAGTTGGCCTCACAACAACGTCCATTTTGTGGTGTGCGACAGGTCGCACAAGCTCTGTGGAACACCTGCAAGGACGCTGCCGGCAAGACGCCACAAGAATACGCTGTTGATGCTGGTCACTCAGCCTATGGGGACATCCTTGTCTGCAGCCCGCTACATCATAGCTCCCTCAGCAGTGAGAATGAAAAGCAGCCACAAGAGTGCAGTGTGTCCAAGTACGAAACAGTGATTACCCTTTGCTCAAGGTCTGCAGATGGACCTGCCCATGAAGCATCCATCAAGGCAAAGAAGTTGGATGGTACCGTCATGCACAGCGATGCGCTTGATAAATTCTACAGCACAGGTGGTGGTTTGCGTTGTGCACTACAGGCCTTGAGAAGCTGCAATTTAGCAGTGAGCTTGCAGAGGACATCTCAGCGTAGTCTTATCACCATGCTGCTGGCCGCACTCATTGGCTGCCTCGGCCTCTGTGTCCTTCTCCAGCATCCTCACCGGATGCAGGCCACATCTCTGGCCATAAGAAGGTGCCTAGGTGTCACAGTAGCTCGTGACCCTTGACATTGCGTTCAGTAATAACTCCTACTCGATGATCGGGAGGAAACCTCTCTTGCCATTATGTCTTGCAGATTCTTCTGCAACTTGTACCAGCTCTTTCTGGTAGCAGCATGTACTTGCCATACTTTTGGCAGGATACTTTTAGCAGGTTCTTCTGCCACTTGTACTAGCTCTTTCTGGTAGCAGCAGTACATGCTTGTGGGACGGGCTCTAAAGTGCATGGCAATTAAAGTGCATGGCAATTACTGATATAGCATGATGCACACACGACGACCACAGGGGTCTCAAATGTACTTGGTTTACCTTAAACTAGTCAGTACCGACAAAGCATGTTGAGGGGCTACATTCTTGCTGCTTGCTATGAGCCCCAATTTGGGACTAAAACTTTGTACAGATTTATGCAGGCTGCTGGAGTGCTGTTCTCTACCAGATGCTTTATACCAGATAATCACTATGCTTGGATGGGCCCTCCTACGACATCCTTCACATTGGGCCTTTGCAGGCTTCAAGCCGCATCCACAGGCCACATAGTGTTCCCTTTCACTACACTTCTGACCAGTCTTGCCAGTTCATCATGGCCACTAAATATTGACATATATAGCAAAGACAAGAATTGAAGGTCTGAAATGCCTCCAAGAGATACAGCTAGTAGTATGCCCTGTGGTGTCCTATCACAGTGGCGAAGTGTGGCAAGGGCAAGAAGGGCCGTCTATGCTGTGGCAGAAGCCTCACAGCTCCACAGTTGCAGTTCGCTCAGCCGGCCTACCTATAGAGCTCAATTGTCCACCATAGAGCCGCACTTTGAGGCTGTCTACAGACAAGCAGAAGACAGCTCCGTCCTTTGGAACCACTGCCAAAAGAGCGCAGCAATCATGCCCCTTCAGGGAGCCACCATAGAAGAGTCAAGCACTGCATACACGTCTGAAGTTTGTAGTCAATTCACACGTGTGCATGTGCGGCAATGGCAGTGTTACCTTTGACTGTGTCGTCTCGGGCAACAATGTGGAAGCTTCGCTGCATGTCCTTGACCACAATGCCGCTCACGCCCACCAGCGACGGATCCTTTGCACGCACCACTGAGCTGACAACAACCATCAGTCAGCTTGCCATGCAAGTGCTTGCCATGCAACCACCACCCAAACATGCAAGGAGCAACTCTTGCAACTTGTCTCAGTTTTAGCTGGTATTACTCTTGCCAGAGAATGCAATGCTTGACCTGATGACATAATGACAGGTGATTATGCACAAGGAGAGAGAAAGGAGTAATGACCAGGACTGACCAGAGATGTTGGCCCCATGGAGGTCAGCTCCATATAGTCTTTGCTGGAGAAGGACGCCTCTGTATGATACAGCACAAATTCAGAGTGCAGCACAGCCTCCACGAAGCAAAGCTCGTAAGTTTAAGCAACAACTGTCCAACATAATACGATCTCCCATTGGATGAGATTGATGCCCACGTACACATCTAGTCAATGATGGTGCACTCGAGGCAATCAAGATGTTCGATCCGAGAAGGACATACCTGCAACTTTCCATCAGTCTCCTCATGTAGGCTGCCCACAGATTGTGCAGCGGCATGTACAGCTCATACCTGCATGGTTGTGAATAGGTGAGTCCTGCAAGTCACCCTAGTCTTTGCACAACGCATTCAATGCATGAAAGTCTAGGCAGAATTGGACATTATGTGCTCCAGCTTGCAGGCAAATGTTACCCCTCATCCATGAGTTGCTCAAATAATAGCTTGCTGAAGACTAGCCTCAGACCTGTGGTTGCAAGCTATTTCTAAGCAGTACCTTGAGGGGGTTGCATCAAGAGGATGCGCTGCCGCATATGATTGTCTAGCTAAGGATAGATAAGCTGACAGGAGCAGGAGATTCATGCCTGTTCAAAGGGGGCTTGATGTCGAATGATCCCTGGCGGCGGTGCTGCCTCATGCTCATGCGGTGGCGCGAGCGCCGGCCCTGCTCGCGGATCTCTCGCCGGCGGGCACGGGTCGCCGCTCCCCCCTCCGCGACGATGCTGTCCAGCAGCAGCACCTTGTCGTGCACGCGGCTGCTGATGGTCCCGCTGACGTCTCCGATCTTGGCGTTACCGCCCAGCAGCGAGCGCAGCACAGCCTCCACCTGCGCCGCCGGGCTCCTGGGAGGAAGTGCTGCGCCAGGCTTACCCTGTGGAGGATGCCGGAGCGCCTCAAGCTGTCACTAGGCAGCCACAATCCATGGCTCCTTGGGGACCCGCCATTAGCACCTCAGAGCTAGCACTGAGGTGCTCAGCACGCGTGAGGAGATTTGAGCTGGATGAGCAGGCTGTTATGACCAATTGGCTGTTATGGGTATCTCAGTGAAGCATTTGATGCAGCCAAGAGCGCCGCGAGGTGCGCAGCTGGCGGGCGCTCACCTCGGCGCTCGCAACTGCTGGTGGGCTGTGCACTGGCGCCCTCTTGTGGCTGCCGGACGCGGTGGCGGCGCTTGCTGGCAGCTGGGCTGCCCCTGCAGCTCGTGCGCAGACTTAGCGGCGAGTGACGGCCCGCCATGCGAGCCATCGTTCGCGGCGCGCGGAGATGGGCGTAACGAGACGTGCTGGCCGTCGCAAATGGCTCGGCCGAAGGCTCGCCAGGCTCGCACCTTGCGGCAGCGCCGTCGGCTGCCGCGGCCGCGTCTGCGCCGGCGGCAGCCGAGGCAACGACGGAGCCGGCGC
>WELB01000052.1:712645-730554 GCA_009602725.1 Spirogloea muscicola
CCCCCCCCCCCCCCCCCCCCCAGCTCTGCTGCAGTCGCATTGGCCCGCGAGGGCCGCCGCAGGCCCCGGGCCCGCCATGGCCTCCGCCGAGCGCGACGCCGACCTCGTGGAGGTCTGCGACGAGCCTCTGGCGCTTGACCGTTACGTGGACGCCGTGAGCGACGCATCGGCCGGCGGCATCGCTGTGTTCGTCGGCACGACGCGCGACACGTTCGGCGGCCGCCGCGTCCGGCGCCTTGAGTACGAGGCCTACGTCCCCATGGCCACCAGGTGCCCCCGCCGCTCCGGGCCCCGCCGCGCATCGTCGCGAGCCTTGTTCGCAGTGCCGCTCATGCCAGCAGCAGCCCATTACCAGCATTGGCGACGGCGGTCGGCTGATGGGTGCGGCGGCTGCGGCGGCGGCGGCGGCGGGTTGCCAGCAAGCTGGCGGAGATCTGCCGCGCCGCGCGCTCGCTGTGGCCCATCGTCGGCATTGCGCTGGCCCACCGCCTGGGCGTCGTGGGTGCCGGCCAGGCCAGCGTTGTTGTCGCCGTCTCGTCGGTGCACAGGTCCGCTGCCGGCAGCGTGCACTGTCCATGCTCTAGCGCTTTAAGAGTGTGAGGACATCGCCACGCACGGGTGCCAGAGTGACTACCTGGGGTCCTGGACCTTGCTGACCGGAATTTGCAGCTCTAGCAAGTCAACAAGCCCGTAGCAGGAATTATCTCAGCAAGAAGGGCGCGATATGACACGTTTGCCAAACCCTTTTGACTGAATGCTTGCGGCCTTGGCAAGGAGACCAAGCTATCAGAGAGCTCCTCGCCCGACAAGGCCTTGCTGCTGGCTTTTATTTGCACGACCAACTCTGTCTGGCCATGGCACACCTCCTGGCCAATGTGGATTGTCATGCCCTGCCAATGTGATGTATTGACTTGAGAGCAGGAAGGAGGCGCTGGAGGCGTGCCAGTATGCCATTGACGAAATCAAGGCGACGGCGCCTATCTGGAAGAAGGAGGTGTACGAGGATGGTGAAGTTTGGAAGGAGAACCAGGAGTATCGCGACCGACTGCACCAGCAAGGCCTGGCCGCCCTCTGCTCTTCGCGATGAACTGCGCCTGCTGCCCAGGGCATTGATTAGCTCCGTGCAGCGCGCGCTCTAAGTCAGGCCACCGGCTTCCGTGACAGCGCACAGGCTCCCCAAGTTAGCTTGTCGAATTTGTATCTGCTCACCTGTGGGATCTAATGTTACCCTTTTACCTTAGACACCTTAGCATAGGGCTTCGTTTTATGTAGCCTTGTTCATTCGCACTATATTCTGTATGAATGATGTGTTGGCTTAAATTGGGCCTCCCTTTCAATTTACGTGCTCTGCGCACCTTCTCTTTTAAGAAAGAAGGTGGCTCTCTCAAAGGGGGCAAAGGCTGTTGACAGCCAGCCCAAAGAGACAACGCGCGCGGGGCGCATGAAATGAAATGGAGGCCAGTTCAAGCCGATACATTGTTCAGGCAGAGTCTAGGGCAAACTCAACAGGGCTACATAATACGGAGACCTAGAGTAAGGTGCCTAAGGTGACATCAGTACCCACCGATGAGCACAAACAAATCCGACAAGCTAACTTGGGGAGCTGGAGCGCCGCCACGAAAGCAGGAGGCCTGCCTTAGAGGTCGCCCTGCACGCTGATTAAGAGCCAATGCTTGTGAGCGCTGCAAACTAAGTGAGAGCTGCATTCTATAATATGCAACGAAGGCCTGCGGAATGCTGGAGTGGCCCAAGCTGCCCCCCCGACTTCGACGATGCGCATCAACCAGCCGGGCCAGATGCTGGATCAGGGAGGACCATTTTACGGCGTAGCCTCCGTAGATATCCATGGCACACGGATAAAGATGGTCCCCTCAGGGATGGTCCTGGTAGTGCCGCTCCTTCTTGTGCTCTGCGCTGGACGTGGCCCAGCCAGACACAGTTGACGTGGGTGCGCCAGCCTTGTACGTGTCGATCAGTATCACGTCCAGGAGCAGACGAGGCCCACCGCCCCGGGGGTTGGCGACGACGTCCAGACGCCACACGAATGGCTTGCCGCGCCTTGAGGAGATTGGCATGATGCTGGACACCTCCATCGCCGGATGATACCCCGCCTCTCGCACAATTCTAAACATAGTGTCCCTGAGTAAGTCGTGGGAGGCAATGCGCTCACCCCCCTCAACACATCTCAGCATATGAGCAGCTAGATCGAGCTTGTCATTGGCAATGTGGCCACACTAGCACTGGCGGATGCCAGCCAAGCAAGGGGGGGAGGAGGCCGAGGTGGTGGTGGAGTGCTTTGTGAACAGGTTGTCTGTGAGCCAATGGGACTCGCATATCGGCAGAGCGTTTAGCCACTCAGACGCGCCCGGGGAGCTGATGGAAAGGAGCCGGGTGAGGCCACGTCCATCGTCCTTGAGCAGTCCCTTCGATTCAGAGGCGGCCTGCACATCCGCAGCGTGAGTGTAGTGCGCCTGCGCTTTCCTGTCAGAACAGCGTGCCCATGCCGCAAAATCTACATGACCCTCTGCAAGTGTTGATAAAGAGCGCGAGAGGTCATGCGGTGCTGCGGTTAGGGAAAGCTGGAAGGGCAGATTCCCTGTTGCAACACCCGCTATAGCGGGTGCTAAAACAGCCTGGCCCCTCAGGATGAAGCGACTGGAGATGGTGGAGGCCACTTGGGCCCAGCAACCCAGGTGAGCTGCTTGGGACAGGCGAGCCAGTGGACGGCACCCAAGGCCGCCTTTGCTGGTAGAAAGAGTACACTGTAGGATGGCAGCCGTCGTGGCGGATAAATTGGAATGATCCACCAGGCCGTGAAGAGCCTGTTGGAGTCTGGAGTCCACGGTAGAGTAGATGGCGCTTACTGCAGAGGTGGGGGGTAAAGTCCGCAACAGGTAAGTGGGACGCTGGGCCACACAGCGGGTGAGGATGGCCACCGCAAGCTGCGCGTCCTGCAAGGAGGGGAGCGCCGGGAGGGTCTGGAGATGGTTCTCAAGGGTGGACTCCACAATTTGCTCCACATGCGCAGCAGCCCCCAACGGGGCTCCAAGCACCACCATGCCGAGTGGTGGGGTCTGGCACCCAGCCGGCAGCTTGATGGAGGGAGGGATGCCGGCTGGAGACCAGGCTGAACACTTCTCAAGCCGGATGTTGAGGCCGAGGCTGTGAAGCTCGCGCTCCAACGTGCTGTAAGCGCTGGTATTTCAGTTGGGGGTCCCACCAGGGTGGAATTGTTGGCGTAGCTTGGGATTAGCACAGCAGGGTGGCCTTCCGTCGTATTACGCAGCGCCCGTAGGTGTGCCAGTGCAAAGAGGAACCCACCCAAAGGGTCTCCCTGCCGGGTGCCTGTGCTGGATTGTGAGACCACCTGTGACGTGCCCGCTCCCCAGAGCAGGCGGGAGGGTGCTCAGTAGGAGCACCGGAAGAAAGGGATGAGGGAGGGGAAATGCGTGCGCAGCTCCTCGGCAATGACACCTCTGTCAACGCTGTTAAACGCATTCTTCAAGTCCACTGACAGGGGCATCCAATCGGGATTGCAATCCAGGGCAACACGTAGACCATGAACCACTGTCTCCGCGCCCGCAGACAGCCCTGCCCCAAACTGGTGGGGGAAGAATTGGAGCTGCGCCGCCTCTCTATTCTGCTTGGAATAGGTTCTTTGAAACCAGTAGGGTAAGGACCTCGGCCCTCGCAATTGGTCGGATGCCTCCGGTGGGCTTGAAGAGAGCGAGCAGGGTGCTGCTGGTGGGTGCCGCCCGGGCCTTGGGTGGGAGAAGGCCGCGCGCAACCGCTTGGCACACTTTGTGCAGCAAACTGAAGTCACCCGCCTTGTCGTCCAGCCAGAGCTCTGGAAGGTGTTCAAAGAGCATGCCCGAGGGCCCTCCAGCCGCTGCTTTCCGGCTCTGCACCAATGCTGTCCGAACAGCTGCTGGGTTGAGGTCCACCAAGGTCGGGGGCTGGAACTCCTCGAGCCAGGGGGGGTAGGGGGCTTGGGGCAGGGGGGTGGAGGAGCCGCAAGGGTCTCTGCGGCGTGAGGTGCTGGGGTGGCTGGGTCCAGAGCTTGGGCAGCACGGGTAAGGTCCCCTGCGCGGCCAAAACGAATGGCTCGGCGGACAGCTGAAGCCTCTGAGGTGGCTGGGGTGGGCCGATTCGCCTGGGATACCTGGACTGCTGTGTGATGCTCCTCCAGGAATTGCTCCCATGCACCGCCCTCAAAATGCTGAATTCTGGCAAGCATCACCACGCGTTGGCTTGGACCACTTGGAAGGGGTTCCAGGACCAGGCAAGGGAGGAGCTGCCAGACAATCCCCGCAGCTTCGTTGAAGCTGTTCCGAGCCATCCGAGTGAGTATGGGCCGCGAGGCTCGCTGGATGTGTGGCCGTGCCCAGTGGGGGATGTGCCGCAAGGTGGGCAGACTGGGTTCCAGCATGATCGCCTCTAGGTCCAGGAGCCTTGCCCAACGCCACTGAGCCGGCGAGGGAGCTGGGGGAAGGGGTGCCGGGGCTGGGGTGCCGGGCCGCCGTCGTCGGGTAGCGGCCTCAGCAAGGGCTTGGGTCTGCAGCTTGGCGCGATTGGCCTTCTTGGAACAATGGCTCTCGTGCATCCGAACGCTCCGCAGGCTAGGCCAGGGCTGCTGGCAGTACTGGCAGGTTTGGGGGACAACTGTAGTGGCAGGGCGTGTGGATGGAGCTGCTGCAGCTGCAGGGATGGCGGGAGTAGGAAAAAGAGGCGGGAGGGCTGAAGCTGGCGGGGGCTGGGGCGGACGACCCCTCCTACGCCTGGAACCACTTGTGCTTGAAGGAGCCACATCGGCGGCAGCAGCAGCAGAAGCGGCAACAGCAGCAACAACGGCAGCGGCAGCGGCAGTCGCCGGAGTGGTGGCCATGGGAGGGGCAGTTGGAGGAGCAGGGGCCGCCAAGAGTAGGGTGGTTGTGGGGGCACCGTCAGGGGGCACGTCTGTGTCCATGGGCGCACTTGCAGGGGGCACATGCGAGGATGTGGAGGGGGGGATGCACACCTCGCTCGTACTCGGGCCGTCCCCGCCCCGGGAAGTGGCGGCAGTGGCCACGCGACCCTCCGTGCGTGCACTCTTCCTGGCCCCGGGTGGGGACTTGTTGGGGCAAGCCCGCTTCGGACGAGGAGGCGGCAGCCGCACGCTATAGAATATCATACACTCTGCGGCATGAGTGGCAGGGTGCAAGGGCGTGCTCGGCTGCGGTGCGATGGACAGCGGTACTGCTGAGGGAGGCGGGACGAGAGGTGATTGACGGAGGACGAGTGCAGCTGCAGCCTGGGCAGAAGAGGCTGCGCCGCAGTCGGGGGGGGGGCCGGGGCCTGGCGCGGCATGGAGCAGGGCGCCCGAGGACGCCCGAGGCGGCCGTCGTGAGGCATGAGGCAACGGGCGGAGCGACTGCCGCTGGCGCGGGCGCGGGGGACTGCTGCCCAGGCGAGGGTGGCTGGGGAAGCTCGGCCGCAGGCGAGGCGCCGGGTGGGGGCCCGGGGACTGGCGCGACATCGAGCGGGGCGCCCGAGGACGCCCCGGGGCCTGGCGCGGCCATGAGCTCGGTGGCGCGGGCGCGCCAGCCGGCGGTGGCGTGGGGCGGAGGCTAGACAGCCCTTTGTTATGTACGTCTTTAGGTCTTTGCATTCGTACTTGGCCACTTGGCCTTCGTCCGTTTCAAGTACACGAAGCTTTCCCTTAGCCGCCAAGAGCTTTTCCCGGTAGGATAATCATTTAAAGAAGCTCCGAACGTGAGGGAGTGTGTATTAAGAGATGGAGGGCCTGCGAGGCCAAGTACGAAGGCAAGCACATTGACAAATGTACATCACCTGCTGCTGAGCTGACCCGCTCAGTAACCACGAGCGTGAGGAGAGATTCTTCTTCTGATATTAGCGTCTCTGACCTGAGGCTGCTTAGCAGGGGTTACCGAGTGATCCGTAGCTGCTTTGTTTCTTTGTGTGCTTGTTTTTCTTAGCGCTTCCCCTGGCCCCCTTCTCGTCCTGTGTTGCTTCTTTTTTGGGCTGGCTTTTCCAGCCCCTGTTCTCAATGGGCGAGCACTTGCTTCAATAGCAAGTGTCAACACCGTCCCGTCGTCAGCTTGCAGATCGCGTCGGTCGTCGCTGGTGTTGGCGCGATGTTGGTGGACCTGGCCGCCTTCTCGGAGGAGCGCTTCGACGCGCGGGCGTGGCTCAACGCCGCCTGCGCGGCGCAGCCGCCCGACGATGCCGCCGACAAGTACCTCGCGGAGCTCGAGATCAAGCTCCAGCTGCTGGCAGGTCGGCGCTGCCGTCCCAGCCATGCCTGCAGACCTGCGGACCTCTGCAGGCTTGGAGGACAGGCCAGGCTGCCATGGCGCCTTGTCGATGTTCTGCTCCATCATCTTGTGCCTGGCGGCCCCCTGATCAGCCCGTGCCGTCGTCTGCCGCTGGCGTCGTGCTGCCCGGAGCTTCAGAGGACATTGCTTCCAGCTTGGAAGAGCTCAGCGGCAGCGCGCTGCTTCGGATCCCTCGCGCGGTTCGCGACACCAACCGCGTCCGCGACGATGCTCATGGCCTGCGTGGCACTGTTGGAGGCATCCTTCAACGTTTGGAGCAGGTCAGCGACGGCAACTTGACCTGGCCCAGCGGTGGACAAAATGCTCCAGGAACGGGTCGATCCTTCAGCAGACGTGCCGCTCCTGAGCGCTTTCACTGCTGTGGCCTTTGTAGTAGACAGCTGTTGTAGAAGTTGCTGCAGGTCCTTCACTGCCTGCCTGCCTTGTGGTGGTGCTTCTGAATTCCAGTGGCTGTTAAGGAGAAGTTGCAGGCTGGAACGTGGTCTAGTCAAACTCTGGTGTGCTCAGAAGCCAGTTCATGCACTTGCATTGATACACCGAGCATCTGTCACCTAGATTGCTGAGACGCATACTTTGCCTAGTAGGCAGAGGGTTCGTCTGCACAGTCAGTGGCTGCCTTGGCACGAGTGGACACCATCAAGCAGCGCATGGAGGCGGCACACGATACCCTGCAGGTCGGTCCATGGTCTGCCCTCTTGCTCTTGCACTCTCCGCAGAGTGCTGTGCGATGCTCCTGTGCAATCCTGGCAGGGCCTGAGGGATTGCATTGTTTGTTCAGCCAAGCTTACACCTGCTCTGCCATTCTACAATCATTGTGGAATGGCGTGCTTGGCAGGATGCCGCTGGCTTGACGAAGTTGAGTGCGGAAGTCGAGGAGGTCTTTGCAAGTGGCGATCTGCCACGTGTTGCAGAAACTCTAGCTTCAATGCGACGCTGCCTGGCTGTCGTCCAAGAGGTGTGAGCCTGCATACTTCCAAGCCTGCGGGCTTCCGCGCAGAGCCTGCTTACTCTTAGCTCTATTCAATGCCTAGAATTGCTCACATGTATACCTCCACAATTGGCCTTTGATCACGCTTATCACATACTTGACCAGCGAATGGCTTCACTCAGCTTGTTAATGCCTGATTATTGTCTAGCTGGGAAGAGCAGGTGCCAGAATTTGCAGACATGAAGAGGCAGCTGGCTGTCCTAGAAGATAGACTGGAGCAGATGGTGCAGCCTCGATTGTCAGAGGCACTGGCTCAGAAGAAGGTACAAGGCCAATCTCGTGTGGTCTAGCTTTTTGTCTACCTGTCTCACTGAGAGTGCATTGAGGCCTTGCTCCTTCCTTTAAGGTCACATATACACATCAATGTTGCCAGTGACTGATTCAGTGCTTCCTTCTGCAGGCTGATACAACACAGTCTCTGAGAGACATCTTGATGGCAATTGGTCGTTATGACTCGCTTGAGCAGCAGTACACTCGGGCAAGGGTGAAGCCTCTGAAACGACTGTGGGAGGAAGTTGACCAGCCAGCACCTAGTTCCGCACCTGAGGTGGAGGACGACGGCAGAAAGCCCCCCTTGCAATTTGTGCACTTCCTTCCTCACTTTTATGACGAGGTTCTACTTTCAATAGAGCAGGAAATAAAGTGGTAAGTGCAGAATAATCAGAATCGAGAGTTGTGGGCTCCTGAGTCAGAGCACAGCATGGGCTTGCATGACGCAGTGGCAAGAAGCATGCTGACTCCTTGACTTCTCAGTTGACAGGTTTTGCCTCACTAGTCAGCTGTTTCATGTCATGCCAATCTCAGCTCTGAGAGCCTCGCCCTTCTACCAACCAGGTGCCAGGTGGCGTTTCCCAACGAGCACCAGCGTCTGGTGCCTAAGCTCGTGGTGGAGCTGATGGCGATCATTTCTGCCAGCTTCACAGCCCATGTTGACGTCGCTTCACAGGAAGCAGTGAACAGGGAGCTTGCTCCTACTTCTGGTTAGTCTCAGAGGCTCACTCATCTTCATGCAAGTAGCAGGCCCACATGATCGCTTCTTGCAGGCTAGAACCTGTAGAGCGCTGAATCTTGAGAACGTTATGCTGTTGCTTGCAATCTCTTTTGCTTGCAGTCTCTTTCTTAGCCTGTTGAGGAGCATGAGGTTGCAGGTCTTGAGTAGCGGCATGGTTGCTTGTGATGATATTGAATAACTTACTGATTGACCTGTCATACTGCAGGTGAAGAGCAGGCACAGAAGCACGGCATCAGTGGCCCCTCAAGTAGGCTAGGGGCTCTCATTGGCATGCACACCATGACGAATGCGTTCTCAAGGAACACTCAACATCTGCTGGCCACATCAGCAGGTGCTGGGCCCGCTGAACTTGCAGCAGTGGTCCGTGCGATATACTCCCCGTTTGAGCTCCACAAGCAACGGTTAGTAGTACAAGTTTCAACAGCTAGTTTTGTGCCATATGTTTGTCTGGCACATCTGCAGTATATTTGCATTCTTCATCCAGTTCTTACTTTCATGTTGTTATTGCTGTTATGGAGCGGGACCTGTGAGAGTATCCTGATTACTATGCAATTTCAGGCTCTTGATGTTGACATTGAGAGCTCTCATGTGTGGTGCTGCTTCTAACAGCTATGGGGAGTTGGAACGAGCGCAGCTGTTGGCTGAAATAGGGGCTCTAGGCTTGCGTAATGCGGCTATGCCGCGAGGCCCAGGTGCCCGTGGAGCGGAGTTTGCAGAGGTGGTGCGCGGCATGGAGGTACTGGACACTTACATCAAGCACAGCAGACAATGATTGAGGTCATCACAACAGCGAAGCCGCTTTGCTTGGCCAGCGCCCATTCTGTGCTTGCTTGTAGCTAAATACTTCATAACATGCTATTGCACCATTGTCCACTGCAGGCCTCGCTTCCTGATGTGATGGTGGCCCTGGAAGCGGCCGTGGAAAGGTGTTTGAGCTTGACAGGCGGCAGCGAAGCGGAGGCCCTACTGCGGGCTTTGGATGAGATCATGCTACAGTACCTCGCCCAGGTGCTGGAGATACTCAGGTCCCTGAGGCTCCTGTGCGGCCTCGGCAAAGGAGGAGCGGCAAAGAACGGTGGTAATGCTGAGGAAGGTGCGGCAGGTCACAAGGAGCAGATGCCAGAAGAGGAGGAGTGGGCACTCGTGCAGGGTGCTCTGCAGCTTTTGGGGGTTGCTGACATGTGAGTATCAATCGGCAGAGCATTGTCCTTGAAGAAGAGGTTAAACTTGCATGAAGCCGCAGTATCAAAGTGTCCATCTGTTGCGTTGTGGTGTACCCACTTGCAGATTTGTGCTGTCAGTGTGACAGGAGAGGTCACACCTTGCATCAAGGAGAGAGTGAGATGCGGCCAGCTTGATATCAGATTGGCGCTTTTCATCTTGCCGGCGGCAGCTTGCGGATGCAAAATATTCACACATAGCTTCAATGCTGAGCTGGTACAGGCTCGGAGGCCGGGCAGCTGTTTTTGAGGCATCTCTCAAGGCCACTCTGGGGCGGTTGTCACTGCGGCTCGTCCTACCGGTGACGTCTGGCGCCAGACCAGAGCATGCGGTCATTGCTGCAGACCCTCACAGGACGGCTGCTGCAACAGTGGATGCGTCTGTGCTCCGGCTGGTCGATATGTCCGAAAAGGCTCGCCGCTTGGCCAGGTGCTCTCTCGCTCTGCACCTCGATTTGACAGCTTCTGCAGTCGCTGCAACTCAGACCCGAGCTCCAGTTGCAAAATTCCACAAAGGTCCAGGACTGCTGACGCTTGTGTTGCTTGCCGTGGTCACTCTGCAGTCTACTGGAGCAGTCAGCAGACCCGCGATTCCATGCCCTTCCCAGGACGGCCCAGCGTCTGCAAGCTCTGCAGGAGTCTGTGTCCGACCTCGTCTATGACGTGCTCATGTCCAAGGTTTGCAGCGGTCCTCCACTGGCACGCGCCGCATAGCTGCTCCAACAGCCATGGCATGAGCTGATGGCATGACTGTCATCTGCAATGTCACGACGACTTGGCAGATCCGGTTGCACCTCACAGACCTGTGGAAGCTCCCCACATGGACTGCGGAGGAGGAGGACAACGCATTTGAGCTCCCAAGCTTCAGCGCGTACCGTCTGCCGTACGTGACAGCCATCGGCGAGTACCTGCTCACGCTGCCGCAGCAGCTGGAGCCGCTAACGTCCACCTCTGAGGGTGGTCAGGGCGAGGGCGAAGCCGAGGACGGCCAGGGCTTCTTCGCCACTGAGTGGATGTTCAAGGTCGGCCCTGTCACCAGCTGTGGAGTCCCTGCTGTCATCGTGCTCACTCGGCCGCGGCACGTTGCTTTGGACCTCCTGTCTAGCGGCAAGCCAGCTTGACTAAGACACTTCGCAGGATCACACTGCGAGTGACCCACATGCATGCGCTTGCTGGGCGGCAGGTAGCGGAGGGGGCGACTGCACTGTACATCGAGCAGCTTCGTGCAATTGCCGCACTGTCCGAGCGGGGGGCGCGTCAGCTCGCGGCAGACATAGAGTACTTGTGCAATGTGCTTGCGGCACTGTCCATGGCGACGCCGGCAGTGCTGGGCACGTTCCAAGCCTGCCTCAACTGCCCACGTGATCAGCTCCCTGAGCTAGCCATGCAGGATGGCGGGGGAGGCGATGGGCTCCTCGACTTGCCCACTGTGCGGCTCGTCTGCAAGATGCGAGGGGTCCCCATTGATTGACCGAAGGCCTCCACGCCCACCTTATCAGAAGGCCCCCCCCTGACTGTAGGGTCACGTTGCTCACTTGCGGCAGGAAGGTGTGTGGCGGTCGCAACTCGTTCTGATGCGGTGCTGCACCCCTGCATGTCCCTCTTGGCCAAGCATGCTTTGATCACGAGCTGCTGGCCGCACGACTCTAAGGAGTGATGGCTGGCTCTTATGTGGTTTACCCAGACAGGCCAAGTCACAGGCAGCCAGCGCCCAAAGATGCCTACTTAATTTAGTTCTCAAATGGACGTTGATGGCACGCCCCCTTATGCGTGCATGGTGCAGGCAGCTGCTGGCTGCTGGTGTCTGCTCAGTTTTCGCCTTCGCCCGTTGTCGTGGCCTGCAGGAGCTGGGCTAGCCGCCTATATTAGCTCTGCGGCCTCATGAAGGCCATGAAGCTGATGCGGGGCAGAGTTACTGTCCACTGATCCAGTCCACTTCAGGGTCGTGCTAGGGCTCCGATGGTCTCACTTTGGGACCCTCCCCCCAACTATCGAACCTCCTCGAGTGACGTGGTCGGGTAGCTGCATGGCCCTGATGCTCGTAACGAGCAGGCGTCTCCACTAGCATCAGCAGGCCAGAGAGCGCAGAGCGCCTTTGGGCCCAGTGTCCTGCTTCATTAGCCTGCTAGCGGCCACAGTGCCGCTGCGACATGCGATTCTAAGTGTTCAACGCGTTGGCACAATACGAGGCTGGCAGACAGCATAAGTCGCCCTGGCAATGGCCATGGGCTGGCCTGCTACCATTGGCACCCTGCCAACTTTGACTACCCACAGGGGGGGCCACTTGCCTCTGCAAGTTGCTGCTTGCGAGCTCCTGTGAGCTCCTGTGTGCCCTCTGCAGCATGGCTCCTTGAAAAGGCGGCCTTTGCAGCGGACAAGGCCACGCCTACTTTTTGGAGGCGGCCAGCTTGCCATCTCCACTGGAGCGCGAGTGAGTGTTGGTGCGCGATCCAATGCTGACCTGCCGCAAAAGTTTCTGAAATTCGGGCAGGCTGATCTTCCCGTCACCATCGCTGTCTGCCTCCGCTATGAGGGCATTGATGGACCCCTTCATTTGCGCGGCCTGCTTCACATAATATTTATGTCAGGGCTGAGGCGAAGGCATCAGAAGGACTTCGGGATGTATTTTGAAGGAGGGCTACTTGCAAGGCATCAGAATGCTCAGATTATGCTGAGGTCAAGCCCTACTATACAGCACCAGGTGTTGCACGAATAGCATGCAAGAGGTAGATTGGTCTCCAACAAGCAGTAGACTTGGCACAACTTGATCACTAGTCGTACAGTGCGGAGCTCCTCTGCATCAATAAATCCATCGTTGTCTGTGTCCAACTTCTGAAACGCAGCCCGACTGCGGTCCTGCCACTTGTCGCTGTCAGCCTCCTCAAGCTGGTGCACATGCAAAGTTGCAGCTACAAATTCGTTGAAGTCGATCATGCCGTCACTATTGGCATCCATCTGCAGTGCTCAACAGCAGCAGATCGGCCCGTTAGCTTTCAGCTGAGTCTAGGACATGCTTGTCTGCAAGCAGCTACTGTGGATGACAGATGACAGAACACAAGGTAATGACACAAGAATGAGCCTGAGGACCACACTGCTGCAATCATTGCAAATGGAGAACTGCTGCAGATTGCCACTGACCGCTTTGAGGATGTCCACAATGCGAGACTCCTGAAGATTTTGAGCGAAAGGTCGGTCCTTCTGCAAAGCCTGCTAAGACAAGAGACAATCAGATACACGACAACAAGAAGTTGTACAACAGGCAGCACTATGGCCCATTCAGCATATTAATGGCGCCACAGTTGCTTCTCAGCTCAACCTGGCGCATCTCCTCGAGCGTGATCGTCCCATTCTTGTCAACATCCATTGCGTTGAATTGATCTCTCAAGTCACAAATCTCTGACTCGTCCAGAGTGCTTGCCAGCATCTACAGATTCAGGGTTTGGGGTTCAGAAGTTCAGCATACTGTCAATCTCCTGGATCATTTTGTACACTAAACGTGCAATTGTGATGACATGTTGTTCCCACCTAAGTATTTAGTAATCATCTGGTGCCTGCTAGCACAACATAGACAGCAGACATGGGGTATTGCAACACTCAATTAGATATGGACAGTGGAATCCTTCAATATGTCAGCGCCTTACAAATGTCAGCAAAGCCAGCTTGACATAGTGGTACTGCAAGGGGGTTCTAAGCTCACTCTTAATGCTAACTGCTTGAGACGCGAGTATTTGATGAATTCACGCATGTTGCTGAGGACTGATATGTCAAGAGGTATCTCTGTCGCTATCCCGCCCTCCCGGACCCACTGATGCGCTGTGACAAAGCTTTTCAATTGGTCACAGCTCATTCTTCTCACCTCACGGGCTCTATGAGCTGTTGCTGCTGCTGATGAGCGCGGGTATCGAGATTCTTGAAGAGGTCAACACCAGCACATCGACCAGCACAGTAAACTTGCAAACATGACTCCTATGAGGGGGGTGCGGGTGCTTACAGAGCGCTTGAGCAGCAGTCAGACGAGTCCGAGGGTCTTTCTTCAGCAACTTTTTGCAGAAATCTTTGGCAGCTGAACTGATGCTTGGCCACGGCTTTTCTCGGAAGTCGGGTTTTTTTTTCAGCACCTAGCAATTAGAGCAAGTGGGCAGACACCTCAGCACCTTAGCTGCCTCAATTACGCCTTAAATAAAAACCTGGCCATGGTCTACTGAAGTGAACAAAGCATACATGAACACAAATGCGCTGCTGTGGATGAATGTGAGACCACAGAACGTCACCGAACCGTATAAATGCTTCAGGAAGGTGAGTTGCCTTTTCTTAGATACCTCATTAAATATTCCGGCCTCAGTTTTGTCCCAAAATGGTCGACGACCACAGAGGAGGATGTAGGAGATGACGCCAATGCTCCAGACATCAGACTCTGGTCCACTCCTCCTCTTCAGAACCTCAGGTGCAACATAATAAGCACTTCCCACAACATCGTGAAATCTCCTTCCTGTAACCAACATGCACATAGCATTCATAGGTACCATATGCATAAATGTCAACATGGAATAATACTACAAAACTAACTTGAACATGAACATGAACATCAATATCAACATCAACGTTAACACAGACCCGGACATAGCCATGGACATGGACACCGAAATGGACACAACTGGGGCTTCACACACACTGCATCGAGCTGTAAATCAGCAGTCATTGTCTAGTAGTCATCCAAGAAGGCACCTCATTGGAAGATCAGGTAAAGAGGTAGAAAAGCAAATGCCAAAGGACTCATTGCTTTTGCTGCTCAGAACTCTGTAGTATTGGTGCTTCTCAAATCACATACCTGGACGAATGTAATCCGAGAGGCCAAAATCCACAGCTTTTATCGGGGAGTCATCATCTTTGGACTTGAACAGAAAATTCTGTCAAGATGCAGAAGAGGAGAAACTTAGCCAGTGTACTACAGAAATCCACGTCACTCACATCAGGTGCTGGCACGTGCCTGCTTCCTCTTTTGCAATCAGATGTGCATGGCAGACTGACAATGTCATTCATTAGCTGGTAATGAGTCAGACTGTCTATTGGCCATATCCAGCAATCTCTTGCTTGACATAACCTTCTAATCAGGGGAAGGTAAGAGTTCGGGTCCAAGTACTCTGCCTGCTAAGTGGAGGCCAGTTTGCATGTTGCTCTGACATAGGAAGTAGTACCTCAGGCTTAAGGTCTCGATGAACCACGCCGTGGAGATGACAGCGAGACACCACGTTGAGCATCTGGCGGACCAAGGCTGCAGCATCCTTCTCACTATATCGACTGTCTTTCCTGCATCTAACAACCTTCAATGTCAGCCTCCTGGAGGTAATGTTTTCCAACTTAGAGAGCAATGCCTGCTTATTGACATATCAACAGCCTCTGTGCTGCCACTGACTAGCTCTATAGATCAAAGAGATCACACTGATCCTGACATGTAGCCGCATCATATTGCCACGCACATTTATGCTGTTGCGAGTGTGATCAAGACCAGGTCAATAAAATCTGGTGAGTAAACCGTATCGAGGCTTACTTGGCAAGTATGCGATCAAGCAATTCACCACCTTCGCAGAGCCTGCATGCAGAAACATACAGAAAGGAAAATCTGGCAATGACTTCTTGAAGTCATTGTTGTTGCGCGACAGCTTGACATTTTCTATTATCATGACCAGCTCCTACACTTTCTGATGCAATAGGGATGCAGATAGTGAGAAGCTCAAGCAGATTGCACAGCTCTAATGAGCTCTGTCAGTACTTACTCCATTGCAATGTAAACCATGTCGTCATCTTCAAAGGCAGCGTACAGTTGGACCACATTCTCGTGCCCCGACAGAAGCTTGAGGATGCTCACCTCCCTCCGCACATCATCCACAGCTATCGGCAAAGTCATCTGAAAGGTCTCAAGTCAGACAGTATTCGTCAAACACCGTCACTTTGCCCGCCCAATCAATCAATGGTTAATCAGCGTTGCTGTTGATGTCACACTTGACCACCTCTGCTACTGCACATGTATCTTGCTGACAACAAGGTAAGCAAAGCAATCACTAATGTGGTCAGACCGGACAGCAGAAAGTCCTGGACTCTCCAAAACTGCACTCTGCAACATGAGTTGGTCATGAGCAAGAAGGTTGATTGCTATTAAGATCATGAAGGTAAGATAAAAGCCCTTGAGGACTAGTGTGTCAACTCAGCAGTGCTTCTCCTACTACCAAAGAATGTGACAAAAGAGCAGCCAATCAGACCTGCTTCTTGTAAAGCGTTTTGACAGCCACCCTCTCGCCTGTGGCCTTCTCGATGGCAGCATATGTGATGCCAAACTGTCCATGCCCCAGCTCCTTTCCTACAATGTACTTCTGCTTGAAGTCTCGGTCATAGCCGAAGTTGGTGCGCTTTCCCAGGGGAACGGCTGATTCGTCTTTCTTCTCCTTCTTCGACTGCTGCTGCAGCTGAGCCTGCTCTGGCCGACTCGCTCGTAGAGAAGAGGGGGATTGTCTGGAGAAACAACCGCCCATACTTCGCACAAGGTGCTATGAAGTGTGGCAAGGACGAAACTTGCACGTGTGGCACCCTCGAAGAATGGCGCCCAGGAGGTCCCTGCCTGGGCAAGCTGGCCTGGCTTGTGAAAGAGCACTCTCAAAGAGGATGTGGCTGGAGTGAGCGAGCAGCGAGAGTCAACGGAAATCGCATGGCGCTCGGACTCTAGACAGGGCAGGGACGCGTCCCGAGCGGAATGCTGTGGCAACGGGGCAGCCTGGCGAGCCGGCCAGCCGGCCTGCAGCGCTGCCGCCCTTGCGCTGCAGGGATCGTCATCTCTGGAGCGGCGAGATGCCTCGCCCGGGTGCCAGCCTGGGGCGCGCTGTGCGGCGCCGCAGCTGCACAGGCGCGCGGGCGCGGGGGAGCGCAGCGGCGGGCGAGGCTGCCGCTGGCGCGGCGGGGCCGCCTCCTGGGACTGCTCGCGGGGGTGGGGCGCAAGGGGGTGGTGGGAGTGTTTGGCGGGCCGCCAAACAATAACGGGGGGGGATGGGGAAGTCGGAGCGAAACGGGCTGGAAGGGGGGGAAGGTCGCCAGGTGACAACCGGCGACCACGCCGGCGACTTCCCAGAGCGCTCGCGCATCCGACGGCGGCCCGCCGCTTCCATACACTACATGCTTTTGGGCGTGGGTACTAACGTCACACTGTTACTTCAAGACCTTGTCCATTCCTTTGGACTGGCCTCTCCCAGCCACCCGTTACTCTGGCCGCGCTTGCACTACTTCAAGGCTGCCGGGTCGCTTGCCCAGGTATTCAGAATGCGGCTGTGTCCTCTTCCGACGCTCCCTGGCCCTACTTTCCCTCACCCGCCTTCCTTCCTGCCATTGCTGCTGCCTCCCACTCCTCTAGCTTGACTTGCTCCACCGCCTGGCGCGGCGTGCAGCGGCCCGCCGCCTCGGGCAGCAGGGTGAGCAGCCCGGTTTCAACGTCGCCGGGTCCCTCGCTCAAGTCTTCCGTATGCGTTTGGCCGTCTCGATGCAGCGGTCCCTTGCCTTCGCGGTTCACTTGCGCGGCGGCCTCCGACTTCCGTCAGGGCGACATCTTCCGTCAGCTAGCTACTCAGACTTGCATCTCCTGACTAGAGGTTACTGAGCGTTCCCTGGCTGATGTCTTGGTCCTAGTCGTTCGCACTCAGGCTCCCTCAGAGCAGCCCCCCCCGACCGACCGACCCAACGGCTCCCTAGCTCGCCGCCGGCGCCGCCGCCCCCCCGGGCGCTGCGGCGCCTTGCCAACCCCCCGGGGCGCTCGAGCGCCTGAGCGCCGCCGGGCGCGCATGCCGCCGCCTGCCAAGGCACGGCGCGCACCTGCGCGGCGCGCTCCTCGGAGCTCGCCGCGCACAGTGCCGCCCGCAGCGCGGCCCCCAGCTGGCGGGGTCCCTCATGCCACGCCGTGCGCCGCGGCGGCCACGGCGGTGGCGAGGGAGGATACGGCACCTAGGCAGCTTGCACAGCCTCGTGCGGGGGACATGGGTCCGGCTGCCCAGCCCACAAGCTGGCGCGGCCGGCTGCGATCAAACCCTCGGCTCACTTGTGCCGGGGAGGCAACCGCACTGGCGGCCATTGCGAGAGCAGTGCACCGGAGCTCCAGGAGCTGCTGCGCTACGCGCTCATCCCAGGCCCCACCAGGCCCAGGGATGGACGAGACGGCTGTCCCAACCACGGCCCCAACATCATCCGAGATTGCCATGGAGGAGGACAACATGGAGAGGGGCACAGGACCCCCTCCCCCAGTATCCTCTCCCACTGCTTCTCATGCTGCTCTACTCACGGGCTTCGAGCCCCACCCACAACCAACGCCGTGCACCTCC
>WELB01000052.1:747723-760254 GCA_009602725.1 Spirogloea muscicola
CGCCTCGCCCGCGCCGCCGCCGCCGCCGCCGCCGCCGCCGCCGCCGCCGCCGCCGTCCTGCCGGCCACGAGGCCGAGGCGCCGAGCTGCTCGCTCCTGGCTCGGCGGCTTCCAAGGCAAGAAAGGCTGCGGCGGACGGCAGCCGTGCGGCTGCGGCAGCCGCCTTAGAGTCGCTGCCGGCTGCGGCACGCGAGCAGCTCCTCCGTCGCCCGGACGTCGCTGGGCATCTTCTCCAACACTTCCCTCGGAGCAGGCTTGCACTGTCAAGAGCGTGTGTGCCACTGCCAATTGCCGCCTTCCCGACGGCCCCCGTCGGTTGCGGCGTGCCATGGCGGCGCGCTGTGTTGTCGGCAATGCTGGGAAAGGGTGCTTCGAGTGAACAGCAGCGCCGCACAGGTGGTAGGGACCAGCAGGGAAGCACTTCGCCACTGGGGACCAGATGGGGTGCGTCAATGCCAAGGCTTACGAGGACGGCCGCAGCGCGGCCGGCAGGAATGGCGGTGGCGGCAACGGCATGGCCGGCGGCATGGCTCCTGCAAAGCCCCGGCCGCCGCCGGTTGAGGTTATGGCGTCGCCAGAGATACCGCAGAAGGTGTTGGACCAGCTGATGGCGCGGCGGGAGGCGGAGAAGCTGAAGCCCACGGGCGAGCAGCAGAGCCGGCGCCTGAGCCAGTCCTTCGACGCGGGAGCACTGCCGGCCGAGGGTGTTCACCGCGGCAGCGCCCGGGAGGTGCCTGAGGTGCTCACCAAGTCCACAACGGTGCACGTTCCTCATGGCAGTTTCTCCATACGCTTCTCGTATCTGACAAAGCGCGGGTACTACCCCGAGGTGCCGGGCAAGGCCAACCAGGACTGCCTCGTCACCACGCCGTCGTTCGGCAAAGACCCCAATGACCACCTCTTTGGCGTCTTTGACGGCCACGGCGAGAATGGGACGCTCTGCTCACAGTTCGCACGTGACAGGCTGGCTGCCAACCTCCTCGCCGACCCCCTCTTTCATGTTGACGTTGAGGAGTCATTCCACTCGGCCTTTCTCCTCGCCAATGCACAGCTGCACCGCAATGTGCACATTGACGACTCCATGAGTGGCACGACAGGCATTACCGTGCTTCTGCGGGGCCGCCAGCTGTATGCAGCGAATGTCGGAGATTCGCGAGCGGTGCTGGCCGAACGGCAGGGCGGGGCAGTGCCGGGCGATCCCCCGAAGCTGGTGGCTGTGAACCTGTCCTCCGACCAGACGCCGTTCCGTGCGGACGAGTGCGAGCGTGTCAAAGCCGCCGGCGCCCGCGTGCTCACGCTCGACCAGGTGCCAGGCAGTAGCCTATCATGCCCACCTTGTGCAGCCTTAACCTAGACTACATCGAAATTGTCCGTGCAGCGGCTGCAACAGCACGTGCAGCTGTGGCCGCTGATGAATGCACTCTGCCTGACCTTTCCATCTTGCTATTTGTCAGCTAGAGGGCCTCAAGGACCCAAACGTTCAGTCATGGGGTGAGGAGGAGGACGATGATGGTGATCCACCGCGCTTGTGGGTCCCCAATGGCATGTATCCTGGCACCGCATTCACGCGCTCAGTGGGCGATTCGGTTGCGGAACGTATTGGTGTTTCGGCGCAGCCGGAGGTGCTGGCAGTGGAGGTCACAGCAGCTCATCCATTTTTTGTCGTTGCCTCCGATGGTGTTTTCGAGTTCCTCTCATCGCAGGCTGTCGTGGATATGGTGTGCTTTCAACCAACATCTTGATTTCCTTCACAAAGCCACGGGTCTGATTGACGCAAGTTGGCGTCCATACATGCGCTCAGCCATTGCTTTATCAATGCATTCACCGATCCCTCCTATGTCATCTCTCTTCAAGCCCCCTTAGCCACGTTAGAAAAGATCGTCTGGTCATGTTGTTGTTGCTGCTGCAATAAGGGTCATTGCCTGTTCCAATGATGTACCTCCAATGGAAATCTTGAGTCCTTATATGGTGCTTATGGCCTTGAAAGGCACTCTCATGTTGAGCTTCTTAACCAAAAAGGAAGGGATAATCAGGTGCTTTGCTTACAGTTCTTCGCTTGTGACGGGGACAGGTTGCACGTTATAGCGACCCCCACGAGGCATGCGAAGCCATTGTGGCGGAGTCATATCGCCTGTGGCTGCAATACGAGACCCGCACCGATGACATTACCATCATTGTTGTCCATCTTGAGGGCATCAAGGAGGTTTGCACGCAGAGCACTCCCCCTGCTGACCACTTGGAGGCCTCTAGAGTTGATTTGGTACAACGGCTCTGCAGCTGTCTCATTGGGCATCTTGATGCTTCCTGCCCCTTCTTTCTGGCTCAATCTTACTCCAGTATTGCTAATGGGCATGTGGGTTGGCTACATGCTAGTCAGTATCTGATGCCAATTGTTTCAGCAAGGCCTGCCCAGGCTGCCGGCGCAAGTTTGCCTGATTTGGCAATCTTACCACTTGTTGCTTCTCCTGTATGGCAGGATGGATTTCCTGCTCTGCCGCCCATCCCACCACAGTTTCTTCAAGCAGAAGCGATCAAACAGCGCTCGCAAGATGGCCCTCGGCTCTCTGGCGGGCTCCTTGTCCCCTCGGGCGAGGCACTGCAGGCTGTGCGACGTGAGCCCAGCAAGGCCAACCGGCTCGCGACAAGTGGCGCTGTGCCCGGTGATGCGCACGACTCCATCTGGACACCTCGTGGTGACGTGCCAAAAAAGACGGTGGCTGAGAAGGTGAGATACTTGTCCTTCATTCTATCTAATGGCTGCTTGTTTTGCTGGGAATGCACCTGCGTAAGAAACTCCAGCTTCGTAAGAAGAAGGGTATGTTTGTGTTCTTTCAAGGGGCAGCATTCTACGAGCTCCATGTGCTGGTGGTTTGAAGGAGTGGTTGAGTGGTGTGGCTTGCATGCAGCGTGCATACCGGCTGTGATTTTGGGTGCTTTGTGGCTTTGCTGAGCGAAGCCTGGGGTTCTGTGGCCGCGTGAATGTAAAGATTTTGTCGTACTCTTTGTCTTGTCACTTTGATAAGATGAGCACAGCATGTGCCCTGTTTGCGAGGCCACCCCTTCCCTGCCGGTTGAGCTTTCCAGCACGTGCTGCTCTGCTCCTGAGATGCTCTCAGGTGTTCCAATCTCTTGGGACAGACAGGGGCCTAGCAAAACAGGGCTAAGCAGGTAGAAGCAGGAGCATGATGATCAATGATACTTCCTTGCTCCTGCAGGAGATGCTGGAGCAGAGCCTTGGGGGCAACTTCCTCTTCCAGCACTTGAGTGAGAAGCAGAAGGACCTGCTGCTGGAGCACATGGAGCGCACTGTTGTAAATGCTGGCGACATCCTTGGCCAGCAGGTGAACTCTTGAGTGCATGTGCCCTGTGATCATGCCTTGAGATTGACTGGCCATGTTTCCTGTATTTGCTTTGCTTCTGCAGGACAGTGCTACCAAAGCTATGGGGGCTAGATAGCTGACCCGTCTAAGACAATAATTGATTGTGATTGCAGGGGGAGCCAGCAGAGAAGTTCTTTGTGGTGGAAATTGGCCAAGTCGATGGCCTCAGAGCACAGGTTGGTCAGCTCTTGCTCTTGACTCGATAGGCAGCTGCAGGGGTGCTAGGTTGCTGCATCACTTTGTAAGCATTTACTTTGTACTGCACTCACTGTTATCACAATTTCTGAAGTAGTAAAGCTTCCAAACTCGCTGGTATATCAGGTCAGTGTCTGGTTGCCATTTGCAGTCTATCTGCATTTCAGACAGTTCTTTGAAGCTTGACTCCACGTTGATGATTGTAGGAAGGGGGCTCATCTGTTGAGGCAAACTTCAGCTCCACAACTTTGCCCTGCTTTGGCATTGAAGCTTTGATGTACGTGTGCAGTACTTGAGATTCCATGTGCTGATCAGGACGTTCAGGTCATGAGAGGCTCTGAGAACCACTCCTGAGAATGTAGATGAATGCTTTGTCTGGCCTGCCTCGACACTCATGCAATGCTCTCTCCTGTGCTGCACTTGCCTTCCTTCGCCTATCTGAGGATCAGTACTTCCTTGCCATGTTTATCTCAGACACAGAAGCTTGCATGAGTTGACTTATCGGGCAGCATCAGAGGCCATCCTGTGGACGCTGGACAAGGAAACCCTCTGGTACCTTCTCCTGCCCAGGAGCGCACGGAAGCATATCCAAAGGTCGCTGAGAGCAGCCGATTGTCTCAAGTCCTTATCCACGCTTCAGCTACAAAGGCTTGCTGGATCTGTGTTCCAGCTTTATTTCCACAAAGGAGAAATCCTTGCTGCCCCGGTAAGGTCCTAGCATCGTAATTTTTGTGACATGCTGACAATTGAAGTCTGGATTTGGTAGTAATGCTAAAAAGAGATGGGCTTGCCTGATGTTTCAACTTACTTAGTGACTGGTTGGAGTCTCACCTGTCTTGTCATGCATCAAATTTGTCATCCAGCTGGCAATCTCCGTGAAATGAGTCACTCAACAATTTAGGGTGCCAGCATCGCCCTTCATGCCAGCCTTTGTGTGCAGGATAAGGCCTTAGACGCTCTCTACATTGTCGAGAGGGGGAACTTGGAGTTAGTCTACCATGACAAGACACAAGAGTGGAACTGGCAACGGCTAAGTAAAGACTCCTCAGCTTCCTATGACGAAGCAGCCCAGCCTTACAGCTGGGACGCGGCAGTCAGCGTGCAGAGGCCAATTTTTGCAGAGGAGAGGAAAAGGCTGCAGTGCTTTGGAGAGTGGGTACTTAAGCGAACTCCTGGCCCATCGCTCACGCTGACGGCAACCGCGGAGTTGACAAGGTGCCTGGTCGTCCGGCACGACGTGTACACATCAGTTCTCGCCAATGACGATGGGTAATTCTTATCAAGCCATGTCATTTATGTTACATGATTTCGCAGAATGGTTGAGCAGTGCAGGAGCTCTTGGATCTGCCTTGAAGAATAAGTTAGTCTAGGCTTGAAAGAGGAGAGGCAACATGTGAGGTCACAAGTGCCATTGGAGTCTGATTCAACCTCAAGTAACTCACATCACTGACGACAATTTCCATTCTGGAAACTTTTGGGGGTTGACATGGCCTTGTGCTCTTGCAGGCTGTTGCCAATGTCTCCTATGCAGCACAACAGTGGTTCTGCTCTGCCAAATGGACGGCCATAAGCAGTCACATGCACCGATGTACTTGCTGGAATAAGATCACAGTGACTGGGAGTCAACTGGACGAGGAAGTTCTGGTCTCTGGCAGTGTTGCACGGAAATACCACACATTCTGCAAGTAATTGACGAGCTCTGGTGAGATTTGGCGGTGAGCTGCACATGGCTGCTGTTGCTTGTGGTAATTGAATGTCTCAGGTTCTCAAAGCCTGCATAGGTAGTAGGTAGTGTTGGGAAACAGCTCTTGCAGTAGCTGAAGAAAGCCTGAACAAGGCGCCTCTTCTCCCTTAATTTTTTAGTAGTACCATGCTCTCCTAGATTTTAGCTGACAGTACAGGTAGGGCCGGTTCCTATATTCCGGCCATTATTTGTCGCCCATTGCTAATGCTGCTAAACTGATTACACAACTTATGTCAAAAAAAGAATCATAGAAGGTGGACAGCTCAATGCAATAAACCCTAGCGGACTATTGCAGCCTGCTGTGGTAGTGCTGCAGACTCGAGTATGATAGCCTCATTCACCAATAGGGTGCTCAGTCATGAGTACTATCCGCAGTGGCCCCACTTCAGACTTGCGCAGCATGCCTTGCACTAGGTCATTGCACTAGCTCATGGGTGTCAGAGCAATGTAAACCAGGCACTGTGATGTGGTCACGCATCCTTACACACTAAAGCAAACGAATGCCAAACTTGCGTAAGTATAAAGAAGGGAAGCACATCTGAAGCACATCACCCAGAGCAAATTGACCCTCTCAGTAACCATGGGTAAATTCACAACGGTCGCTAATTGATGCTGAAGCAGGGATGTGCGTCCAAGTCAGCTAGACTGCTCCAGCCTAGCTGACGCCAGGTTCAGCCAGGCCCCGTAGCTCCCGGCCCTCCTTCCTGAAAGATTTCTTGCTCCGCCCCGCCTGCCCACGCCTTCCTTGTCCTGCAACCTGAACCTGCTGTTCACGATCTGCATCCTGTACCTGTCCTTCATGTCTTACAGCCACATCCTGTCTTGACGTGGGAGGACCAGCAGACCGTCCCCGTCTTGGCGCAGATGCAGACGCAGACGCAGACATGGTCACAAAGAGTTCAGAGTAACACGAAGGCTTGCCTGATTACACACAGAGCCGGCGAGCACTCAGCTCCACCTGGCCGCACACACAGCAAAGTCTTGCCGCACACAGAGCCGCCGCGCACGCAGCGCCGTCTCGCCGCACACAGAGCCACCGCGCACACAGCGCCGCTTCGCATCACACAGAGCCGCCGCGCACACAGCGCCGCCTCGCCGCACACAGAGCCACAAGATTGTTCGAGCCTATCCTATCACTTGCCGGAGCCTCCCTTATCTAGAAAAGAAAGCGGCTGCTGATATGAAAGAATCGGCTGTGAAATGCCAGCCAGATGCATACAGGTGTTCATGACGGAGCCTCTAGGGAGACTCTCATCGGCCTAGCAGAATGAGCGGAATGGGTGATTCTACCAACCCACTGATTCACCATATTTCTGTATTCAACACTTCGTTCGGCCGCCAGTACCCACCTGGTCCCGAACGCCCGTGAGGATCGTGCAGACAAGTAGCAACAGTGGTTCACACGATCAGTCTCAGATCTCGGCCTCTGCTCTCAACTGGCTCTCACAGCACGCCCCTTCTATCAGCAGCGGCGTTCCACGCTCTTGCCGAGGCTCTCACAGCGGCAGTCAGTGCAGTGTGCATTGCTGGAGCAGATCATTGGCGAAGCGGGCATGCGGTTTCGGCAGCGCCGCGGCTGCAAGGCAGCTCGCTGGCCGTGATCATGAGAGCCCATGGCGGCGGGACTTACGGCTCCTCGCTCAGTCCCGCTGCGGCTTTGGACTGGCAATCTGGCGGCTGACGCATGGAGACAGTGTCCCAGAAGCAACAGAAGAGCGGCGTAGCGGCAGCTAGCAGCGGCGGCAGTGGCCCCGGCGGCCCACATGTCCTACTGGCTGCTCAAGACGGAGCCTGGAGAGTGGTCGTGGGACAGCCAGAGCGAGAGCGGTGGCATCTCCAAGTGGGATGGTGTCCGCAGCCCCCAGGCAAGGCAGGCAGGACGCACCTGCCAGTGCTGGCGCGGTGGCTCTCTTACTCCATTGTTGGGCAGCGGCATTGGGTCAAAATCCTCAAGTCATTCCATGGCTTGCCTGCTGAAGAGATAGCAACAAACATGGGAGGGGCAGGTTGAGGACAAGCTTAAGCATT
This sequence comes from Spirogloea muscicola, assembly GCA_009602725.1. Classification (NCBI taxonomy): domain Eukaryota; kingdom Viridiplantae; phylum Streptophyta; class Zygnematophyceae; order Spirogloeales; family Spirogloeaceae; genus Spirogloea; species Spirogloea muscicola. Next base: position 755,070 of record WELB01000052.1, read on the forward strand.
AACTTAAGGTTTCTCAAGTTGCCTCGAAGTTAGAGGTCAGACACTGCGCTTCTGTGCACCGAGCTCATCTTAAGAAGTATGTGGATGGGTTGTCACAAGCCTTACGTGCCTGCAAGCTCAACATGGTTCAGCCATACTGTCGCAGGCACAGAGGCACATGCGAGACATGTGCATTGGCGACCTCTGCTTCTTCTACCATACAGGCAAAGAGAAGGCCATCGTAGGTGCGCTTGGCTGGCTGCTCCTCAAAGCCAGCTAGTGGTGCTTTTAGTGGTGTGGTCTAAGGATGCATATTGCTTCTCGTCAACAGGCTGCAATACCGTCTGGTGTTGCTGGCTGCAATACCCTCTTGCGAGCAACACCAGTGTTCTAATATAGTGAAACTTGCACCAGCAATGCACAGCTCTTTCTTCCAGTTGTTCAACCCTCCCGTATGCACTGGTGGCAGGCATAGTTGCCGTGACAGTGGCGGCATACCCAGATCCTTCAGATCCTGATGGCAAGTGTGACATGGTGGATGTTTGCGAGGTCAGTGTGCTGTCAGAGGGCATGTGTTCAAGTCACTCACTTGACGTCATGTGCTGATGTGCCCGGGCTACTTCGTGCATGTGAGCCAACACAATGAACGTACCCAGCATATGCAGTAGGTACTGATTTGCAGGTCCACTCTCCATTGCATCTGCTTCAGATTACCAAGATTCGATCCACCGGTCTTCTCATCAGGACTTGAGCGGCATTGGCCCCATCCTGACAGGTGTGCAAGCTCAACGAGACAGTGACACTGAAAGCCCTGAAGGACGACCATGTCATTGACGACTTCCTGCTGCTCCGGCAGCCAAGACTGTCTGTTGTACCTGTCAGCCAGCATAATTGGGAGAGGGCCTGCAAGTTGGGGGGCTTGACAGGTGCCTTGTTCTGAATTATCTACACTCAAGCCAGATGTGCTTGGTGATCTTTGTTGCTCAGCTCATCCTCAATTGTCTACTGTCCAAGCTTGCAAAGTGCACCTAATGTAATCATGTTACACTGGTATAAGGGTTTCGATGTCAGGATTTAGGATTCAGGGTTTCACACGCAAGCCACATGCACTTTGAGGTGGTTAAGGCTGCTGCTAGTGTATGAAGATGTTCTGCTCATACCTAAGCTCATCTTTTCTCCCAGCCGAAGAGTGTAAAGCTTGCGAAAGTGTATCTGACGTGATTATAGTACACCGGCTCCTGTTTATCTGTGCAGCCGCACTTATTGCACCGTGGAAGCCACTGAAGAAGCGGGCTCAACGGTCAAAGAAGGTCATCAAGCCTCCTGCCTCACTTGACTAATCGACAGAAAGAAGCACTGTCGTTCAAAAGTGTATCCACCCATGGAGTTCACTTAGCTGGTATTAGTCAGAAGGGTATTTTCACACTGTGCAGATCCAGCCTGCTTAAGGACATCTTTTCGAGCTAGCAGTTTCACCACCAAGTGCTAGCACTTTCACCACATTGTTTACCTGCTTAAGAGTCAACTTTGACATTGCACAAAGCGCAGGAGTACATAATGTGTCATTGAAGATGTCTGCTATTAGCAGACACAAAACAAATGAAAGGTCGTCGTCATCCATGAGCCATCGTTCAGGCCACGGTGGTAGCAGGGGTGGCGGCTTGGAGTATGCAGCGGCAACAGCGGTCCCGGCGAGGAGCGGAGGTCGCGACGGCATTGGCGGCTGCAGCTGCAGTTGGGACTACTTCCCGTACTCTGCTCTTTGTCACCTCTATCACCATGTTTGTCCATTCCTTTGGGCTGGCCTTTCCCAGCCACCAGTCAATCTGGCCGCGCTTCTTCTATCACCATGACCATGTCAATAGCGTTCCAAACAATCTGGCCACAACGCAAGGAGAGGTCAACTCTTCGCTGCCAGGGACAACCTACCTGCTCAGCTTCAAGGAGGCTGTGGACGTGTTGGAGTAGCTACAAAAGTGAGACAGGCCGGGGGCTTCAAGCACGCTCTCTGCGGCCAATCAACCCCGAAGCTCGTCCGTGGGCCTCATTTGGAGCTCGCAGGGACACCAGTGTTCCTCAAGAGAAGCATTTGATTGGGGGGCGGTCTACGATAAGGAAAGCAGCAACAAAAGCAACAACGACGACGACGACAACGACGACGACGCTTTTTGAATTGATATGGTAGTCAATATTTGTACAATTCACTTATCTGTTGACTTGATCCGGCTGTCATACATCCATCTTCGTTCTGATGAAAACCCGCAATGGTAGTGCAAAAAATGAGTACTGAATGCAGATACACAGCAGTAACTGCACAGTGCATGGAGACGTGCATGGAGACGCGGTTACTTGTGTAGTCTAAGTATGAGATGTGATGTACAACCATTCCAACAGTCAGGCCACTTGTGTGCAATATCAGTGTATAATACGTGAGGCTTGGCTCCTCAAAGTATAGGCCCTTCTCCACGTCTCCACATGGCGTACGACATGAAACTACTGAATGAAAAAATGAGCTGGATGAAGATGCAAATCATATCTGCCAAATGTCACGTGCAGCTGAGCCAAAGGGCCAAATGAGCATGGCAGTGATAATACCACTGGGAGCTTTGTGCACTGCCTATGCCACTCAAACACTTTGCGTTAAATTGATGACAACCTGATGCTCCTAGGTGTATCTAGATTGTATGCAAGTGGTGCTAGTTGTTCCAAATGCACATTCATGTGTCCTAAGTATACTAGGTAAAGGGACTATATGGCTCTGCTTGTGACATGCTTGCAAGAGCACATGTACTGAGATGCTATGACGAGGATGTCTACAGCGTAAGTTGACCTCATTGCATGCGAGCCAGGGCCTGGCGTGTCAGAGCTTCAGAGTCGTGTCAGGCTCTCGACCTGCTACTGGCCAGGGGGACGGTGGGGCACCTCGAATTGGTTCAGCACCGTCTGCTGTGGCCTTGAAAGATGGGCCGGTGGCAGTAGGCAGCATATCACTGCTGGCGGCCGATGGCGACGCTGCTGAAGCGCTGCTGCAGGTGACCCCTACAGCCTCCCAGTCAGACTTCAGCATCGTCTCAAAGAGACGCTGCCCTCCTTTGGCTGCCCTGGGCAACGCTGTCCGCAAGCCAGGCCCTGCAGCAGATATGCTACAGTCCATCAACAGAGACCTGCCTCCTCCTTGCAAGCTCATCAGCTCAGATGTCATGGGACCGCATCCCTCGGCAGCTCCAGAAGGGCTGGCATTCCCCTGCACCTGAGTGGAAGCGAGCCCCTGGCTGTGCCTGAGCCGGGCCAGATTTGAGGACTGCCCGGCAGCCGTGCTGCTCATCTTCTCACTCTGACACCTGTGGCAGGCTGTTCCTGCAGGCCACACTCTGCCAAAGAGGATGTGTGTATCCTGCAAGGCCTGCAGCTGACTGACATCAGCAGACTGGCGCCCACCGATCGATTGCTCAGCAGCTCTTGCAGAAGAAGGCTTTGCAAGGTTGACAGGTTGTCGAGTAGCAGCAGTGAAACCAGCCTGGGGCGGCGTGGCCAGGTAGTCGTCCGATCTTTGTACGACTTGGTTGGCGGCTGCTGTCAGCGGGCCCGCCATGCACTGGGCGTGCTTCTGCTGCGCTCTGCTCATGTGCTGGCTGTACAGGTACTGGTGCTGCTGTTGCCCCTCGTTGTCGTAAGCTTGCCTGGGCCAGCCCTTCGCTTGCGACAGCCCTGCAAAGAGCATGTCCCCTGCCACCGAGGTGTGGCTTGCTGAGGACCTGCTCAAGGATAGCTGCTGCCCTGCAGGCCAGGCTCCCTGGCTCTGGTCGAGCAACCGCGAATCCTGCACTTGGCGCCCTCTTTGAGCACAGGCCATGGCGCTGGCGTAGGCGGCCATGTAGTTTGCGTGAGCCTCTGACGCCGTCATCGGGCCTGGCAATAGCCGTCTCTTCCTCGCCTGTGCCTGGGGCGCTTCTTGAAGCTGTCCAGCCTGGGCTCTGCCACTGCTTGTGGCTGCCGAGGCCTGCTGCATCGGAGGCTGCTTACGGGCGCGCTGCTGTTGAGTAAGCAGGGCCAGGTTGTCCATCCCGCCCTCTTGGGCTGCAAAGACACACAACGCTGTAGCACATCAGTGTACTGGGCGTGGGGACCTGCCGTTGCAATGGCCTTCTGAGGTCCCTCAACCATCACAGCAAACCGGCAGCCATGACAACCTCAGCAGGCTCAAGGACCTCCATCACCGGCGCTGCGGCTGCCACCATGACTTCGAGACAGCTGTCTAAGTCCCCTTTGTAACCAACATTACCAGCTCTTTACTCAAGCTTCGCACCTTTCTGTGAGGGGCTCGGAGTCTGCAGCTGCTGAAGCCAGTAGTGCATCTGAGGGAGTCGGAGCCAGCTTGCGGGAATGCCGTGTGCGCACGACTGCGTCGCTGCGGAGCAAATGACAAAGGCGCATGATCAGCACATGACCCTAAGTAGTCTTTCTTGCCTCTGAGCACCTGAGTGCAGCGTGTAGGTCCGGTCTTTCCAGATGTATAGATGCATGCATGAAGGCCGGCATCGAGAAGAAGAAGCAGCAAAATGAGGTGCAGCCGCATGCTTGCGACCACCATCGCATGGCGGCTGTTGCCGTTAAGTGTGAGCTTTGACGGTCTCTGCTCTTCTTGCTCTTAGTCCTTGGTTTCAGCACCTGAACCCTGGAGAGTTCTCGTGACGCAAGCTGCTGCAGACGGGGCTCAGAACAACATCATAGCGTGATATCACCGTCCGCATTGGAGGGCTGCAGGAAGAAAGGGATGCAGGCGGGGATATATGAACGAGTGAGCTTACTGGGAACGTCTGGAGCCGCCACGACGTAGTCCGAGATGCCGGGCCTCTCCACCGGCAGGATCCATGGCCAGTGGGAGCCACCCGGGGCGAGCTCGTCGGCGCCGATTTCGGTGTCGACTTCCCCGGCAGCTTCGACAGCGTTGGCCGCTGCGAGGCTTGACGCCGTGTCGCCGCCGCCGCCGCGGAGCCTGGCGGCGCCGGGGCAGGTTCTGGCCTTCTTCCGCGGGGACGTCTCGAGGCCTCCGCCGCCGGCGAAGTCGAAGGGCGACGGCGGCAGGCTGCCCTGCGGCACCGCCTCGTCGGGCCTCATCTGCAGCGGCGAGACGGGGCTGCCGGCGGGGCGGGGCGGGTGACCGGCGGCCCAGGCAGCGGCGGCGGCGGCGGTGGCGACGGCGGCA
>WELB01000052.1:760564-771576 GCA_009602725.1 Spirogloea muscicola
GGTGGGGGACAAATCCGGGCCGCGTGGGGGGGGTGGGCGGGGGGTTCTTGTGGGCCCCCCCCCGGCCGTACGCAGCCAGGCGCACGTGGGCCGCGACCATGCCCGCCCCACGCGCCCGCCCGCCCGCGTGCCCGCGGGCGAGCAATCCACGTGGCATTCAGGCCGGCACGTCGCGCGCCCCTGATTCCGACGCGTGGCGGGCCCCGGGCGGGGTAGCGCCTTCTTGCGAAAGCTCCGGCTTCGCCACGTCGACGGCTGCTCTGCTCGTACACCCTGATCCCATTCGGCCCGCGAGACTGGCGGCGCCCTCGTGGCGCGGTGGCGCGCGGGAATCTTCTCTTCGCCCGACGAAGCCGGCCGCTTTCTGTTAACTCCGTTTCAACGAAGAGCTCTTCCGCAGATGGCTGCGAGAGGCCATCCCAATGGGAATGGCCTCTAATAGCCCTCGCCCCTGTTGGAAGCGCTTACTCCGGTAAATATGAACAATCCACTCCCGTCGAGAGCACGCAAAGGGCCGACGGGCGACGGCGCTGCCCTGCCGCTGAAGGTCGCGTTGGATATCGTCACTTCCTTGGGCTGGCCGTTCACAGCCTGTTGGCCCCTTTGAAAGGGCTTTCATTCAAAGGGCTTCTCTTCCTTCCTGCCGCTTGGGACGAAAGAGAAGGCTGAGAAGGCGCGCAATACGCATGGGAGTCAAGGAGCGGGCAATCCGAGCATCAGTACACAGTCCGCTGCAAAAAGCCAACGCAAACCCAACGTACCCGCACTTTGTACCAGTCCCGCTTCAACCTCCGGGAACGGGTACAATGACCAGATTTCTCTGACGAAGCTGGCGCCGACTGATCACCACCCCTCGGCCTGCAAGACCGGCGCATTGGTGGGGGCGCCGGACCGAGCCGCCTCATCCGGGCGCGCCAACTGCGATGGCGACCAGCACCGTGGCCTCTCAATCCACGTGGCCCAAAATCTTTGCGCCGCTGCGGATTGGCCCGCCCGGCGGTCAACCCCACGCCGGTGGCCCCCACGCCCATCCCCCGCCGGGAATGGGGGGGCCACCAGCTACAGTACCGCGGAGCCTCTTGCACGGCCAGCCAGACGAGGAAACTTGGCCACAGGCTGTGAGAAGGCCAGGCCCAATGGAGAATATGCAATAGGTGCGGGAGTGGACGAGGTTGGAGGAGCCGGAGAGTCGCTACCTCAACTGGCGATTGCGGTCGGCCTCCCACCCACTCAGAGCGCGAGCGCACGGGCGCGCTGCGTACTCGGCCCTCGTGTGCGCGCGCGCTCGCACGACTGGCAGCTGCGCTGGCGGCGAGGCCTGGCGCCCCGCCTCCCTCCTGCCGGCCAACTTGCCCAGGAGTTTGGATACAGTGTGAGGTTCCAACGCGGCTGTGAGGAGGTGACAATGGCTCTGGCGTTCATGCTGCGGCAGAACCAGCAACTCGACGCTCGAAAGATGAAGAGCTCGCCCATAGAGAAGAGGGGCTGGCAAAGCCAACCCAAAAGCTCGTTAGCCTCGCACTCTGCCCTGCTAGAGCACCACCATCAAAGGCGTAGGGCCCCTTCGTGGACGGCGGAGGTTCTGTGGTTTGTACTGTCCACAACGGGAATGCAGTTCTCGTGGCAGTGAGACTCGCATGGATGTCAGAAGTAAGCCGAGGTGGCAGCAGCCCGACGACAAGCCTGAGAGCTCCGTCCGAGGAGCCATGGCAGTGGACACTGCCTGCTTGAGAAGAGAAAAGGCGCACGCGGTGCCCACGACATGGAAGGGTGGCCAAATCCAAGTTCCTACATTGCTCAGGCAAAAGCTAATGCAGAAACGGGGGAAGGCCCGAGAAGAAGGCTCTTAAGGGGGACAAAGGGTGGAGAAGGAGACGGGCTTTCTTAAGAGGCAAACAGAGAAGGCGCGCGTAGTGCATGAAAATGAGAGGGAGGCCAATTCGAGCTTTACAGAAGTTCTGGTAACGGGGCAATAAGCTGGCTAAGGGGGGCAATAATATCCACGAGTGAGCACACGAGGCAAAAGTAAAAGAAGAGAAAGTGGCTCTCCCAAAGGGGCAACGGCAAAGAAGTCAATAGTCGGGGACGACCAGCAGCCAGTCGCCAAGCCCGTCGTCCACCCTAAAGCCGGTGGCGTCGCGGGGGTGGCAGGTATCGCCCGGCGCTAAGTGGAGTGACCAGTGCGGCCGGTGAAGGTCTCGACCGTAGCGACGGACATTACGCAGATACTGTGGGGGGAGCGTGCCCAGCCGCCGTACCACGTGCCCGGCTGCCACGACAAGAAGGCCAACACACCGTTGGCTCGTGGCCCCGCCAACATTTTGACCATGGGGCCCGCCAAGTGTCGTGCTTGAGCCGAGGGCCGCCGACGTCGAACGGCGGCGCCATTCGTGGCCGCTGGTCAGGAGGCCACATCCGACCGACGCCCGCCTTCCGGACTGTCGCTTCTTCCTTCGCAGCACTCGCTTGTACTCGCCGTCGGTCGCGAAGTGATACAATGAAGCAAAGTCATGATTGCCATTCCACCACCTGTGGTGGGCCTCCCCTGCTCCTGGACGTTGCCATGCCATGCCATGCCATGCCATGCCAACAGGACCTCTTTGCCGCATACCCGCCTCTGGTAAATGAGCCTGTTAGTTTTGCTGCCTGGGCTGACGTTTCTGATGTCAAGGCTCAATCGCGGTTTACCCGTGCTGCAGACGAGCAACCACTGGAGCATCTCCGGAGTCTCCTCCAAGGAGATGCTCGAGGCCAGGCTCGGCTCCTATCTGTTTCGTCTCTGGGAGCGTCTGAGTGGCTCCGCGCTTTGCCTTTGCATGCGGGCTTGCGGATGGAGAATGCTTTGTTTTGCGATGCTATGCGCCGCCGTCTTGGCTTGCCATCCCTGTGCTTGGCAGGGGTGACCCAATGTGAATGTGGGCTTATTGAGCATGATGCATTGCTCATGGGTGACCACATGCTCAGGTGTGCCAAAGGCAGTGAGCGCACGGGCTCCCACAACCTCCTACGTGACGCCATGTATGGCATCGTCAAGGAGGCGGGATATCAAGTGGCGTTGGAGAGCACTGGGGTGATGCCCATCCTCCTCCGCAATGGGGTCCCTCGGACGAGGCGTGTCGATCTGGTCGGCGTCCCCCTGGGAGGTGGCAAGCGGCTCCTCATGGACGTTGTCCTCACCGACAGCTTCCGGACGAAGGGCCCCATTACTTCTGAGACCGGCTACGCTGTGAAGGTAGCCGAACGGAAGAAGCTGCACAAGTACAAGGACCACCCGGCGGGTGATACCTTTTACCCCCTGGCCATGGACATCCATGGGTGTTACGGGGGTCGGTGGTCCTCGTTACTTTCGCTGCTGGCCTCTCAAGCTGACCAGCGGCGCCGGGAGCAGGGTGCTGCCCTTCCCGGTGGCTCGGTGCCTTTGGGTCTGGTGTCCTGCTACCGTATGCGACTGTCTATGTCCCTGCAGCGCTCCCAAGCGCTTGCTTTGCACCGCCGCGCTGGTCGCGCCCTTGCAGCAGCCTCTGGCTTGCGCAGCGGGGTTGCTCTTCCTCCCCTCAGCTCATCTGACTTCCTACTGCTGACACGGGGGTATTGAGGGCGCCCTGTCTGCCTAGCCTTTGGCTCCGTCATGAACACCTGTATGCATCTGGCTGGCATTTCACAGCCGATTCTTTCATATCAGCAGCCGCTTTCTTTCCTGGACGTTGTACTGCTTCGTACTGGCATCATGCCAGTCTCCACAAGGCGCGGGAAGCCATACGTGCGGCGTCTGGACGTGGTCGCCAACCCCCCCGGTGCGGTGAGCCTCGCATGCTCCTGGACGTAGTACTCATTGACGCATGCGAGGCTGCTGCACCTACGTCAATTGTGCCTGGCTGCAACGTCCAGCGCGGAGCGCCAAAAAGAGAGGCACTGCAAGGACCATCCCCGAGGAGACCACTCCATCCACCCGTGCCCCAGGAATACATGTAATCCTGGTGGCTGTTGTAGAATGGTCCTCCCTCATCCAGCATCTGGCCCGTCTAATTGACGGACGTCTTCGCAGTCGTGGGGGCAGCTTGGGGCACAGTAGCATTCGGCAGGCATTAGTTGCACATAACAGAGTGCAGCTCTCTCTTACTTTGCAGCGCTCCCAAGCTCTAGCTATATTTCAGCGTGCTCGGGCACAATCCAAGTCAAGCCACCAACTTCCTTGGCGGCGCTCGGGCTTCCCATATCAGCCTGTCGGATATGCATGTGCTCACCCCTCGGCACTAAAATCATCTTGTTACGTTAGCCACCTTAGCATAGGGCTTCATTTCATGTGGCCCAGCTTATGCAATAGCTTTTGCCTGCTCATTTGTCGGCCTAGATGGGCAACCCTCTGATTTTACGTCATAATACGATAACCTGATGACCCGATAAGCCAATTAGCCTATTACGCGATAAGCTGATAACCCCGCCCCGCATAATGGATCCGCCTTCCTCTGAGCCCCTAATACACCCACATGGTGGTGGTGGTGGTCATCTTGACGTAAAGCACTGGCTTGCCCTTTTGGATCGTTGCTCGTAGCAGGCCGCTACTCGCTGTCAAGGCCTGCACAAATTGTCCATCCAAGTTTGACACCCCCTTGTCAGCCTCCTATCTCTGGTTCCTACTGTGCTCCCAACTTATGGCTGCGCAATCACGTCCTAATCAGGCGCAGGCCATCCCATATGGCTGTGGTCGTTGCAGCAAATCTATGGTCTAGCTTGTCGTTTGCATCTGTAGCTCCTGGCATCTAGCTCTTTGTTCCACAAAAGTTCAACCAGGACCCCTCCTATCTTTGTGTAGGCTGGCCATTTTGCAGCCACCAGCCTTGCCAGCTTCACAAATCATTCAAGGGAAATGAGCACCTGTCATTTGCCACCCTTGTCAGCCTTCTCGGTTTTGCTAAATCCCCGGGCTTGTCAATCCTCCCAGCAACCCTTCGCAGAAGCACTGCATCGTCCACCAACGGTGGGGGCCAAACTTCTAGGGTAGACATTAATCTCTGTTCATCATGAATTTTTTAAATCCAGGTACTCAAACCACCGCCTCTAGCGTAACTGATTCTCTGGGAGTAACAGGCCCTAACCCTTACCCTCAACCCTGATGCTCATACTAAATGCCGTGGTGGCAAAACCTTAATCAGCCCTAAGAAACTCCAAGGCGATGGATGGAGTACTTTAGAATGCTTTCCGTCTTTACAAGACCCACTTGTCAATCTCTCATCAGACACTTCAAGATGTCAAACACATCACAACTCGACGCCGATGTGGGAGCATGCTACTACTTAGAAGGAGGATAGACGGTACTTCTGAATCCTTCACTTGTATGTCATCATGCTTTCCATGATCAATGGTTGTCCATGTCCATATTATCTTCGCTTGTACCTACAAGGCATATATGTGAGCAAGCGATGGGGTAAGTCGATTTCCGCAAGCAAATGCCTCAGGCCAAAAGCTCAGACATGCAACCTGCTGAAAGCAACAAGCAGTTTGCATAAGATTCAAGGGCGTAAAATGGGCACATGCCTGTTCTGTGCTACTTCAATCCGAGTGAAAGAGCAAGTATTGATAGACGTAAAGCCGAACCCTGTTCAAGCTAATGGTACATGAAGGTGGGACACTCCTACCTTGCTTTGCTCTTGAAAGCCTTTCGAGAGCTGCCTAATGGCCTTGGCTTTGGCCCACTTCCTTTTGATGTGGCTTTCGGCCTGATATCAGCGTCAATTTTCAAGATATCCTGCAATCAACGACCCTTGTGTGAGCAGATTGATGGCAACAGTTATTATGTACTCTGGCTATCTCCACAAATAGCAATACAAGTTGCGCTGCAGTAAATGCACATGCAGGCCTCAGCGACACCAACTTGAGCAATGAGCAGGAGCAACATTTAGAAGCAAGAGTGCCTGAGCACAAGGTCCAACAAAGCATTAATAAATGCCTTGAGCGCAGACTTTGAAGGGATGGCGAACCATCAACAGCCATTCTAGACTGAACTGGCTTACAAAGACATAGTGAAAACATTGGAAAATTGAAAAATGTACCTCATCTGCAGTCTTCTGCCTCTCCTCAGGTATTCGCTTCTTCACCTTCTTGGATTTGGCATCAACCCTAGGACCGTGCAGTCCTCCGCGCCTTTGCTTCTCCACTGACTTGGCAGCCCTTGCCCTCATGTAACCCACTTCCACCAAGGTAGCAATCGTCTTCTTCTTGGCCTGTCCATTCATTAATGGCAATTAGAGGATACCGTTGATCTTTGGCAGCAAGAGGAATGATTGACGTCACTTAGGAAGCCTTAGTGAAAGTAGGGCAAAAAGGTAGACAAGTGCAAGATCAGACGATCCAAACTGACACCAACTGGCTCACTACCGACCACCTGCGCCTGAACATGTGAATTATGAGGTTTCAGAGAGAGCACTTTACCAATGTCTCGCCTTCTTGGGCTGTCTCAGCTCTCTCCTCGTCAGCTACCTCTCGTGCAGCCTCCAGCCTACGTCGTTTCTTTCGCGGTAGACTTTTCTGCATGATGCATGGTAGTGATTGAGTAACAACACTACAACCTGTGCATCCATTCCCTTTGTTGAGGTGGAAGTACTCATACCACTTGTTGAACAGAAAATAACACATGTTGTAAACAAGTATCACCTCCTTTTCTAAGCGCCTCTTCTCCTTCATTCTCAAGTCTTTGGCGCTGTTGGCACTGGTAACAGCGGCCTCCTTGACACTGTCTCCGCTCTTGTCCTTCATTGCCTGGTCAGCCCGCACAAATGAACCCTCTGAGGTGCGGTAGCTGGTTACGTTCAGGAAAGTAGGATCACCGAGCAGTATATGGAGTAGCTGGCACACACTAAGGTCATGAAGGTCAGTAAGTGAATCTTGAAGCCTTAACAAGAGCAACCGTTTGCCTTTTGGGAAGTCCGGCTTGCCTTTGCAGCAGTCATGGTTGCTCTTCGCTCCTTGTTGCTCTGGAACCACGTCTTCTTGGGCCTGGCGTATATCTCGGCCTCGTGCTCCACCATATTCTGTGCCTGCCATTATCAAACAGAGTGCTCAATTGGCAGCAAAAGGCAGTCCCTGCTACACTGCTCCACTTTCCTCAATGCAGTGGTGACATCCATTGCTACGAGCCAGGAGCCCTTTCAGAGCGTCTCAGAGGACCTGAATCGTGGCGTTGGAACCAAGCCACATGCATGCTCTTGCTCCCGTGCCCAAGAAGGCAGCGGAGGAGCACGAGAAGGGCTTCTGTGTACCTTGTTGACCTCCATCTCAGCTTTCCGCAGTGCCATCTCCTCCCTGTGTATGCAAGAGACATTGTCTAAGTCACCGAAGCCAGATGTGCAATTGGAGCCGAGTCGACTGCCAGGCTGACCTTGCACTTTGTCTTACAAACTCGATACAGACGTATGCTAGTGTGACATCTGCAAGGCCAGCAAGCAATATCAAGATGCGCTGCAGAACCTCGTCCTACCTCTCCTCCCTCAATACTGCTGCGATGTCCTCTTCCATGGCCTCGATTGTCGCCTGCCACTTGGCAATTGCTGCTGGCGCAAGGACACGACTGTGCAGCTGCCTCCCGGCCCTCTTCGCCTGCCAAGCCAGCAGCGTGCGTGCTTCAGGCAGGCATCACTCAAACTGTCAACTTTTGCTCCTCCAAGTGTTCTGAAGGTTCACAATGAACGATTTCCATGACTTTCATTCGACCACTAAAGGCAACAACAAGTACTTACTCTTACTCAGCAGACATCCATTGAGGCACAACAAGCTTGCTGGGGCAGTATTTCTAGATTAACCCCATGTGTCCAGTAAAGTCTTCCATACCATTGCCTTCACAAGTGCTCGATCCCTTTCACCAATGAAGGTGACAGCGCACCCGCGGTTCCCTGCTCGAGCGGTCCTTCCCACACGATGGACGTACCTGTGAAGGCGGGCAAGTGCATACAGATATGGTCCTAGTCAAAGTCTTGTCTGCTTGTTCCAAGACTGACCATGATGCATGGCGCTCTGGTATGACATAGTGGCAAATTGTGCATAAGGATCAGGATTGATAAATGTGAAGACTGTAGAAAGAGCGCATACGTTGTGATATCCTGAGGGCACTCAAAGTTCAGTACGGTCTCCACGGCTGGAATATCGAGTCCCTGTGATTGCAGACGGCGACCACGAACATTAAGTAGGTGTTCAACATGGCGTCATTTTATGCTGACATGTTGGTCTTGGAGCAAGAAGCTGGGATTGCAATCATCTTATTCAAGTCAATCCGTGACACAGTTGCTATTAGCAATTTGGCGCATACTCGAGCAGCAACATCTGTGGCCAATAGGAAGTCCGCCTCGTGCCGACGGAAAGTCTCCAGCGCCTGTCCTCCAGACGAGCCAGTCATAGCATGAGATCTCCAAGCTTGTCATGACAGACACACACATGTCAGACCAGTCACAATCACATCTTACTGCCCAGGAGTGAAGAACCTTGTGCAACCTCGAGCCGCATGGCCTGTGTCAGGTTGCCGTGCAGCTCGGCAGCCTTCAACCCTGCAAGCCCAAAGATGAGCTTCAGGCGGTGCGCCTCCACCTTCGTCCCGCTGCCAATAGGAAAGGGCACAGCGTGCGGCCAGCCTGAGCCTCCTCTATCCATTAAAGGGTATCAGCCACAAATGACTAGACCGCAAAAAATTGGCCCTGTAATAGGTGCAGTGGCTTCTATGGATTATCTACTAGATGGTACTGAAGAGAAAGGGAGGTCACCAGAAGACAATGGTCCTGTGTGTGAATGACCGGGCACAGAGTGCGAGGAGCATGGCCTCCCTCTGGCCCGCCTGAGCAGGCTTCACTTTGACAACCCTGCCACATGGTCCGCAAGTGCAGAACCTCGTCCCAATCAGCAGGTTTTTTTTTGTTTCAAACAATCGCTTACCACCTTACTTTGCTTGTATCAGATGACACAGTTTGTGCAAGCACTCTAGGACGACGTGCCTGACAGCCGAACCCAAGGACCCCACAGCAGCACATGGGAGCTTAGAAGCTGATGAAGACATTCCTATAGAAGAGCATAAGAGGCTGTTTGCATAGATCTGTACACCCAATTTAACTGACTGACCCCTACAGCAAGTACTGGGCTGGTATAATAAGGGTTAACGTCAAAAGCTGGCGCCATCATCGCGCCATGACAAGCATGCACTGTTGGGGCATTGCTACTCACTCCTCAACAAGCGTGACAGGCCGCATGGTTGTTGGGTCAGCAGACAGGCGGACCGGGCGGTCGAGCGAGAGGCGCACAAGCTCCGCCACCTCCTCAGTCATGGTCGCCGAAAAGAGCAGGGTCTGCCGCTTCCGTGGGCACATCCGGACCTGCGCTCCATGTGGCAAGCCATATCCGCAGCTATGCTCATTGTTGCAATTGTCGAGCAAGAGGACCCCTCAACAACGTGACTATACCGACACACAGAAGCCAATCACACGCTCTAACAGAACCTTGCCAAAAGGCCCGCCTTTAGAACAAAGAGGATATGATGATATCTTGCTCGTTCCAGAATCTGCTGGATCAAGGACTGGTTACTAGCACAAGCGATTCCGCCCACCAGCTCGTGGACCTCTGTGGCGAACCCCATTTCCAGGAGCCGGTCAGCCTCATCAAGGACCAGTATGGCAAGATCCTCCAGTCCGACGCTCTGCGCGTTCTGCAAGAGGTCAATCATGCGGCCCGGCGTGGCCACCACGATGTCCGGGTGCGTGCGCAGCGCGCTTTCCTGGACCTGTGGTGCGCACGGCGCAGCAGTGGCAGACATTTACATTATTGCATTAGTAGGAAAAGGAGAGGGCGCAGTATTG
Organism: Spirogloea muscicola; assembly: GCA_009602725.1. NCBI lineage: Eukaryota > Viridiplantae > Streptophyta > Zygnematophyceae > Spirogloeales > Spirogloeaceae > Spirogloea > Spirogloea muscicola. The sequence continues at coordinate 770,395 of WELB01000052.1, forward strand.
AATGCTCAGTGCTGACTGTCTGAGGCCTTGGTCGTGCTCAATGGGAGGGAGGGGGAAGGGTTTAGGGGTTCGATTTAAAGGCTGGAGATCAAGGCAAAGGATGTGGAGAACTGCAGAGCAGAGGGAGGGCAGACCTTGCTAGAGAGGCCACCCACGACAAGGCAGGCGCGAATGCTGCTGAACTGTGCCAGCTTCTTGATCATGCTGTGGACCCTGTGGCAAAGGGTCCGGATGACAGCCCTCGCAAGAGGAGCATGTCAGTGACTTTGCCTTAGATTGTCATTGCAGACAATTTGGGCTTGACATGGAGAGTCCTGCTAAGGCTTGGCAAGGATCACTGTCAGCCATGCAGACATCCAGCTGCCAGGGGGCCTCGTAAGCAAGCCAAAATCAGCAGAACTGGGAGTGACACGGCGAGCGTGGCGCGGCAGTGCAGGATAGCGATGGCCGGCGCTGCGAATCCTCGTTACAACTGTTCTACGGAGCAGCCTTGGAAAGGGGTCAGTGGGCAAAGGGGCGAGAACGGACTTACTGGACGGCCAGCTCCCGCGTCGGCGTCAGGATGAGCACACGCGTGGCGGCGACCCGCCACGGCCGGTACAGCAGCCGCTCCAGGAGCGGCAGCGCAAAGGCAGCCGTCTGGCGAGAGGGCCCAGAAGCTGGGGCTGAGTTACGCTGCCATTGCCATCTCGGCTGACAGGAACGAGAAGGAGCAGCAGAGCACAGCCGTCTGCTGTGGGCGAGTGCACTCCAGCGGCAGCCATGGCCGCAGCAGCGGGGCAGGGCAGCGCCGCAGCACCTTGCCGGAGCCGGTGACGGCGCTGCCGCAGATGTCGCGCCCGGTCAGCGCCAGGGGGATGCATGCCGCCTGGGGCAGGGCGGCCACAGCAGCGGTTCTGAGCAGAGCCGGCGGCAGCGGCAGCGGCGGCGGCCATGCCGGCGCTGGTTGGCAGCGCCACGAGAGCCGGCTCGGTGGCGGCGACGGCGGAGCTCGCAGACGAGAGGCCACACCTGGATGGGCGTGGGGCGAGCGTAGCCCAGCGCTTCGCAGGCCTTGACGAGCGGCCGCGAGATGTGGAGCTCAGCGAAGGAGGCCGCCGAGAACACCGCCCCGCCGGCCGGCGCGAAGAAGTCGCCGCCACCGCCGCCGCCGCCGCCGGCCTTGGCGGCCGAGCGCGCGCC
>WELB01000053.1:24337-43527 GCA_009602725.1 Spirogloea muscicola
TGACCCGTGGTTATTGAGCGGGTCAATCTGCTGTAGGTTATGTAGATTTTTAGATGTGCTTGCCTTTGTACCTGGCCATTTGGCCTACATTTCTTTCTAATACACGATCTTTTCCTTGCTGGCACCGCCACCGCCACCGCCGGAAGAGAATCCGCGCGGTGAAAGGGAGACAAATGAAAGGGAGACAAATGCAAGCCAATACATGCTTTAGGCAGAATCTTGTGGCAGAAAATGGGGGCTACATGAAATGAAGCCCTATGCTAAGGTGCTAAGGTGGCTAGTGTAATAGTGTCTTTCGTACCCACGGGTGACGCTTTGTGCCGTGCACTCACAGGGGGGAGGGGGATGAACATCTGTCAATGTGCTCGCTTTCGCACTCGGCTCACTACGCACTTCATCATCCGCCGCTGGGGGGGGGGCCACGAAGCCGCGGCTGGCGGCGGCGGGGATTCGAACCGGCGACCGCGTCACCTGCGAGCGTCATACCACACCGCGCCGCCCCTTCGCCCCCACCACTTCTGCACCGCCGCCGCCGCCGCCGCCGCGGCGGGCGCTGCGCCGCGAAGCCCGCCGCGAAAAACGCCGCGGAGGCCGGCGGGGGCTGGAAGTCAAGGGGCCCGGGTTAGGCTTCCGGGCGCGCCCTTGGCCTCACCGCGCTCGCCTGGCGAGCCGTCCGATTGGTCTAATCCGGTGGGCAGCGCGGGCCCACGCGGCCCGTCCGACTGCACGCGGCGCCGTGGCCGTCGCTGCGTCCGATTGGTCGGGAAGTCCACCGGCGGATCTAGTCCACCAACCAGAAGCCCGCTTTAGATCCGGGCCCCTGGCACGAGGGGGCCCCACGCCTGCCCGCGCCCCGCTGCCCTCAGCCCGCCACGTGGCCTCGCCCGAGTCCCCGCCGCAGCCGCCGCTGTCGCCGCCGCCGTCACCCGGGCCGTTGCCGCCGCACACCCTAAACCCTAAACCCTAAGCCTAAACCCTAACACTGCCTCTTGGCCGCGCGGCATGGCGGCCGCGGAGGCGGCGGCGGCGGCGGCGGCGCTGGATGAGTGGCTGGCCGCCCAGGGCCTGCGCGTGGCGCGCGCCGCCAACAAGGGCCGCTGCCTCGTCTCCGCGCGCGCCTTCGCGCCAGGTGCCCCTCTCTCAGCGCCCGCCGCGCCCGCCACGCTCGCCCGCGAGCCGCCGAGCTCGCCTCGGATGGTGCCGCGATGCCGCTGGCCCCCGTCGCCACTGCCGCTTGCCGTGATGCCTGTGCAAGCCGCTGCGCCTTCTTTCCCTCGTGGGCTCGTCTAGGCAATGTGGTGCTGGAGCAGCAGCTGTACGTGGCCGTGCTGGACGCGGCGGCGCAGACCCGGCACTGCGACAGCTTCCTGGGCCCGGGCGGCCGCCGCCGCTGCTCCGCCTGCAAGCTCCCGCGCTACTGCGACGCCGCCTGTCAGGTACGGCAACGCCGTCAGCTGGCCTGCGGCGCCCAACTGACGTCTCGCTGAAGCTTGGACCCCATTTGAAACTTAAGTCAGAGCGTGGGTGTAATTAAGGCTTTCTCTTATTGGAGTCTCAGGTCTAGGGCTCCGATTGACTTTGCTGGGCTCAGCACTAACTTCTTGATGGAATAAACCGCTACTACAAGCTCCAAAACCGTTAGAATTACCACCTCCTCCTGTTGTTTAAGCACACCGAAGCTGGCAGCAGCGAGTGTCCTTGCTTCAGAGCTGCTGCTTTGTATTGCAGCGGCAGGGACGACATAGTCTGACAAGTCTTGTATCTGCCAGCTTGGCTTGCCACTGGCAATCTTGGCTGTATTTGTAATTGCGTCGTGCAGTCGTTGACACCCAGCAGCTCAAGCTGGCTGGGCGTGCTGGTTGGACATAGAGTACATTAGACACCTGCTGTCAGTGATATGCCCAAGCGGTCGTGGGTGGTGGCAGTGGTGACCAGAAGCCATCCAGATTTGGTGGCAGGCTACCATAACGTGATCAGCGACTTCAGCAGAATTTTAGATCTTCGATACAAGTGGTCAGGGCTTAACGTCTGGGTTGGGATCTGGGCTTAGAGTCTTGGCTTTAGCGTCCAATCTGACTCAGAGAGCTGGTCTCTCAAACATTCATTCTTGAGTTTCTAATGTCATGGGAGTGTATGAGGCACCTCTTGGTACAATGATGTCACTGTGATTGTCATTTGCAGAAGAAGGATTGGAAGAGCCACAAGGAGGAGTGCGGCACGCTAAAAGATCTTCTTGAGCAGAAGGGCAGGACACTCACGCCAACCTTGCTTCTGATGCTGCGCTTGCTCCTCAAGCGTTCTCTCCAGGCACAAGGAGTAAGGGCCACCATATGCCTTGCGCTGACTGGCGGTCATTATCAAGTCATTGATAATATCTTTCTGAAAGAGAGCTCAAATTCAACAAACTGTATGTTTAGCTTAGGCAGATCTTTGAGGTGATGAGTCCACAGCTGGTTATGGTGCGCATCGGCTGCGAGGTCTGGCCTTTGTCCGTGTTCATTGTGCAACGTGCATCTGAGCAGCTTCTTGACATAACTCGTCTTCTCTCATGGTACCAGATATTTTCAGAGACGTCAACGGACAATTTTGCTACCGTTGCAGCACTCCCTTCCCGTATCTCTCTCCAGGACCAAAGTTCGCTTGTCTCCAGTTGGGAGGCCTGCTGCAAGCTAAGCAGATACTGACTCAATATATGGCGCAATCCACCAAAACTTTCTTCAAGCATCCACTTCCTCTAAGTATGTGTACCTTGACAATTGATAGACATGACCGACATGGGAGAGGAGAAACTACTGGAGTTTGCGCAGATGGCGACCTTGGTACGCTCGTTGGGTATACCGGAGGACTTTGAGCCCCGCGAGATTGTTGACAATTTCTGCAGGGTTAGTTATGATGTCTGGCCTATTCCTTGCGACTTGCGTCACGTTCTTTCTGGCACTTTGGCTGAACAACAGCCACAGATTTTGAGTAGGAAACTGCTATATGTCTGCTCGGCGGCAACGAGGGACAAAAGAAGGTGGCGCTGTGAATGTTTGCTCTTTGAAGCGCGAAGTTCTGATTCTGTTCCCTCATATTCACAGTTTGCTTGCAATGCTCACACTATCTGCGATGGCGAGCTCAAGCCGCTTGGCACTGGCCTCTACCCGGTTGTATCCATCATAAACCACAGGTGAATCTGGACGCACCCTTGTCCAAAACGCAGTGGTTGTTGTTGCTTGTAAGTCACTCTCAAGTATCATGCTGATTGTGTATTGTATATGAGGCCGAGCTGCATAACGTATTCCTGATGTTTCATCTTGTCGATGGAAGCTGTGCTCCAAATGCTGTCATCACTTTCCACGGGAAGAAGGCAGTTGTGAGGGCGGTCGAACCAATACCTGCCAACACCGAGGTGTGCTCTTCATCCTTGATCAGATCATGACATCAACCTGGCGCTGCCTTTGATATACCACTGCTACTTAGAGGTCAGACGGATCTAATGTATATGCGATGCCCTAAGCTGCTAGGTGACCTTTAGCTACGTTGAGGTGGCTGCGAGCACGGACGCGAGGAGGAAAAGCCTCCTGAGTGGTTATCATTTTGTCTGCCAGTGCTCTCGTTGCTCCACGAAGGTGAACCTTGTCACGGTTTTATGATTGGCCTCTCATTTGCAACAAGGGCTAGAATCTTTCATTGAGTGGGCTCCTGAATCTAGACAGACCATTGACTGTGTATTACTGCAGGGGACTTCTGTGGGAGATGAAGAGGATGAGAGGTTGGAAGGCTTTCGGTGCAGTAAGGAGGACTGCAGTGGTACGCAAACTCCGGTGAGAGGTACTACATAAATTGTAGAATGCGCGTGTCAGTATTTGAGCACAGCAGGTGTCCGCTTTCTTTGCTATGTCTTCTTTATAATATGGAGAATCTATAAAGAATAGCTTTGAGCACAGCACTTCGATTATGCGCGTGCTTGTACATGAAGTATGCAGAGGTTGCACAGTGGGAGATTGACCCTTGAACAGCAATATGTTGGAGCTGCTTGTGATGGAGTTCCTACAATGCCATGTTCATGACCATGATACTGACTTGATTTCTGCTTGAATCAGTATGCTGATTAGGTGCTCTTTGTGCCACTCGACTCTAGCAGGTGATAGTGGCGACCTTGTCTGCAGATCGTGCGGAGCTCGTCAGGAACTGGCCCTGTTGCAGGCCAGGGCCAACCTGGTGGAAGAAAGGGAGGGCGATCTGAGCAGAGTTATGCAGTCGTCCAGTATCCTGCAGTATGGCTGCATTGCCTCTATGGTAGCATCTGAAAGACTTGAGGTGGTGGTTATGTCAGGGATGTCGCTCTGGCTGCACAATGCATGCTGGTTCGAGGAACATATGGCAAACGCCTCGAGCTGAGCTGCCCCTTGACATCAACCGCCAGGGCCCACTAACATGGATCTGACAGCACTACGAGGCCTGGAGGAGCTGCAAGCACAAGTCTTCCATCCACTATCCATTCCTCTGCTGCAGACCAGGGAGAAGATCCTGAAGGTCCGCTCCACCTCCTTGGCACCGACATCTTTTCTAACGCTGAGCAGAAAGCCGCATGCACAAGAGGCTCTAAAGTCTCACATTCTTTGCTATGCAGTGCCACCTGCAAAATGAGGCTTGGGAAGCTGCCACTGCTACATGTGTCGCTACTATACCATCATACGAAGGTCAGCACACAAACTGTGTCAATCGAGGCCACCCATCTTAGTGTTACCTCGCGCGTGTGATCGTAAATACATCACTGACAGCTGTTAGGTTGGCGAGCAGATGACCTTCTAGAAAGGTGATCCACTCTGAGCATGTGGACGTCACATGCTTATTTCAAGCTGACGGCTGCTGGTCGTCCCTTCCTGCTCTTACTGCAGCTTCATATCCACCCTGGTCACCGCTCGTTGGACTGCAGTACTACACGCTTGGAAAATTACTGGCGTATGTGAGCTACTATCTTCTCACTAACATATAGAAAAATTGATAGCTTGATATTGGGCTTCTTGACAGATGGCTTAGGCTCCACCACTATCTGATGAAATGAGGCTCCAACACTTTCTGATGAAATGTTGTTGTCACACTTTGACAGGCATGTGTGTCGCTTAGGTCCAGCCCTGGAAGAGCTGATGCGGGCTATGCAGGTTTTGCAAGTTACTCATGGGAGGAGTCACGATCTTGTTCAAGAGCTAGGCAACCTGATCTTCAGTATACAGTCAGAAGTGCGGCAGCAGTCGAGTGTCGAGACTGCTGACCACGAGACATAACTAGACTTGCAAAGTCGTAAGTTGTAGGCCAAGAGAACGACCCCATTTTTCACCATCACTGGTTGCAGATCCAATCAGACATGGAGTGCTGTACTTTAAGCTTCTACTTTTTCTGGACATCCAACTGAAATTCCTGCATAATAAATTGGCCGGTTTGCTAAGAATATCAAAATGTTCCTTGTGGTATCAGCCATGGTGCAGCCCATGCCTGTGCAGAGGGAGGACCTGCATTGGTGCATTGGTGCTTGGCAGCTCAGGAAGTTGTTGACAAGATAGACGAAGGGACATCTGACTTGATAAGCCCAAGGTGGGCTTGACCTATGAACTTCTTAGGCTATGATCGATCGATGAGCTTGCCCTTTGTGAGCACTGTCTTGTTGTGAAGCATAGTGTGAAACTTGTGGCATGAAGCGCCTTCCAACGGCCAGCATCTCTTCTGCCATCTCATTTGGCACATCCACTTGCCTGTGGCTAAGCTTAGACGTGGAGAACAACGGGTGTGGGGAAGAGCTTCTGCAATCAGCAGTTTGTGGAGTTGTGTGAAGCAGGTAGTGTGCGCAGAAAGGTTCCCTCTCAAGGGGGACAATCAAGTGGAGCATGTGGAAGCGATTTATGGTCTAGACTGTGCCAAGAGCAGCAGTGGAGCACGAACTCCAACCCCATCCTGCTGCTTAGCACGATAATGAGCACACAAATTTCGTTTTTTGAGAAGGCGCCCAGATTCTGGACTGACGAGTTGGCCGACTTCCCACTCTCCCTGTCACGAGATACACAGTGTCCCCTCTCATGCACGCCATAAGTGGCGACATCAACTGGTAACTCCACAAATCATGAAGTAGGCACTGCAGACCCGCTCACGACTGGGAGCTCATCAGTTAGGACATTTAATGGCACGAGCTGGTGAATGAAACCAAAGCCCTCAACTCAAAGAGGAAGCAGCGGGGCGAGGACTGTAAAAAGCACCTTGCTTTTTGCACCATCCAGCTCCTTCAGACCTTGTTCATTCCTTTAGGCTGGCCTCTCACAGCTACCAGTCAGTCTATTTTATGAAAAGCCGGCTCACAAAGAAAGTGCTCGCCCATTGAGGATAGGGGCTGGAAAAGCCAGCCCAAAGAAAATGAACAAAGAACGCCCAGAAAAGAATGAACAGAGTACGAGAAGGGGGGCCAGGGGAAGCGCTAAGAAGACCAAGTACACAAAGATATGTCACAGAAGTGTGTTGCAGCAAGGCAAACGAGGAAGAAGACCCGCAGCACCCGGTGGGTGGAAAAGGGATTGTGGATACGACACGAGGACTTCCCGGGAGGTCACCCATCCCAGTACTATTCTCGCCCAAGGGAGCTTAACTTCGGAGTTCTGATGGGATCCGGTGTAGTGGCCCTGGTATGATCGTATCACGGAAAAATGAGGACATCGGTGACTTATTAACGATGATAGATTGTTTGCCACCATGTTACATGGTTCTGCTTGTCGGCTGAGGTTTGGGCTGGCCTCTCAGCCTTGTGCCTTCCCGTTAGCAACAGTCGTTGCTTCCTTGAATGGGGTCCGCTAGTGGGGCCTTGCTCGTCCCTCGCTCGGCTCTGTGGCACTTCTAGCCATGGCGGCCTCGGCGCCGGGCGCCCCGCGCGCGCAGCGACGGCGGGCTGCCGCCTTCCGCGCCGCCGTGCTCGGCAGGGTCTTCGGGACCGCCGCCTCGACGGGCTCGGGCCCACAGGCCCCGAGTGCCCATCGTGGGCCCGCCCGTCGCGTCCAGGACGAGCTGCCGGCGTGGCGCGACGATGCCACTGGCATCCAGTGGGGAGCCGACGGGGCGCCCTGCCCGGTTGCGCTCGTTCGAGGTGCGGTGCCACGATGCTCCCTGAGGCTGCGAGTCGACGGCGTCTGCCGCTGGGCGAGCTGGGTGCCCAATACCTCGGCTGGTCTGCAATCATCGACTCGTCTCCCGCTGTCAGTGTGCAGACGAGGAGCGCTCGGAGGAGGCAAGCGCACCCGACGACGTCAGAGCGGATGCCGTCGACACGCCGAGCTCTGTGAACGCCCTCACCAGAGCGCAGCGGAAGAGTGCAAAGAAGAGGAAGCAGAGGGAGGCCCAGGCGCTGGTGGAGGACCTCGCCAGGCGGTACACCGTGCCCCCTGCAGGCGGCGAGCGCGTCGTGGGCCCCACGCTTCTACTGGCGGACTGCTCGCCGCTCACGGAAGGCCGACGGCACCCACAGTCGCCGAGCAGTGGTGGTGAAGCCAGCCAGCCGGCGGACGCCGAGCAGCCTGCCAGTGGTGGGCAGCCCAATTGCCATCTGTGCTTGACTCCACAGTCGACAGACTACCAAGTATCTGCTAATGTCTGACAGATTTCGAAATATCTGCCAATATCATGTCCTGCACTGTAATCAGTTGCCCAGCTCCCAGTCCAAAAGACTGCCTTGTCTTTGAGGGTCAACCACTCAAAGCTATGGGCTTTCAATTGCCAGGTTCGGCTGCTAGGGTACGACGCAGGAGGCAAGCTAGGCGAAGTAGGGAGGTTGACCATTCCCCATCCTCAAGGTGACCCTAATCCTTGACCCCTTTATGCTGAACAGACATAGACGCTCTTCATTGCTTGCTTGCTCGTGTTTAAAGCTGTCTGGGCTCGCTGAAGCAGCTGGGAGTCTCCTCCTGCAATTTATTGCAGCTTGCGCAGCGGGGCACCTTTTACGTTCGACCCCCAGTTGAAGGTGTTTGAGTTGGTGACAAGAAGAGCAGTGCTTTGACTGGACCAGGTAAGATATATTTCCAGTGTTTAGCATCTGGCAAATTTGGCAAGGTGGACTTATTCTCTTCACAGGCTCTATAACTAACAGAAGCTTCTCTCCTCCACTGGCATCTTATCAAAGGCACTGGCAGTCCTGGGACACTGTCTCGATATCCAGCAGTCAATACGTGCAAATCACGTCTGCACCTGGGCGTTTCATGGGGGTTTGTAGAAGCTTAAGGTTCTCATCGGCTTCGTATGCGAAGCGAGTCAAAGCGAGGCTCATGACTCATCCTCAACTGGCCATCAGTGCGAAATGGTAAGAAATGTCTACACGCCGATGAGGCATATGACTGCAGAGACTCACTGTCAGTAATCACCCTAAATCGAGTTGCAAGTTTGGTTGTTTTGATCCTTACAGAAGCTGCATACCTGAGCACCATGGTTTGGTTGTTTTGATCCTTACAGAAGCTGCATACCGTGAGCACCGTGCGAGCACAAGATGACTATCACTAGCAGAAGAGCAGGAGGTGTTATATCTTTCTCGAGATATTCCTAAGGACACCATTGTGTCTGCTGCTCCTAGGCTGGTGCATGATGGATAGCCATTGCTCCTTAAGCAAACAGAGCCTGCACAGCTGTGCTTTGGGCCTTTGCGCCCGCCTGTGGGATTTGACATTTTTAAAGCCTTGTGGCTGCAGCTCATCCTTGGCATAGATTCTTGTGCTCTCTCACACAATACTGTGGTCACCCTGGCCACCCTCCATAGATAGGGTACTCTACGTTCATATACAACTCCCATGCATTCCAATAACAGTAGGTTAACGCTCTCCTCCTGGTCGAATGCTCATCCTATAGAAGTTACTCATCAGTGCTTCATTATTTCAGCCTTTTACATGACCTGTCTGCGGCCTAATAGGCTCACCAGTTGATCTGTATAAGGAGGTTGGCAGTGCACAGACCTCTGTAAAAACTCTCTGTCAGGCTCTGCAGCAGTACTAATGCTGCGGACGATTCCTCTGCCAAGCCAATGCTTTCAAAACTAAAGATCTGAAATTCAACAAGGACATGCTATAGACCACCAACGCAAATGTATAAGCTTATGATGGCATCCTTCAGTGGCCCACATGATGCTTTCCTTTTTCCAGGCACTTGCAAAGCATTTCCAGTCCATTGGACCAGATGGAATCTCCACAGTGAGTTGAGCATGGCTGTCAAACCACCTGTGCAATCAAACCACCTAAATAGCAGTTGAGGAGAGCTGATGACCCCCTCCAAGAGACCACAGACAATACTCAAGAATGTTGCAGCAATATTGTGCTTTAAGAGAATGAGTAATTCTGTGATGGAATCTGTCAGTGCATCATCACTTGGTAACAATCCTGGGAGCTTCACCCAGTTCTGGAAATGCCTTTCTCTACAACCTGTAGATTTTAGATACAATGTCTAGCTTTTAAGACCCTTACTTCTTGTCTTTGCTTTGAAGGCCAACCTCTTCTGCCATACAATTCGCTTGTGGAGCGAGTAGCGAAACAAATTGACTAGGCCAGATTACTATGGACAGAATGCTTACGAACTAGGATAGACTAGGGGACACGGGAGAAATACGATCCAACTAATTGGTTGTGAGCAACCCAACACACTCCACGAACTCGAGGTGGATGACTGGCCTTATCACACTTATCTCTGATAGCCACCGCGTTGCTGGTCATTCAGCAGCTACCAATTGTGGTGTAACCTGTCCCTTGAGAGTGGATGTGGCCTGATCAGTGCCACTCTCCACCCCCTGCTTGCGATGCTCGTGCCACATTGCAGCATCCTTGTAACCATCCTCATAGAGGATCTCCAAGATATCATCTGTAGCAGGTTCCAGCGCCCAATTGAACAGCTGCATTGGAACGACAAAAGAGCTTAGCAGCTGCAGCAAGTTGCAATGCCAAACTCCATCATCCGAACTCTATGTGCACCAGGGATGTGTGAGAATTCAACCAAGATGCTCTGCATCCTAGTCACCATGTAATCTAAGCTGCTCAGAGAGCTCATACGACTTTCCTGCAGTCTAGCTGCACAAAAAGGGAGTGACAAGGAGAGAATTTCATCAGGGAGAGCAGGTAGGAATCATATCTTTGCATACCTCTCGCATTGTAGCACGGTTCTCAGGGCGCAGGTCTGGACTGATACCAATACTAGTCAGCCCCAGCGCGGATGCAGGAAAGCAGCACACCCTCACCTGCAACCATACATCCGTCATCAATTGCCTAAGTAGCAGTTGCAGCTCTTGCTAATGAGCTCATGAAGTTGCGAGGCCGAGCTGATATTCGTGGGCATATAGCAGAGGGCAACACAGGAGATAAGACAAGGAACACATAAGAGTTGCTCACCGTCTCAGAGGTTGCAGTGGGAGGCATGAAGAGCGAGATACCACCATCCACGCAGTAGCGATCACGGAACCAGGTCATGGGAGCCGGGGCCAAGAATCTGAAACGGGGTTGACTTCTTTTCAGTATTTACAAGCAAGTGCCACCGTGTGGTGATCTGCAGATATACCCCTTTGACCCTCGCACCTTGTAATCTACTAGTAGCAGCTACAAGACATACTTTTGACCTTTGTGTTTTGTATGTCTGTAGTATTCCTAGACAACCATTACTGCCTGAAGAGGGGTTGTTGTACACTGGCAAGTGCAGCGCATATTTGTAACTAGTGAAGCTGCTATGCAGATGGAGGGCTGCCACACAGTTTCCTTGTGTTGCAGTCACTATCCTTGCTCTCGAGGACAAAGCTGCTCATTATGGCTTTGCTCATTACATCCTTTGGTAATAAGTCATTTCAGAATACATGTACAAACTCAGATACAGGATTTTAAAGAAGAAGCTTACCCTGGAATGTAGCAGGACGTTAGCAGAGCGTTGATGAGATCCTCTTTGTCATCAAATTGATCTACCAGGATTCCACGTGGTGCACGAAACACTTGCGTGACCGCCACTGCGAAGAGGAAAACATGTTGGACATTGCAGTGTTCAGTAAGTGCTGGAAGGAGGTCTGCTGTCAACTCCTGCACTTCAAGTCACGACAGTTGCACATCGAGGATTACGCCTCGTTGTTTCCTCCACAGCCAAGTCCCTATAAGCCTAGATGGTGCCACAGGTTTACAACCTCAACTTTGCCAGACCTGCAGACAGCATGAGAGCACTGAGTGATGCAGCAACACTCACCTCTAATCCTGCCATTGCAGCTGAGATGCGCATCATCTGGCAAGAAGCTTCTCAAGAACTTCCTCAGCACAGCCTGTGACAACATAACGCCAATCAGTCATTTACAAAAGCACGCTAGCTTTGTCTCCCATGAAAGCCCTGGCTCAGACTCACTGCTCCAACAACCAGCTACGCAAGCATGGTTGATGTATGCTATATTTGCTAGCAGTATGTGCCCTTCCCAAGTGTGTCAGACTCGTCCAGGGTGAACCACGGGGGAGCTAGAGTCACTCAAGCAGCAGCTTACCCCAAGGCGGAAGGCCGTCCCGAACTCCCGGCAATCTTTGCCCAGCTCCTTGGTGGCCTCAACAGCCGCACGCATGCTTACTCCTGAGGCGACTACAGCACAGACGATTGCCCCAGCCGACGAGCCCGCCAGTGGAGTCGACTCCTGCTCACATTCAGAGTGGGTCTTCTCAAGATCAGCGGCTCATCTTCGTGAAAGGCCAGACTCAGCTAGGAAGATGCTGGATACACATACTTCCTCTTCACTCCTGCCAAAAGGTGAATCCGCAATTTGTGTCTATAATAATGGCTTGGACCATGTAAGGAGGGCGAAAAGTTGAAGGCGAGCTCACAGTAATCATCCCCGCGTCAATGAGGTACTGAGTCACGCCCAGGTGGTATGGGAATAGCAGGCCGGCTGCGGAGTAGCTGAATCCTGGGCTTGTGAACGTTGGGCGCTTGCGCTGCTCCTCCTCAACATCCTTCTTACGCTGCTCCCACAAGATGCCCGGAACGGCATCGTCGCGCGTCACTGCAGCGACCTGCGGGTGGACGAGGTTGTGCGCCACCCACCAACGTCAACGAGTGAGACCTTTTCCTTGTTGCACACAGTAGCACGCCCCACAGGAGCAAAGCCATTTACAAAAGCTAAGCTGGCGTTATCAACGACAGAGTGCACCGTCCAGAGAACCGAGGCATTGTGCACTGACCTCGTCCTCGTTGTCGCCGCGCAGGGCCTCCTCGTTGACAACGCTTTCCCCCGGAGCAAGCCGCTGCTCCTCCCCCAGCAGCTTCTGCACCTCTGGGGCTTGAGCACCTCCGAGGCGCCAGCGCGGCAGCTGGGGAAGCTGCAACCGGATCTGGCTGACGGAGCTCGCCAGCGGGAGGGCGTTGGCGAGGGAGCCCATCCTGCTGGCGGCCTGCTTCTGGAAGCTCCACCAGTCCGACATGGCGAGCGAGTAGTTGACGAGCAAGGAGGTGATGACGGTGGTGGGCGCCCGCGCCGGCAGGAGGGAGAGGAGCCGCCTGGAGGCCGGCGGCTTTGACGGCTTCACTGCCACGGCACCGGCGCTCTCTGACTTGACGGCCTGCGCCGCCTGCTGCCGGTGAGCAGCTACGATCTTGACGTTACAGCTTGTCGACGAGCGGCTGTCGGTAGCTGCGACTCGTCCAGCGGGCAAGGCTCGGACTCCAGCGAGCCGGAGCCTCCCATGCTGCCAGCCGCTCCTCGCCAGGCGCCGGCTGCGGCGCGCCGGCGGCGCCGAGGCAAGGGGCCGTGCGGAGCGAGCCGCCGCAGGGCCAGTGGCAGCAGGTACCGCCGCGGCCTGCTCCAGCGCCAGGATCATGCCGCCGGCGGGTCAGGCCCGGAGGCAAGCTGCTCCGCCAGGCAGCGCCGTGAGTGCCGCCTCGCCGCGGCAGAGGGCCCGGCGATGGCGAGCGCGGGCAGGCGCAGCCTAATCTCCTCCGCGCGAAGTGTCGCCGCCAAGCGGCCAGCAGCCGCGCTGCGGAGAGGCCTTGCCGCAGCTCCCCCCGAGCGGCTTGCCGAGTGGTTCGCCGGCCCGGCCGTCCCGCCCCGCCCGCCGGCTCTGCGCGTCCGCCGCNCCAGCATGCGAAAAGAGGGGAGACGCCCGGTGAGTCAATGAGCGCCAGACGGGGAGGGGGGGGAGGGAGGAGAGAGGAGCTTCGGTCACCCACCCCCCGCGGCCGGCCGGCAGATTATCGATCTTTGGAGAAGGCGACCCGAGGCCGCGGGGAAAAGGGTGCGGACAGGTGGCGCGTCGAGAGCACGCCGCGTGGACGGCGCTCCAGGCGGGCGGGGGGCCCGGTCAGGCTGGAGGTCGTGCCTCGAGTCTGGCGGCGGGGCCACAGCCGCCGCCAGGCCGGGCGGCGCCAGTCGGGCCGCGCGTCCTCCCTAGCTTCGTCTCATGTAGCTTCAAGAAGAAGTGGCTCTCCCAATGGGAGCCAGGGCTGTGAAAAGCCAGCCCTGAAAGAAGATGTAGCTTCCACTAGCATTGGCTTTTGTCTGCACAGTGTATAGCTGTGCTTTGGCCTCCCTTGTTTGATTATTTTTAGTTCTGGGCTGGCCTCTCACAGCCACCGCCCTCATGCGCACCGCGCGCCTTCTCTCCTCCCTGTCTCCAGCTCATGCTTTGCACCATTGGAAGAGCCGTCTCTTTGCACCAGAAAGGCTGGTCGAGCTTCAGCTGGTGGCGGAAGGCCTTGTCATTTGCCGTCCCGTATTCGGGCATCACTTAGCGACCCTCTACGGACTAAGTAGTGGTCATTGAGCGGGTCAGCATAGCAGCAGGTGAGGTACATCTGTCGATGTGCTTGCCACTGCATTTGGCCACCCAGGCCCTCCATCACTCAATACACGCTCCATTCCTAACTGGCGGTAACATCCCACTCTTGTCCAGCCCTTAGGCTCCTCACGGCCACTGCTGTCTAGAAAAGCCCAGTTTCGCTTTTTCAGCCAGCCCTGAGGCCTTTGGTGAGTGTATTATCACATCCCTTTCTAGAAGCCGCTACACCGTGGCCCTCGTATATGCCACCTTGTCCTCTGTAAGACAACTGCTTACTAGCATTCGTCCACTTGTTCGTCTGAGCATTGGGATCCCTAACCTATAAGAGTTGTCAGACCAATCAGGCTGCTTGGTGATGCAGCTGCCTGCCTTGGAGTAGCCTCTCCTTATTACGTGTCTCCGCCAGCTTGCATCCAGCAGATTGAAGTCTCACCGTGAAGATGTTGCTCAGTAGCACAAAGAGTCACGTTCTTCTATTGCGCTTCTTGGCAAGTTCATTGATCAAGTCAATCTGGCGGATACATCATCCATGGTCGCCTAAGACCTGAGATAGCAACTTTCATCTTGCGCACCCCTCGTTCTAGTCATACAGCTGCCTTTCCATGGAACTGTCATAATTCTTGTCAGGTCTGGCTATGAGACATCGCCGCCGAGGTGGCACTACAGGCCACAAATGAGCTGGATGTGTATGTAGAAGCATAAATGCACAGCCGGTGCAAGCGAGCTGGCCGCCAGTCTGCAAGTGGCTTGGCAAGCATAGCGCCCACTGGATTAGCCTGTGGCACCCGCTTGCACTCTCAATTTACTTGCCACTACCAGCGAAACTTCCCAGCATCTGAGCTGCGATGACGCACAGCTGCAGGGATGCTCTGAGTGGCCTACTCGATGGCCGCCATGAGAAAGCTCACAGCAGGGTCTCTCTTGGAATGGAGTGCAGTGGTTGTGTTAGGGAGAAATGATCTTCAAGAGAGAGCATTCAATGGTAGAATGGCGGCCAATGAGAAGGGATTCGTCATCGAGGACCGAGACATGCACTCACGTCCCTGGGGCGAATCTCACTTTCTCGCTGCGAGAAACCAGCTCCTCCTCCTCGCCATCATCATATAGCACCACAAACTTGCCACTAGGCGCTGAGACTGACTTCAAGCAACCCGGATACCTACAAACGTGGAGAAAACAAGTGAGAAGATGCAAAAAGAACAGCTCCACAAGAAGACAAGATAAATTGCAAGGCTGTGCAGCCCAGCTTCACCAGCTGAGAGCTGGGTGCAGCTGAGCCCGGCAGGGTAACATAAGCAGAGAAGCAAGTGGCAATCAACGCCAGTGCCTGCGCGATTGCTGGAGGTTAAGTCCACTCTGACAAGTCACAAAGAGGGGTGTAGGCCGAGGATGCTGAGGTGCACGACCACCTCACTCCTCATCAGGTCCTCACCATGTATTGTCCAACGGCCAGTAGACTTCGATTCGCCTTCCAACGTCCTCCTGCCCCAGCGTTGGCTCTGGCACGCGGCTGCGCTTGCTCCGCCCCTTGCCGTCCACTTCAGCCAAGTCAGGCACTGCAGCGTCACCTGCAGCGTCCTGCGGCCCAGCCTCCCCGCGCTGAGAATCCCTGCTCTGGCCTCCACTCTGCCCGCGCCTGCCCCCGTCCAACAGGTCCATTACGTTCGCTTTCCTTGGGGGCAGCCTGCCGGGCGTTCTACTCTGTCTCTGCTTGACCGCAGCTTCTCTGCCATCAGCTTCTGTCACCTGCACCTCTGCGACTCCTTGCTCATCTGCAGCGGCGCCATCAACGAGCTTTGAGCTGCATCGGGCAGCTTGGGCGTCTCCATAGACGAGCTTCAGAATAGGCAGCCGCGCTTCCTTTGGCGTCCGTCCACTCGTCTCTGCATCGGGGCTCTCCTCAACCTCAGCTAGCTTGCCATCAGTCACTGGCGTCCTGGGGCTTCCAGTCCCCAAGTCCACAAGATCATGGTTCCCCTCCACCCTGTGGCTGCCTGCAACTTGCAAGGCTTTCAACCTCGTCCTCTTCTTGCCAGACCGCTCTCGTCGGCTGTTGCGCTCATCAAGCAGTGCCCCGTTTGTCTCTGCAGCGCGTCGGCTTGGCGAATCAACGGCACTGCCCTTGTCATCTTTGGCTTCTCTGCAGGGCTCTGCAGCTTCCATGTCGCCCTGCCCTCCACTATCTTGCGACTGCTTGCCAGCGCCCTCCATGTCAGCACAAAATGTGGCTCTCTCACCTCTGCTTCTATTGGTCCATGTGTCATTTGCTGCTCCAGGCTCTGCCGTGGCTTCCACGTCCTTACTCCTTGCCTCACCTGCTTGTCCCTCACCTACGATCCCGCTGACACCACCCTTCACATTGACACGCCGCAGAGCCTCGCCAAGCTCTTCCCCTTCCTCAGTAATCCTGTGGTTCTTGCGGTGCTGCCTCTTCCTCTTCCGCACTTGTTCCACAGTGGAAGCCTTGGTATTGTCAACAGAGTTCTCTGACAGCGCAACTTGCGGCCCCAACTTCAGTTTGATCTTGAGCCCTTTGGAGGGCTGCTCGGCCTCGGCCCCTCCCACAACCGCTCGCTTCCTCTTGCCATCATGCCGAGCTCTGTCGTCGCGCTTGCGCGGCTGTGCTTCGCTGGCCTGCCCTGCGCCGGCCCTTTTGCTGCTGCCATTCCTATTATCTTCCACACCCACCTCAGTAGGGCTCCCTGGCAAGCCAGCTCTCCTCCCCGCTCCAGTGCCTGGTCTGTGCAGAGTCACCACCAGCTTCTGCCTTGCTCCATCGCCAAACCCATCCGCAGAGCTCATCGCCGTCTTCTTGCTCTTTTTCTCGCTCCTCTTGTGACTCTTCAGGGGACTGCCAGGAGGGTCCGCTACTCCTGTTGGGGGCAGGTCCTCTGCATCGCTCTCAGGCGCCGGGGACTGGAGATCAGGATCAGGGGCGAGCTCAAGCGGCGGGAGGCCCTTGGCCTCTCTCGCCTCATTCTCCTCTTCCCAGAACGTCTTGTTCTTCCTTCTCCAGATCTCTGCCACTCCATCCTCGTGACTCTGCACCTGGTCGGATCGTATCATAGAAGTGTTTACGCAGATGTAAGACATGGGCATGCAGCATAAGAGTGAAATTCAGCTTGATCTTTCATACAGACAGTGCAATGACTTTTGGACACCCTCCAGTTTGGGTGCTGATGACAGTTGCTTGAAGGCCTGAGTTGCGTACTTTGTGGCAAAGCCCTCGGCACGCAGCGCACATGTATTTCAGCTCTGCATTCGATTGATAGTGCTGATATTGTTCCAGGCTGCAGACAAGATGAGCAAGCGCAACTGCAGTCACTACCCCGTGCAGATGGAGAAGGAGTTACTTCCAAAGGACCAGCACCAGCGTGCTCATCGCAATGGGGTGGAAGAAGACCTGATGCCATCACAGAAGCAGTGCACCCAGTGCTCGCAGTTGTCGCAGCAGACCATGGGTGCGGGCTCTGTGTCACGGTACACCTGCCGCAAGCAGCGCAGTAGTGCACTCGTGTAAATGTATCACCAGAAGGAAATGGAATGGCTGCATCTTCATTAGTTGACAAAGTTATAGGTATGAAGCCTGGCCGCAGTAAGGGCTAATAAGAGTGCAGGGAACTGATTGATGGCCGGTTTGGGTCGTTTCAGCAGGCTGCCGACCTTGAGGCAGATGGAGCAGTAGCGCCCCTTGCTGAAAAGATGCCCGCATGCGTCACACATTGTGAAGGCGCACAACCACCTGGCCACCACAAAGGCCTCCAAGTACGCAACTAGCATCAGCTTTGACACCCAGCTTGAGCTGGACCTATCACTGCTGCTCCCAACTTGCACAGTAAGGGAGGAAGGCAGGCTGGTTCTGCAACATCTTATGCTTGTGTAGACGATGCATCTCAGAGAGGTCATACAAGCACGCACTTGGACATGGTGCCAATGCCTGGTGCACGAGAGTTGCAGGTGAAGCAGCTGACGTGCTCGGCGCAGAGAAACGGCCCCTTGGGGTTGTTCTACATCCATTTCGACCAAGAGACGAGCATCACAACGTCACTCAATCCCACTCAATCCCAAGATTTGCAGCTGCAAGACTTAGCGAACATGCTCTTTACTTGGTCAGCCACATTGTACTGGTCCTCTCTGCACAGGCAAAGAAAATCAAGATACGCAGTGGTTGACCAAAGTTGGGCTCAAAGCCAAGCGCACCCTCAGTGGCGGCTTCACACAAACAATGTGATACATCTTGTCACACCACTTGCAGTAGACCACCTTCTCTTCCTCGCCAGCGTTTCCGCAGCCCTGGGCACGCAGCGGTTGTAGCATGTACTCTGTCAATCAATGCCTGGCTTGGAACCACCGCACTGACGATCAGCAGGGCGGGACCGAGGAGGACGGGAGGTTATCTATACAGCAGGCTTACTGTGCAATGCCGGCATGAGTTGCACACCCAGTTGCTCCAATTGAAGATGTCTGTGCAAGTACAGGCAGGTCAAAAGCTGTCAGCGCCAGAGGATGTTCTTAACCACCAGAGAGAAATGGTCATGTTTATGCAGAGCCTTTTCACTGCAGTGGGCTTGGCTTGCTAGACGTGAAGACGGCAGTAGCAATGAGGTAGCATGATGCCTGCGCATCTCCGAGTCGACTACTTCACAGAAAATACGTGACTGCACCTCGATTGCGTGCCCATGCTCGGAGGCAGAGCAGGTGGAAGCGGCGGCGGCACTGGTGGCACCGCGGCATGCGGCGCGCCCGCTCCCTGCTGCGGGCCTCACGAGTGCTGCACAGGCCGCAGGCCACCTGCAGGCGGCCACGGCGGTCTCAAAACGAAGGTCAACAGAAGGCCGCTGCCACGGTGGAGGCATCAGGCTTCAAATGCGACGGGAGGACAGTCTCGAGAGGCCCTGCCAGTGGAGCCGCCTGTCTCCGCTAATGTATCTGGCGACCGGCAGGAGAGAATGGCTGCTGCCGACTGCTTCGTTGTCAACTTTGGAACGAACGTGACGACGCGGCCCTGCCTCTGCAGTCTCGGGGTATTGCAGAGCGCCAAACCAGCAAACTGATGCAACGCACCTGCCCAGCACCGCCGGGATGGTCCACACCGGAGGCGTGCTTAGAGGGCGAACGGCCTTCCGACGACCCATGCGGAAACGGCCTGGCGTCTTTGCCGACCAGTTTCTGCAAGCCCACGACGGTGTGTTGACAGAGATTCAGACCGAGGGTAAGCTGCTGGAGCTGCTGGGGCCCAGCTGCCGCACAGTCATGGTGCCAGCAGTGGGTTCACCTTGCGACCACTGGCGGAGGCATGGCCGGCGTCCAGCCAGGGCTGGCCCCCGGAAGAGGGCGGCGGGAGCAGGAGGCTGCCGCCGGGAGCCTCGGGCGCGGAGGCGGAGCCCGCGGCCGCCGCAGCCGGCGGGCCCC